>CAJNDS010002431.1:239903-430700 GCA_905221605.1 Symbiodinium natans
CATCCAGGCGGAGCAGACGAGTACTTCGACAAGCTTTCCCAGCTCAGCGCGGGAAGTCGGAGGTCGAAGAAGTCGGGCAAATCCGCGAAGCCCATTTCGTTCGAGTACCTTGAAGGACTCCCCTCGAGCACGAAGGCAAGAACAGAAATGGTACACCGTGTTCTCGAAGGCCTCAGAGACGAAGCCTTCGAACTCGCGAGGGACATCGGTGTAGATGCCCTAACTGCTCCAGGGGGACTTCGAAGCTTCATCGAACGAATGCGGGAGGTAGTGTTCCCCCGCGCGACAGAGGAAGCCCGAGAGTTGTTCCGGGCGGGACAGAGGTTAGGGACCCTGTCCAGGCAGGCAGGGGAAAGCATGCTGAGTTACATCTCCCGTAGACGGAGGTGGTGGAATCTCCTGAAAACCCTGGATGCCAGCATCGAGCTCTCTGAGCCGATGCGCGTAGAGCTACTATTAGAGCTCTCTGGGCTATCTAGACAAGAAGCCCTGGTCGTCAAGGCTTGCACAGCCGACCCGAAGAAGTTCGAGCAGATCGCAAACACCTTGGTGCAGCACTACACAGGTGTTCATCTGCGCGAAGGCCGCGCGCTGGGAGGCAGCAACCCCCAGCCTTACCGTAACACTGGCAAGGGTTATGGTCCTAGATCTTACGGATCTAATAGGTCTAAGGGTAAAGGTTTTACCCGCAAGGCCTTCCCTGCGATCGACGAAGACGCAGGCGAGTTAGAGCAGGAAGAGGAGTACCCAGAAGAGGACTCTTACTTTGCCCAAGAAGCCTGTGTTGCTGAGGAGAGCTGGGAGGAAGAACCCCCTGCCGAGGAAGAAGAGTTCGAGGAATATGAGCTGGATGAGGACGAGGCCATCGCCCTCAACGCCATGGAGCAGTTCCTCGAGGATTCTCCCGAGGTGGGACACGCCATCCAGTTGTCCTTGGCAGCCAACGCAGCCTTCGGCAAGGCCAAGGGCAAGGGCAAGAACAGATCCAAGGGCAAAGGCAAGGGTAACGTGGTCCGAAGTCACCTTACGTTGGAGCAAAGAAGGGACAAACTCAAAGCCCTTAAGGCAAAGTCGCGATGCATGAGATGTGGTGGTATCGGCCATTGGGCTGGTGACCCTGAGTGCAAGTTCCCTGCAGGCAAGGCCGCAGGCAAGGCAGCACACGTCGCCGTAACGGTCCTATCCAGCGAGGAAGGTCTGGTCATTCCCTCGGAAGCGCCAGACAAGGACCACTCTGGCTTTGTCGTTCGCGCTGCCGCAAGCAAAAGCGCAGCTGTAGCCGAAGTGCAGCTGCAGCGTCAGCGGCGCCAATGCCTATTCCGATGGAAATGGAAGGCGGAGATCGTAAGTTTTACCTTGGTCAGTACAAGGGGAAGACTTACAGCGAGATTGCCCGGCTTCCAGCTGTTGTTCAATGGGCACAGGTTCAGGTGAACCCTAGTCGCCAACTCCAAGACTTTTTAGCTTGGTTCAATCGCTACTATGTGATCGAGGGCGACGAGGTTGTCACCCGAGCCAGCATAGGTATCCCTGAAGGAACCTATGTACCGCGTGTCAAGAACAAGGGCGGAAAGAAGGTACCGCCGAACCCACCATTGGAGCCTTGCGAACAAGGGCGGAAAGAAGGTACCGCCGAACCCACCATTGGAGCCTTGCGTCCAAGGATGCAAGGATTTTACGCACGCAGGATCTACCATGAACTGGCTGCGCAGTACCTGTAGAGACTGCGGAAAGGTCACGCGAGAACCCAGAGAGGTCTCATACACCAACGACCCAGAGACATGCCCGCACGAGATCATTGATCGACGTGGCTCGTCGCGATCAGTGTCTCGCACGTTTTGCAAACAATGCGGAACGTTTATAGATGAAGTTCCGGCTGACTTCCAGCGCCGACGTCGAGACGCGGCAAATCGTATGCTCAATGCCACTGTAGACTCTTTATCTGTGATGCATAACACACAGATTGCCGGTGAGTCAAGGGACCTTGAGCACGACGATGTGGAACTCATCATGGGTGTCTTCAATGACTCTGTGACCACCATGATAGAGATGGGGATGCGCGTCACCCCGTCTGTTTTACACAATCGTCTTAGCGAGGCAATCGTTGATGCCTTAGAGCCCACTGGTGACAGTCCGGATTCCTGGTCCCGCGTTGGCCATGTTGGAATCATAGACCCAACGGACCTTACAAAGGAAGAAAGAGTTCTTTCTAGATGGGAGAGACTGGTTAAAGGTGTTAATTGGCAGGATCATTGTGTAGCCTGGGAGGATGCTTTCCTTATGGGGCATGACCGATTAGGTATAGCCATTCTTGAAGCACAATGGGCTGACCCAGCACCTGCACCGTCCACAGGCATCAACCTGAGCCTGACGTTGGACGACATTGAGCAGGCTCGTCCTGAGTCACCGCAAGTTCCGGATCCTGTAGGGCCGGAGCAAGGTTGGACCCGTTTAGGCCAATTGCCCGAGATAGACCTTAACGAGGCTATCGATGATTCCCTAGCATTCCCTGATTACGACCCCTACGATCCTTATCTCGAGTGCACCCCGACCCGTAGGGCGGCCTTAACCGAGATTTGGAGTAGCGAGAGTTCGGTTTCCTCAAGGGATAGCAAGCCAGAACCCGAACCCTCCTCAAGTAGTGGTTTAGTTCCTGTCCTGCCCACAGAGGAACAGCAACCACGAGCTCGAAGTGGATACCCGAGCGACGCTGTGACGAGTTTGCAGAGGAGCCACGGGAATCTGGGTGGTAAAGGTTCTAGTGGTCCTAGGCATGCCCACGCAGCCTCCACTGACATCGTTCATCTAGACAATTTACCCATGGTTGACCTCTGGAGCCCCGATGAACCTGATGTGTGGGGAGCTTTGGATGAAGGGTGTAATTCCACGTGCCACAGTAGGACCTGGGCTGACCTCCAGGACCCTGGGTAAGCGTAAGCTGCCTTTCTGTCTTGAGCTGGGAGATCAAGGTAGGACCCTGGCGGGCGTGCTGGACTCCCACGAGGTAGACACCGATGCCCACAATCCTCTTTTGATAAGCCTGTTTGCTCAGAGCACTTTAGGCCTGGTTAAGGACATGCGCTCCTGTTGCTGCTGGCCTACTGATTCAGACGGGGAGAAGCACGAGCTTCGTCTTGCTCGGTGCAAGGATACAGGTTTACTACTAGTTAACCTGTCATCATTTACCCTTAGAGGAAATGAGTTCCCGAAGTGTGTAAGAGAATGCAAACTTCAACCTTCACAGACTTCACAGACTCCACAGCGTAAGTCGCCCCCTGAGCTTGTTGGTAGTTGTGACGGGTTGGACCCATCGGGCCATCCTGCTTGCACTGGGTTGGACCTTTCGGGCCAATCCAAAGCCATGGCAGTGCCACGGGAGGTCGACTACCACGAGTACTTGGAAAGTGGAATGCTCTGGGACCAAGTTCGGCCCAAAACGTTCACAACTCCACCGCCGATAGTCATCTTGTCCTGCGGGATCAGGTACTACATGAACAAGGAAGACGGCTGGTGGGGGAAAAAGGCGAGGGATCCGATCCATTGGGCCGATCGAGTACCTCAGGTGTTCCGGGATGGTTACACGCTGATCGTCCAGGACCTCAGAGATCTAAGCGACCCTGCAAATGGTGCTTGGAATGACCACATCGGTAGGCACCCAGAAATCATCAAGGGCCTGGTCAACGCCGAGGCAGGACAACGCTTGCTGCGAAAAAACCTGGTGGATCTGTTAGACCACTACAACCGCGGCAAAAAAGTTGCGTTGGTAGCATTTTGCACCAGCAATCGGCACAGGTCAGTTGCCTTTGGCACGACCCTAGCGGCGTGTCTTTTGGCAAAAGGGATCGAGGACCATCTTCTCGTTCACCTGAACGCCATCACTAGTTGGAAAGGCATGGCGTGTGGAGGTGGCTGCAGCGACTGCGGTGAATTCTCCAAACCTGGTCTGGTGAACCTCGGAAAGCATGCCAACTCCCTCTTGGATGCGCTCGAGGGCTTCGACGAGGCGAATCGTCACCAGAACCGTGGGCGCAGTGCGCCACCAGCAGGCCGAGCAGATGCCGGCCAACGTGGAGGGGCAACCGGTTCGGTGCCTCCTGTTAGGGCAAAGGCCCCCAGCGCCTTGCATCCAGGTGTCTGGGTAAGTGGATCTTTGCCGGTGCCAATGCAAGGTGGACCTATTAGGCCACCGAGCAACAAACCAGCGCCACCGCCGCCGCCGGCAGCACCAAGGCAACCGCCGTTGCCGCCGCCGTCGAAGTCTCCGACAGTTCCATCGCCACCATCACCGCCGGCGATGGCTCTCACGCCAGAGGTGAAGTCGGAAGAGAGCTCAAGGGTGTCGGCAAGGTTGGACTACGCGCCAGTGGTTGGTACGGCGACGACGGAGACGACCGCTACGGCGTCTTCCAGCAAGGCATCCACTACCAGCAAGGCTCCCGCAGTATCTGCCACGTCTATCGTTCCGAAGGCACCGCCTGCAGAGATGGAGAATGACGTGGGGTACTGGAGAGAGCGCTGCATCCGGCAGGAAACAGCAAATGAACACCTCCAAGTCAGACTGGTTGCTCTTGAAACTGAGCTTCGAGAGGCAAAGAGTTCTGGCGAAAGTTGGCTTTCTCGAGCCATCGCTGCCGAGAAGGAGTTGGAGGTGGTCAAGCGATACGAACGGAGACCTAGATCCCGTTCTGAGTCGTATGACTCCAAGGACGAGTCTAGGAGCCGATCCAGAGACGATCGATCAAAAGACGATCGCAGAGGGCAGAGGCCGAGAGAGATCGGGATCCATGAGACCTGGTCGAAGTGGCCCCCGCTCTACGTCAGCAGGACCGAGCATCAAGGAGGAGCCCGACGAGGAGGAGCGTGAGGCCAGAGAGTTGGAGACACCTGCGTCAACGCCAGGTCATACCCCTAGGGATGGCGAGGCGTCCGTCGAGCCTGGCGCTGGCGGAGGGTCTACGCAGACGCCGGTGGAGCCACTCCCCGTGGTAGATGGCATGGAAGGACCCTTGGACCACAATAGGCCATGGGCAGCCAACCTTAGCTTCCCCGACCTTACAAAGGTCGCGTCCATCCTTAGGAGGACGAAACCGGCGAGGTACAACAGTAACGGGTGGATCGGTCCGGCCACCAAAGAGCAAGGGATGCAATGCACCCTGAAGCACAACATCCGTTTCTGGGTGGCTCACAAAGACCACTCGTTTGTGCACCGGTGGGACAACGCCTTAGACGACTTCACCAAAGGCGTCTTCCTGTTCCGCGGTGCGGAGCGCACGTTTTCCATAATCCAGAGGGATGTGGACATGCGCGCGGCGCTCACCATCGATGCCGCAGAACTGGAGGACGGCGACAGCTTCATCATTTTCGCCCGAAGTCAGAAGCAGAGGGCGGCCGACCACACCGGCGGCTTACCTCGGGTCTCGCCCTATAGAGGCGAGGCCAGGCCATATGGGCAAAGTTTGCGTCGTCCCAGCGCCAGTGCCGAAGGCAGGCGCACGTACAATCCAAACTATCGACCCGGAACGGGCGATAAAGGATACTACTCACGTCAGCACAGTCGTGGCCACAGTAGGGATCCTAGCCGAGACCCTAGAAACAGAGACGTGCGACCGCGCCGAGGGTACATGGACTGTCCGCTGCAGGGTTCCCAACTTCCAGTTGTGGAGAGTTTAGATAGTGAAGAGCCAAGTGCCCACATTGCCCGTAAACCACCTACGCCTCCTCCTGCACCAGACCGTAGAAAGCGAACTAGGTCGGTTTCCTCGGACTCCTCTGCCTCTTCAGGGAGTTCGGGGTCGGGTGTCAGTATTCCCACTGGAGCCAAGTACTTCACCCCAGCATGCAACCTTGCAGTACTGTCCAAGGCCCGTAGGAGAACCGTGCACCAAGGTCTCCAAGCCCTTAGGGACCATGATAAGGCCTTAAGATATCTTTGCAACACCGTGTCCGAACCCGTGAAGGGACCTGCTCACACACTAGCAATTACCTCGAAGCCTCGTGCCTTTCAGGAGTCCGGCATCCGTGTCATCGACGTCGGATTGGACGCGATGAAGCCGTGGGAGGCCGAAGGGATTCGTAGGACCCTTCAAGAGGTTAGCCCCAGTTTAGTGGTTGTAGCTATTGAGTACCAGGAACCGGGACTCAATCATAGTGAAGTTGTGGACGAGGTCATAGCCCACTGTGAGTGTTCAGGGTCAGACTACCTGATAGCTGACGTTGCCGACACTGAACGTTGGGGGTATTTCTCTGTTCCCATGTACCCAGACATAGGACATGGTGATGTGAGCTATGTGTCCAATAATTCGGAAATAGCAGATGCATTTGAGGGATGGACCGGTGAAGGCTATCCAACCATGGGACCCAGGAGTTTTTGGGATTTGTTTTCTAGTGACTTTTTGGGTTGGTTGATCAATTATGCCAATGACCATGCTGCAATTTCACTTGTGGCAACATCGTACCCAGTATGGGACGATGGCGAGATTGATGATAGCGAGTTTCCAACCTTCGATTCCGTTGAAAACGAAGATGATGTAGCAAGAATGGACCCAGGAGAAGAGGCCATTCAAGAGGACCTTGAACTAGACGAAGTTCAAGTGCCAGGTTTGCCTAAAGGCGAGGCCGAACGCCGAGCCGGCTGGAGGAAGTTACCCCAGCGCGTGAGAGTTGCCATCAGGCATTTGCATCGACAATTCGGGCATGCGCCGAGAAAGGTACTCTTAAACCTTCTCAGAGCAGCGAAGGTCGACCCGCAGTATCTAGATGGACTGCGTTTGTTGCGCTGCAATGAGTGCGAGGAGAACGCGCCAAGACGTAGCGCGCACAGCACGTCGTTGCCCGAAAAGTACGTTTTCAATCACACTCTCGGTATTGACCTTCTAGAAGTCACAGACGCTACAGGAACCAAGTTTCAGGTCCTAAACATGATCTGTTTAGGGACATGTTTCCAATTAGCCGAAATTGTTCGACAAGGTCCCGG
Organism: Symbiodinium natans; assembly: GCA_905221605.1. Lineage (NCBI taxonomy): Eukaryota > Dinophyceae > Suessiales > Symbiodiniaceae > Symbiodinium > Symbiodinium natans. The sequence goes on from CAJNDS010002431.1 coordinate 246,877, forward strand.
TCAAGCGTCAAGCGCAAAGTGCTTCGAGGCCATACAGAGGAGGTGGATCACTTGGGCTGGTCACCCCAAAGCACTAAAATGTGATCGCGGATTGCACAACCGCGGCGTCCTAGCAAGGTACATGGCCGCGCACGGAGTGGATGTTACACACGCGCCGCTCGAAACACCCGAAGCCATAGGCCGAGTGGAGAGACACGGCGGGATCATCAAAGGAATGGCCCGCAAGGTCATCAGCCAAACTCAACCGCGGGGTTGGTTGGAAATGCAGCAAGTACTTGATGAGACTTGCCTGACAAAGAACAGCCTACTCAGACAGGGAGGCTACTCGCCAGCTCAATGGGTGCTGGGTCGAGCGCCACGTGAACTACCATCTATCCTTAATGAGGATGGGCACGCAGATCTAGGAGCCATTCAGGACTCTCTCGATCCCGAGTCCGCTTTCGCGCTCCAACACATGGTTCGTGCTGAGGCGAAGAAAGCATTCGTCCAGCTGGACACCTCTAAACGAGTTCAGCGCGCTCTTTTGCGCAACGCGAGAGCGATTCCTGGAGATTACCAGGTGGGCGACGTAGTAACCTTTAGGCGCACCAAGGCTGGGAAGACATCGTGGTCTCCTGCGTCTAGGGTTATTGGTTTTGAAGGGCGTAGCAAGGAATCGGTTTGGTTGCTTTGCGAAAACATTCCAGTTTTGGCGTCTGCGCAAAACCTGCGACCAGCAACGGACGCAGAGGCTTTGGCCTTTGATATCCTTCATGGGAATGCAATTATCCCTGAGGAAATTGTTAAGGATCAACAAGGGTTCGACGACTATCGTGAACCAGCACCAACCGGGGATCATGATCCAGCGCCAAATGTGACACTTGAAGAGGGCCCCAGTGATGGACCCATGCCATCTATCCTAGAGGAAGACGAGGAGCACCCGCGCTCTAGATCACCACCTAAGGTTAGGAACCGAGGTCCCAATAGTTCGAATGGACCAAGGATCAGAGGATCTAGTGGTTTAGGAACCTCTCAGAGTTCTAGGTCTCGTCGGGTTAGCGTCGCCGAGCCTGAGCAAGAGAGGACTCCAGGTGGAAGTCGGAGGCCGTCGTATGATGTACAGGACGATTTGCCTGAGCAGCTGCGGCAGCACTTCCAGCGCGTAAGGGATGCGGAAGCGACGCCACCTAGAATTGTCAGCGACCAAAACACGGCGCTGAGTGCGACTCAAGCCCGACCGCGGGCCAAGTTCATAGCCTTTATGGCGAATCGCGCGGCAAACATTTCAAAGGAAGAAGCCAAGTCCCTTCCAGGCAGCCTCAACTACTATGACTGTTCACCCGCTGTCCAGCGCAAGATCGATGAATCTAGAAAGAAGGAATGGATGAAGTATGAATCATTCCAAGCGGCGATTCCAGTAACCGGTAAGATCCTAAAGGACTTATTGGATGAGGGACATGTTCCATTGCCCTCTAAGTGGGTTGACACTGTCAAAAACATCCACGAACAGCACCTGGAATCATTCGATCCAGAATTCTAGTCCCGCATGGTTGCTTGTGGCAACTTTGAAGGCGAGTGTGGAGTGAGGACCGATTCGCCCGCATCGGATATTGAAACCCACGCCATGGTGTGCGCATTCGCAGCGTCAGAAGGAGTACCTGTGCAGGGCTCCGATATCAAAAATGCCTACTTCCAGGCTCTCCCAATAGATCGCATAGTGCTGATGCGACAACCCCGAGGGGGACTCCCGGGCGTAGACCCGGAAGCGATGTTGTTATAGTTCGCGTTCCTGTCTATGGACTCCAAGACAGTGGGAGAGGGTTTTGGAAGCGCGTAGACAAAGACGCATAAGACGTAGGTCTTAATGCGTCGCGCATTTTTCCCGCGTTTTACTACCACACCACGGGTAGTAAAGTGGATCTCTTACTTACCACTCATGTCGACGATTTTCTTTGGGCATCAACCCCCACTGGTGATGAAATCATGAATCGACTCTAAGAAAGGTTCGAAATCGGCAGAAAGGAGATCAAGAGACTCCGATTTTGCGGGAAGCAATTTGACCAATCCGGCAAGGACATAGTTATCGACGTTAGCGATAACACACGCCGTACTACGTATATCGACATAGCGAAGGGCCGACAATCTTCGGACCCGATCACGCAAGGTGAAGAACGTCAACTGCGTAGCGTAGTGGGTAGTCTGAGCTGGATAGCCAGACAAGGCAGGCCGGATATCCTGTACAAAGTTTCGTATTTGCAGTCCAAGGTTAAGGGAGCCACCGTAGCTATCCTTAAGGAGGCTAACAAATGCCTTGAAATTGCTCTTGCAGGAAAAGATTTCTGCATCCGGTACAAAAATGGTCCTTTCGACTTTATGGATCTGGGAGTTTTAACCGCCTCAGATGCCAGTTTTGCCGGGGAGCCAGGTTTACGATCCCAGCAGGGACGTATTCACTTCCTAGTTCCAAGGAAGCAATTGACCACGCCAGGCAATTGCGTATTCGATGTTACCTTGATCAGCTTTGGATCAACGACAATCAAGAGAGTATGCAGAGCAACTCTCCAAGCCGAGACGTACGCGCTACAGAGTGCGCAAGAGTCAGGTGACCAAATTCGAGCTCTGTTGGCCGAATTGTATGGACAAGGCAGTCCAGGAGCTGATTGGTACGACCGATCCAGAAGGACGGTTCCGCACATGATGCTCACAGACTGTCGTAGTCTGTCTGAGCACCTCAACGTGGAGGTCCCTTCACGTGTCCAAGACAAACGTCTCCAAATAGAACTGAACGCGTTGCGTCAGGCGTTGTTCGAAGACGATGGCACCCGCAGTACCGAGGTCTTTCCCGGTGCAGGTGACCAAGTTGTGTGGACCTCTACGGCCACCATGATCGCTGATTGCTTGACGAAGAGTATGCGCCCCGACTTCCTCATCAAGGTATTGACAGCCTGTCAGTATCAAATCGAGAGGCAGTCAGAGAAGCAACTAGGGTGATCTACACGACACTAAGTGTGTGTGTGTGTGTCAGTCATGCGATTCCTAAGCAACGCATGCACGTTTCGTGCGATCGAGTCAAGACGCACAGCGATTTTCCGCTCATTCATGCCAGAGAGAAGGTTGAGTCTCAATCTCACCTATGTATAGCCTGGACATGAATGAGAGTGTATTGATGGCATAGATGTTGACTGTATTTTATCCGCTACATTTGGCTTACAGAGCGCTCTTGAGCATACCTGTCTATGCAGTGAGAAAAGGTGAAAGCCGCCAGCTTTTCCCAAAGGATCATTTGTCTCCACTACCCCTTCAGCACCAAGAAGTGGACCCTAATGCTCCTGAAGCCCTGGAGAGCCTAAGACCTTCAAAGCCCAAGCCCCAAGCCCCAGACCCCAAAACCCTTACCCCAAATCCTAAACGCCAAAACCCTAACCCTGACTCCGCAACCCCAAACCCTAAACCTCAAACCCGAAGCCCTCAACTTCGCCCTAAACCCTAAACCCCAAACCCTAAACCCTAAGCCCTAAACCCTAAACCCTAAACTAAACCCCTCGGCACCAGTAGTACTGGCAGCTGAGGAGCCCCGACGCGGAGGAGCACCTGCGGATGGCCAAGGACCCTCTTACGCGGCTTCGCTAGGGTTTGGGGTTTAGGGTTTAGGGTTTAGGGTTTAGGGTTTAGGGTTTAGGGTTTAGGGTTTAGGGTTTGCGGGAGTTTCGGGGTATGGGGGGTTTAGGGTTTAGCAGTTTCGGGTTTAGGGGTTTGTATAGCGGTGGGGTGTAGGGTTTAGAGCCCAGAGCTTCGTGATTCCGAGTGCGGAGTTAAGGGTTTTCGGCAGTTAGTCTTGGATGCTAATGTTCCGCTTTCTCTAAATGCAACCCAGATTCAAGGGGTCTATAGTAGGTGGAGGGCCATGATTTAGACTCCAGTACCCTGGGACCTAAACCCGAATTAAATTACTGGACGGTTTAGGGCTTGGAGATTTGGCCTTTAGGGTGTTGACAGAGATAAACCTGATACCCGACAACCAGAACGGCTTTGAAGCAACCTAAACCCGAAACCCTAAACCCCAAACCCTAAACCCTAAATCCGAAACCCTAAATCCGAAACTCTAAACACTAAACCCTAAACCTGAAAAGGAGCAAGATCGAGACGACAGCTTCCGAGCTGACTCCCGCGTTCCGGAGGTGCGCGGGCCAGCATGGGTCGTGGATTTTACATGACTTGAGGCTGCGGGGGGGTTAGGGTTTAGGGTTTAGGGTTTGAGATTCAGGGTGTTGGTCTAGGGTTTAGGATGTATATGGTTTAGGGTCTGAAACTCAAACTTCAGCCCGTCACCCTAGCTAAGCTTTACACCCCTAAGCCCTACAGCCTAAACCCCAAAACCCAAACCCTAAACCCTAAACGCACTTCAAGTTCGAACCCTAACCCCCAGTGAACCCAAACCCTAAACCCTAAACCCTAAACCCTAAACCCTAAACCCTAAACCCTAAACCCTAAACCCTAAGCCCTAAACCCTAAACCCTAAACCCCAGCGAGCCCTAGCCAGGGAGCCGCAGAGCTCCTCCTCCGGCGTCTGCCGGAGACGCTGGCTGAGGACGTGGCCCGCATCGAGGCCTGGATCGGGTTAGGGTTTAGGGTTTAGGGTTTAGGGTTTAGGGTTTAGGGTTTAGGGTTTAGGGTTTAGGGTTTAGGGTTTAGGGTTTAGGGTTTAGGGTTTAGGGTTTAGGGTTTAGGGTTTAGGGGTTTAGGGTTTAGGGTTTAGGGTTTAGGGTTAGGGTTTAGGGTTTAGGGTTTAGGGTTTAGGGTTTAGGGTTTAGGGTTTAGGGTTTAGGGTTTAGGGTTTAGGGTTTAGGGTTTAGGGTTTAGGGTTTAGTTTAGGGTTTAGTTTTTAGGGTTTAGTTTTTAGGGTTTAGGGTTTGCTGTGATAGGGAGTAGATGCTGTGAAGGTTAGGTTTCGGAACAAGCTCGAAAGCTTCGTGAGGTGCTGAAGAGCAGCTTTGGCCCGATTGTGGAGGGCCATCTAACACTTTTCTCCCACCCCACGCCGTCCAAGGCGGCAAAGCCACCCAAACCTATTCCTTTTAGGGTTTAGGCCTAAACTCAGACAACAGTCCACTTTTCAAAACTTTGATGTTGGTTGAATCCGAGAGTCAAGGGTGCCAGCAAGGTCTCGAAGGTAAGAGGACAGGCTGCCAGCCCAGGGCGGCAGGGCCAGGCAGGGGCCTGGAAGGGCCAAGCGCCCCAAAAAACTAGGGTCAGGGGGTCAGGAGGCCCAGAAGGGGAACTGATTTTTGAGCCTGAGCACGCTGCGGCGAGGGGTCCGGGTCCTCCTGGCCTAGGGGCCCGGGGCGTACCCCCCCCAAAAAAGGTCAGCGACCCCCAGGGTCAAGGGGGCGGAGTTTAGGGTATTTACTTTTTTAGAAGGGACCAGTACTGGTCCCAAGAGGAGAACGTGTTCCGGTACGGGGCCCATCGTGGGCGCTACGGACCCAGCGACCTGGGTCGGCTTGTGCCATCGAGGTCAAAGGGCTTAAGCGCCGCCCCCCAACGTAGGGGGGGCGGCCTAGGACCTGAGTTTAGGGTTTAGGGTTTAGGGTTCAGGGCTTAGGGCTTAGGGCTTAGGGTTTAGGGTCTAGGTTTTCGGGCTCTTGAGGTTTTGCCACAGGGCTTTAAGGGCTTTGAGGGCTCTTAATCGTTTGGGGGGCTCTGGTTTTTTTTTACTGGAGTTAAGGGATTATGGCTTACAATAGGGGTGAGGTTTCATACGTTTTTTCGGTTTTAAGGGATTCACGGCGCTGGGTTGGGAACTTCCACGGGCTCAGTCCCGAAGCCTTAAACTCCATAAGCCCCCAACTCTACATAAGCTCAAACCCTAGCCCTAAACCCTAAACCCTAGCCCTAAACCCTAAACCCTAGCCCTAAACCCTAAACCCTACTAAGGTCCTAAATCCTCGAAACCCTTAACCCTATACCACCCTGGGGGGTGGGGGCCGAAAAGGCGCAGATCACTGCCTTTGTCCGACATCCGCTCCTGGGAGGTTTGGGGTTTAGGGTTGAGGGTTGAGGGTTTGGGTGGATTCCCTTTGTCTACCCTATTGAAACACAAATGCGAGGAACGTTTCCTTTGCACTCAAAAAATCATGGGTTGAGGGTTGAAGGTTGGGTGCTGGGGGAGGTGTCGGACCTTAAGCTTGTGTGGCTTGGCTTAAGCTCAGTGTAGTTAACGGAGATCACATGGGTGAACCCTAGATTCCTCAACTTTCGGCCCTATACATCTCACAGAGGCTTACAGTTCCTGTAGTAAGGAGAATATACTCTAATAGACGAGGTCCTCAACCCGGCTTCCTAACTATTGACTCTGTTCCTGGGTTCCCCTTTGACCCACAAACCCTAAACCCTCTGGGCTCAACCCTCAACCCCAAACCCTGCAAACCCTGAATCGTCAACCCTCAACCCTACACCCTACGCCCTACACCCTAAACCCTAAACCCTAAACCCTAAACCCTAAACCCTAAACCCTAAACCCTAAACCCTATGCTTGTTCTCTCGCGACAGCTTCGCTGCCCAGCAACCGGGGTGCTGCGGCGGCTGCACTCAGCTCCGGGCTGCTGGGATGCCAGAGAAGCAGGGTTTAGGGTTTAGGGTTTAGGGTTTAGGGTTTGGGGTTTAGGGTTTAGGGTTTCGGGTTTAGGGTTTAGGGTGTTTGAGGGGTTTTGGGGGGGGGTTTTGGGGGCTTAGGGTATTTTAGGGGTTTGGGGATGTGGGGACTTGGGGTTTTTGGGGGGTTTTGGGGGATTTTGGGGCGTTGGGGTTTGGGGGGTTTTGGGGCTTTGGGGCTGTGGGTTTGGGGTTTTTTTGACTGGGTTTCGGGCTCACGCATGTGTTTCACTTGATGCCAGCCTGGCGGTTCAGGGTCCAGGGCTTAGGGTTTAGGGCTTAGGGCTTAGGGTTTAGGTTCAGGTTTAGGTTTTAGGGGTTTATGGGGTTCAGGTGTTAGGGGATTAGGGCTTAGGAGGACAGGATTCTTCCTGCTTAAATTTTCATCCTAGTGAGTCGTGATGCACCATGTCAAACTAAACCCTAAACCCACCTTCCCAGTCTGAGGAGATGCGGTGCAAAGCTACAGTCAAGCTCCCTTTACGGAGCTTAACCCCCTGGTCCCGAAACCTTAAACCTAAACCCTCAATTCCTGACTCTAAACCTAAAACCCTCAACCTAAACCCTCAATTCCTAGGATCTAAACCTAAACCCCCAACCTAAACCCTCAATTCCTAAGCTCTAAACTGGTGCCTGGGATAATCTGAGGCTGAGAGACCTCTGCGAAGCGAACGGAAGGCATGTGCCTGGAGGTGGCAACATCTTGCCCGTCAGACTCGGCGGCTTCGTGCTTGGAGATTTAAGGGTTTTAAGGTTTAGGGTTGAGGGTTCAGGGTTTAGGGTTTAGGGTTTAGGCTAGCGCTTGAGAACTTAAAGTTTAGGGGGCTAGGGCTTGCGAATGTTGGGGCTAGAGGGTTTTACTCTTTCAGGCTTTGGTTTTAGGGCTCGTGTCTGAGATCGCGAATGCTTGTAACACGACATCTGCTGTAACATGTGTTGAGAGAAGGATCGGACACCCAAAAAGGGATGGAGGGTTCAGAACTCGCGCACGAGCCCTGGAGTATTTGTGTGGTTCCAATAGGGTTTAGGGTCTGGGGTTTAGGGTTTCGCGTTTAGTGGTACGCTTTCTAGACCCCTTTGCAACCCCAGAAGCCCTAGAAGCCCTAGAAACGCTAGAAACCCTAGAATCCCTGGAAGCCCCACAAGCCCTAGAAGCCCTAGAAAGCCTTAAAGACTCTAAACCGTACAAGCCCTAAACCGTAAACCAACAGGTGACTTTGCTGAGTTGGATGACCCCTTGCTCTTGGCCCTGCTACTTGGCTCATGAGGGTTTAGGGTTTAGGGTTTAGGGTTTACTGGTCTTAAAGCACTCAACCCGAAGGCCAAACAACACCAGGGGATCCCTAAGCCCCTTCCAAGAAGCAGGCTGCTTGCCCAATTAGCCGTCTTCAGAAAGAAGCCCTAAAGCCTGAAATGCAACCCTGGAACCTGAAAGCCTCAAACCCTAAACCCTAAACCCTAAGCCCTAAACCCTAAACCCTAAACCCTAAACCCTAAAACCCCCAAGCTCAAAACCCTGAAGCCCTCAAAGCCACCAAGCCCGAAACCCGGAGCTCCAAAACCCTTAAAGCCCAAAAACCCTAAACCCTTAGAACCATCGAGAGCCTCTCTACAGCCTAAACCCTAAACCCTAAGCCCTAAACTCTACATTCCTAAACCCTACACCCTAAACCCTAAACCCTAAACCCTAAACCCTCAACCCTCAACCCTCAACCCTAAACCCTAAACCCTAAACCCTAAACCCTAAACCCTAAACCCTAAACCCTAAACCCTAAACCCTACCCCCCCGGCCCTTTTGTGAGGATCGAGGCCGGGTTGCTGATACCGAAGTGGCAGCCAGAAGCCAGGCTCGGGGGGTTTAGGGTTTAGGGTTTAGGGTTTGGGGTTTGGGGTTTAGGGTTTAGGGTTTAGGTGTGGGGTTTGGGGTTTGGGGCTTGGGGCTTGGGGCTTGGGGCTTGGGTTTGGGGTTTGGGGTTTGGGGTTTGGGTTAGGGTTTAGGGTTTAGGGTTTAGGGTTTGGGGTTTGGGGTTTAGGGTTTGGGGTTTGGGGTTTTGGGTTTGGGGTTTGGGTTAGGGCTTAGGGTTTAGGGTTTGGGGTTTGGGGTTTGTGGTTTAGGGCTTAGTGTTTAGGATTTCGGGTTGGAGCTTTGAAGGTTAGGTTTAGGGTTTAGGGTTTGGCCGGGGGGGGAGGGGGAGCGGGAGGCATAGGGTTGAAAAGGGTTTAGAGTCTAGGTTTTCCGGTTTAGGGCCTGTAAGAGTCTAGAGCGTAATGTTTGTTCTCAACGACCTTGTACATTCCCCCCCTGTTGAACGTTTCTGGTGTCCAACTTCCACGTCTTCGAATCTTAGGGTCGTTGCATGGTCCTTAGCATGGCCCCTTGCCTCCCTTAAAGGGTTCTGATGTATGGGCCCTTAAATTTGTATAGGGTATATAAGGGTGTATACGGGGTACCCTTTTAAGGGCCTAATATGAAGGGACTATGTAACTACCCCAAGCGGCAGCGGGCTTGGACAGATGGAAGCTGAGCTCGCCTTGGGCGTGTCTCTGCAGCTGAGTAGCAGAAGATCTTGGGGTTTAGGGTTTTTAGGGTTTAGGGTAGTTACAAACAGTTCGCAGAGCTTGGGGAATAGCAGGATGAAAGTAGCTAGTTTACATATTTGTGGGGGGTTGGCTGATTTGCCTGGCTTTCTCGCTTGTTACTTTGGCTGCATTCGCTGTCCTGTGATCACGGGCGAGCGCGATGATTTTCAGGGTAGGTCCAATGCTTGACAGCATTCTGTCGGATTCTCCATCCCAAATCACCCCAAAAAGCCCTAGCGAACCCCTAAACCCAGCTCCCAAAGAGGGCACCGGAGCCCCCAAGCGACAGCCTCGACTCTGAACTTTTCTGAACTTTCAAGGCTAGTGATGCCAAGCCAGCTGGCACGTTCCATGCTCGCAGCTTGACTGAAGAGACGCTTTATGTGAGGGCCGAGGGCATATTGGGGTTTAGGGTTAAGGGTTTTGTTCAGGATTTCCCGACGTTAATTGAAGCCTTCCAGGGACCGTCTTGACGATGATACCTTACGTCTTTGCAGAAGGGCTTGAGTTCGTAGCCCTAAACCCTAAAAACTACTAATTACCCTAAACCTAAGAATCTTCTTTTCAAAGCCAACGCCCGTGGCGGCTATGGGGGGGTGCTGACCACGGATTTGGGGCCCGGAATTCCATGCTACCGAAACGCAACGATGAGGATCCAGGTTTCGCATATGTAAGGGCTCAGGCTTTAGGTTTGGGCTTCAGGGTACACTAGATCTCTAAGCCACACGTGCTTCCAGCAACCCAGGCAAGAAGTTTGCCCATGCTCCATCGCGCTCACGGAACCCTAAACCCTAAGCCCTAAGCCCTAAGCCCTAAACTCTAATTTATTTCGATCTTGGGTCCTTGTCATAAGGCGGCCTCTAATATTTCGGGTACCCAAACCCTAAACCCTAAACCCTAAACCCTAAACCCTGAACCCTAACCCTTTATAAACCCCAAACCCTATACCCTATACCCTATACCCTATAAACCCTAAACCCTAAACCCTAAACCTGTAGCATCCCGGAAGACTCTGTGTCGTCCTGCAAGGGAATGGGCCGCGCCGGCTCATGGTCTTCTTAGCCGGGGGGAGGGTTTAGGGTTTAGGGTTTAGGGTTTAGGGTTTAGGGTTTAGGGTTTAGGGTTTAGGGTTTAGGGTTTAGGGTTTAGGGTTTAGGGTTTAGGGTTTAGGGTTTAGGGTGGGTTTAGTGTCCGGCGTTTGTTCTTCGGGCATATGCTTCGGGACTGGGTAGGTAACTTTTAAACGTTGTGGCGTTGAGCATCCTACTCGATTTAAATGGTCAACCATTTTTGGGCTAGGGTATTCAGCCCTTCATTCAGTGTTCTTCTTCGTCCATCCAGGTGGCCCTTAACCCTAACTGGGTTTTGGAGGACCATACTTTAATACTTTTTGTTGGTTCTGAGTTCCTATTATAGCTACTTCTACCTATATACTTTTTTCCATGGTCTACACCAAAGTAGGGCTAAGCCCGAACACGAGCAAGAGCTTCTGACTGCGAAGGCAGCCTGGGCGGAGGCCCAGTGTGCTGAGCTGCACATCGCAGACTGGGTCGGATGCAACATGCGCTTGTGGTGGCACAAAAAGTTCGTGGGGGGGGTTTTGGGGTTTTGGGTTTTTGGGTTTAGGGTTTTGGGTTTTTGGGGTTTTGGGGTTTTGGGGTTTTGGGTTTTTGGGGTTTAGGGCTGGAGGGTTGGGATGTTTCCCTCATACTTGCAGTCCTTAGTAGGGATTCTAAGTATTAGGGGGTACTAATAATGCCTCTTGAGGGCCAAGTGGAGGGTGTAGGGCAAAAAGGAGCTTAGGGGGATAGGGTGCAAGGTGCGGTGGAGTGCCGAGTCATGGATTGTCATGGATCTGCCATCTGGAAACCTCCCTATACCTGGACGAAGCTGTATACCCTTAGAACGGGAAAGGTCACCATTGTGTTTTTTTTTCATACGTCCTTTTTTGCACGCGTATCGGCTGCTCCAAGCCCTACTATGCTTTAGTTAATAAACCCTAAACCCTAATTCCTAATTCCTAAACCCTAAACCCTAATAAACCCTAAACCCCATGCAAACCCAAGACCCTAGCACCCGCACAAACTACATCTGCGGCAGGCGACTGGTAGAGGCTTCCCTGGACGCCGACGAGGGGCCTTCCAGTTCCCTGGCGCAGTTTAGGGCATGTTTGGGCTGCAAAGGGGTTTTTACTTCAAAAAGGTTTTTCGGGATGATTTTGGGGTTTAGGGTTTAGGGTTGAAGATTTAGGGTTTAGGGTTTATAGGGTTTCGGGGCTATTAGCTTCAAAAAGGGCAGCGAAGGTTTCGGGGTTTGGGGCTTTCGGGTTTAGAGTTTGGGGGCTTTAGGGTTTGGGGTTATAGGTTTTGCACTCATGCGGTCGATACGGGTCTGAGTATGTAGGTTTTGTTCTGGGTTTGGGCTTGGTTTTTTCCGCAGTGCTTGGAGGAGACGCAGGGTTAAGGATGCAGGATTGCCATTGTTGTGTTGATTCTGGTTTAGGGTTAGAGTTTAGGGTTTATAGGGTTTAGGGTTTGAGGTTTGAGGTTTAGGGTTTAGGGTTTGGGGTTTTGGGTTTAGGGTTTAGGGTCAGAGAGGTGGACGGAAAAGTGCAAAAGGCTTCACATGTCGCTTCTGAGGCCTGCGGATGCGAATGCTGCAAGTTCTGGGCCGGGTGCCCCAGAGAAGTGCCCTGGGTTTAGGGTTTAGGGTTTAGGGTTTACGTAGGGTTTAGGGTTTAGGGTTTAGGGTTTAGGGTTTAGACTGGACCCTAAACCCTAAGCCCTAAGCCTTAAAGCCCAGTAGCACAGGGCTTTGGGTTCCTATAACCCAGCCCAGAGGGCTCAGGGTCTTAAGGTTTCAGGCTGAGGGGTTTAGGGGTCTATGGTCTGCTTTCAGTGCTCTTCGACGCTTGCTGTTGCCAGTGCCGCCTGTGGTATACGGACATGCCTGAAGGGGTGAAGAACGACTCTAACTTGAAGCACTTAGGAAACCGGCTCATTCTGGAAAAGTTCCGCAAGGTTTTGGTTGAGTCCTTGGGGTTTAGGCGGAACTGGCTCTGTGGCAATGTAGTGAGGCCGAGACTAACGCGCAAAGCACGGAGCATATTTTGGTAGCCTCTTTCTGAACGCTCCGCCCGGCTCCCCCTCACTCCCTAAACACCCTGTAAGCACTTCGGCCAAAACCCCAAACCCTCAACCCCGAAACCCGAAACCCCCTAAACCCCCTAAACCCCCTAAACCCCCTAAACCCCCTAAACCCCCTAAACCCTAAACCCCCTTTCCAAGAGAGATGTTTCGAGGCAACGAGAAGATCGGCTTCTTATCCCTCATTGACCAGCTGGTGCAGACCTGAGCCATGATTCTTCTCTAGGGGCCTTTCAGGGGCAGGGGATGATGTTCCCAGAGACTCCCATACCCCTGGATGAAGGAATATTCCTTGAAACATATACTACTCGGGTTCCTTATACGTTTTAAGGTATATTCCTGAATTCAGGGGTATTGGAGTCGCTGGGTTTCGGGCTTCAGGTGCGTTGTCCTTGAGCTCAGAAAGCAAGATACCCTCTACCGCTGCAAAGTCCCTGGCTCCCATGGGTGCCGCAAGCCCCGGCAAAGGGGTTTGAGGGCTTAGGGTTTAGGTTTGGGGTTTAGGGTGTAGGGTTTAGGGTTTAGGGTTCAGGGTTCAGGGTTCCTTATCTCATTATGAAGCACCTCGCATCCCGATATGCACCCTGTCTGGCTGAAGTATCTTCGTCTTGTGCTCAGTCGCAGTCACCCTAAGGAACCCTAAACCCTAAACCCTAAACCCCAAACCCTAACCCTAAACCCTAAACCCTAAACCCTCTACCCTTATCGGGTCAAGTACATCCCTCCCGAGCCGACGCTAGATGATTCGATATGGGGGTCTTCGAGGTGAACTCCATGTAGTACTTCACTTAGCACCTTATGAAGCCCATCAAGGGTCCTTACGTATAACCCTAAACCTTAAACCCTAAACCCTAAACCCTGAACTCTAAACCCTCAACCCTAAACCCTAAACTCTATAGACCCTAAAGATCGCTCTGCAGGTGCACATGGAACGGTGTTGGAGCGGCCAGGACAACTCGGAGTTTCAGCTAGCCGGTGGAGATTTTTGGTTTAGGGTTTAGGGTTTGGGGTTTAGGGTTTAGGGTTTAGGGTTTAGGGTTTAGGGTTTAGGGAGCGATGTTCAGTACTGTACTTGTTTTACGTTTTGGTTTCTAGGTTCCCTCTTTTAGGGGTCAGTAGCCCAAAAAAAGTATGTACATTTTTCCTTGGGTCACTGAAAAGCTGAGTTTAGGGAGTGATGTTCCCTTTAGGGTTAGAGTTCTAGGGTTTTGGGTTTAGGGTCGTAGGGTTTGGGGTTTGGGGGCTCGGGTTTAGGGTTCAGAAGGTACTTACGCAGTTCTCCAATTTCCATTCATTCAAGCCTTGGTGAAAAGTAAGATGACAGGGCCGAGGCTTGGTAACTTAGGCAACGTGCTGGCACACGCCCTTGAAAACCCTAACCCCCAGGCCTAAACCCGAAGCCCTAAACCCGCAAGTCCAAAACCTGAACCCTAAGAAACCCAAAGCCCTGTACCCTAAACCCCAAGCCCGAAACCCTAAACCTCAACCCCAAGCCCTAAACCCTTAACCCCAAGCCCTAAACCCTAAACCCGAAGTTGCCACGCAGAGCTCTGAACCCTCGAAGAGTGCACCACGGATGCGAGGACTTGGGATGACGTGAGCCGCAGACGCGAGCGAGGGTCGAGAAGTTTCTGGGTTCCAGGTGGTAAAGCTTCATAAATGCGGTTTCCCGAAACTAGTGGTACTCTTTTGGGGGGTGCCTTTAAGGGGATTCTATTCCATTTGGGGTATAGAAGGGGCACCTCTATTTTGGGAAATGCCCACAAAAAAGACGAACAGCTATGTGCAGAATACTGATATACATGTTCGTACAGATACGCTTATGTTTTGCAAACTTGCAATGCGGGGCCTTTGAGCCTTTGTGTTTTGGCGCAGCCTGCTTACTTCCCGCTCCCTATAGACCCTACAGACCCTATGCGACTCTACACCCTAAACCCTAAAGATTAAACCCTAAACCCTATATACCTTAAACCCTATATACCCTAAACCCTAAACCGTAAACCCTACATACCCTAAACCCTAAAGAGCCCTGACCCCGAACCGTAGACCCTTGCCGCTCCATGAAAGGTAGACTCTCGTTTCGAGCGGCCCCTTTGCGGCGCTGTTGTTTGTGTTGCAGGTGGCCTCCGTGGCCGTGACTTCTGGGGCTTTAGGGGTAGCCCTAACCCTAAACCCTAAACCCTAAACCCTAAACCCTAAACCCGAAACCCTAAGCCCTAAACCCTAAACCCTAAACAACCCTAAGCTCAAACACGGAGCCCCTTTCTTCTCAGGCTACTGGGCAGCCGCCTTAACTTGGGCTCTAGGGACAGCTATCATACCTAAAAGTACCAGGAAGCTTTCAAGTATATCCCCGGAAAGACCCCCTTATCTACTATTTGCTTAAGAAACACCAGAAAGTACAGAAGAAATCTTCCGTATAAGAGTAATATAGGCTTTTTTATTCATTCTTCTGGGGTTCTTAAGCAAATAGTGGTTCTGTAACTAAGAACTAGGAAGTTATTCAAGTACTCCTGTGGGTGTCAAGGCGTTCTATGGGGCTGATGACACAAAGCGCTGCACGAGACCAACCAAACAACCCAGTCAGTGAAGGCGAACCCCTATTAAACCCTAAACACTAAACCCTATAGACCCTAAACCCTTGTCAAAACCCTAAGCCTAAACCCTAAACCCTAAACCAAGAACCCTAAACCCTGACTAAGCCCTATACCCTTACCCGGACCCTTAGCCCGGGACCCGCCGCAACACAGCGCGCCCTGCGACCTACGCAGCGAAAGTGTCACCCCCGGTATCACCCCGAGCATGTGACGGGTGCTCGCCGGATCGTGCAAAAGGCGGAGCCTGTAAACCTCTTGGACCCAACCCGAAGGCTCCAACCTATAGTCCTTGTTTGGGGTTTGGGGTTTAGGGTTTAGGGTTTAGGGTTTGGGGTTTAGGGGTTAGGGGTTAGGGGTTAGGCGTTAGGGTTTAGGGTTATGTAAATCTGAAGAAAGCAAACCTCAAAGGAAAGTACCTTTGAGCCTTGTGGATGAGGCATCCCAGTCAGCCCTTTTTTCATGGAGATTAGTTTCGACCACCCTGTACTTACCGGTGCGGAATTAGGAATTGGGGGATTTAGCCCTAAACCCGAAGCCCTAAACCCCTAAACCCTAAACCCTTGGCCGCCTCATATACCCCTTAGGTAACCCTTTCAGGGATCCTCAGGGGAGATCGCGCCCTAAACCCTAAACCCTAAAACCCCCTAAAACCAACCCCAAACCCCAACATCTCTGAAGGTGCCACGTCTGCTGAATTTGGGGCTCAGAGTGACCTCAAACTAACACAGACACTCTCAACCTGCAGCTCAAGTAGCCAGATGTTCCAATATCACTTAACCTCAACTACAAAAAAACATCCCCCCCCCCCCCTATGTTCTGAACTTAGGGCTTAGGGTTTAGGGTTTAGAGTTTAGGGTTGCCAGTGATTTTACGGCTTGGGCGGCTGGAGCGAACTGCGCAGCTAGTCAGCCAGCCATGGCGGGACATCCGCCCAATGGCGATCCGCAGGAGAGACTCAGTGGTTGTCTTGCCAGGGTCGTGGCAAGTACCTACTATTGTGGCAGGGGCTGTGCTTGTTAAGTATTTAGGACCCTAAACCCTGCAGCGTAAGTCCTAAACCCTAAACCCTAAACCCTAAATCCTAAACCCTAAACCCTAGACCCTAGACCCTACGCAACATGTACGCTTTTGCAGTAGCACCTCGGCCCGCCAGGCTATTGGCAAGCTGCGGAACGACCTGGATGGAGCCATTGGTGTCATGTGCCAGCCCCCAGAGGTTTAGGGTTGAGGGTTGAGGGTTGAGGGTTTAGGGTTGAGGGTTACACCCTCAAATTTTGCACTCTATACAAAATGGCCTACATACCCTTCAGTTGCAGTTGCATGGCAATTGTTCTGGGTACTTTTGGAGGGTGGATCTACGCAGTGTGGGCTGGGCAAGGTGTTCGGCTTTAGGTTTGGGGTTTATCCAAGTGCAGTAACATGGTCCCTTAGTCCCTTAGCATGGGTCCTTAGATGGGCGCCCCTTAGAAAATTCTTGCATACCCTATACAACCAGGTCACTCCGCCCCCTCAATGAGACCCTAAACCCTAAACCCTAAACCCTAAACCCTAAACCCTAAACCCTAAACCCTAAACCCTAAACCCCTGATCTGAAAAAGCAGGGTCTGATGCTCGGGCAAGTCAGGCCAAGGGTGCCGAAGGTCGCATCGGTGACTTCGCCAAGATCGTGCGCGAGGTCATATTCCGCACCACAGCTGAATCTGATCGCCACAGCACCACCTTGCTGGAAGACGCCATCGAGGTCACGTCCGAGCGGCTGCAGCAGCTGAGGCGCGAGCCTAATCTCAAGCGAGCTGCTGCGACCGGCAAGGATGTACGCAGGGGCTGCCGAGGCATGCGAGCTTGGGTGGTCCTGTAGCTGAAGGGGTGCCTATGCCTACGCAGTGGCAAGGCTGCCGGTCCCCTGGCTCAGAACCCAAAACCCGAGAAGTCCGAAACCTTACGCCGACTATGCAGGAGACTTACCCACGAAGTGGAAGAGGCCAAGTTTCCCTCCCCCTACATTACAAGCGCCTTGATCTAGAGCCTCTATCTAAGGAGGGAATGAGGGAGTAGGGGCCCCATATAACACTTTAAAGGGTATATATATATATATATAGGGCCCTCATTCCCCCATTCCCGAGCAAGAACCAGGAACAAAATACCCGTCTTCGTTGGATGGGCCTCTTCGAGCTTGCAGCCCTCCCTTGAAGCTCGATAAACTGTGAGCCACACGTTATAGGCGCTGTGTGTACAATATTTCCCAGAAGACCGATTAGGGTTTAGGGTTTAGGGTTTAGGGTTTCGGGTTTAGGGTTTAGGGTGAAGGTGTAAGCCTAAGCACCCGAACCCAAAGACACTGAAGCCCCAACAACTTAACTAACGATAAACCCTACAAGCCCTAGTCCCAAAGACCCATGAACCCACTAAGCCAGTAAACGCCAAGGCTTACATCCTAAGCTCTAAGCCCTCAAGCCTCAAGCCTCAAGCCGAAACCCCAAATCCCTAGACCCTCAACCCCGAATCAAACCTACTCCCTAAGGCCTCAACCCTCAACCCTGAACTCTCAACCCTGAACTCTCAACCCGAAACCCGAAGCCCTCAACCCGAAACCCTCAACCCCTAACCCTAAACCCTAAACCCTCAAACGTTTCCCTAAACCCTAAACCCTTCCCTGCCCTTTCAGAGCTCGGGCCTTTGAGGCGAGACAACATGCGAACTATGGCCGAACGCCACCGGGCCGTCTAAAGTCTTAGCAGGACAACTCCCTAAGTGGATTCAAGGCCCTTAAAAGTCAGCTTATAGGGTCGAGGGGCATGGGGCCATAGGGTTTGGGGTTCGCAGTTCAAGATTTGAGTTCGAGTTTCGAATTTAAGTTTTGGCGGTTTGGTTTGGATGTAGGATTTAGGGTTTAGGGTTTGGCGTTTAGGGTTTAGGGGCTTGAGTTCAAACCCTGAGCCATGGAATTCTTCATGAAACGCAGCCTCCTTTTCTTCTACGCGGGCTTGAAATTCCTGGACAGCAGAATACCCTGGTATAGACCTTGTTGTCGTTGTGCTGGGCATAGTTGTGGGTAGCTTGGGAAACATGTGCTACATTCAAGTGGTCATGTGGGGATCGGAGTGGCGGAGATGTAATCCCTAAAGCCCAAACCCGAAACCCTCAACCTCAAACCCTAAACCCTACACCCCAAACCCCTAAACCCCAAACCCTAAACCCTAAACCCCAAACCCTAAACCCAAAACCCAACCCTATCGAATCTGAGGCGATGCGCAACTCCATGACCTGGAAGGCGGGGCCTGCACGAGGACGAAAGGTTCGACGATCGGGGGGTGAGGGCTGATAAGGAGGGTTTAGGTTGGGGTTTAGGGCTTAGGTTGGGGTTTAGGGCTTAACCATGATAATGTCCTCGCACCCCATTGCGCTTTGGGAGTCAAGGTGGGGTTTTTGTTGGGTCTCAGGGTTTAGGGTTTGGGGTTTAGGGTGTAGATTCAGGGTTTAGGGTCGACTGGTCTACTGGTCTACTGGTGCAAAGGTTCCTGATAGAAACCCCCCAACGCACTTCATGCGACCCTGCCTACTCGTTCGTGTGTGTGTGTGTGAGTGAGTGAGTGAGTGAGTGAGTGAGTGAGTGAGTGAGTGTGTGCGTGTGTGTGTGTGTGTGCGCGTGGCAAAGTTTTTTTTGTCAGAGTTAAGGGTTTCAGGACTTCGGGCTTAAAGGTTTTTGGGTTCATGGCTTGTGTTTACAGCCCTATTCTACGTGGATTGTATACGTGCAATGCAAAGACACAGCCATGCCTGTACAGTCATATGTTTTCAACATCCAGCCAGAATCACCGCAACTAAGAGCTGTATTCCCCAGATCTTCCAAAAACCCCTATAATTAAGGAATATACCCTAAGTTATACTAAGGGTCCTTGTTATGAATTAAGGTATATTCCTTAATGAAGGGGTTTTGGAAGATCTGGGTCCGTCATTGGTTCCATGAATGTGGCATTCGCAGCTAAACCCACGAGGGTTTAGGGTTTAGGGTTTAGGGTTTAGGGTTTAGCGATCCTGTTGTCGGTGCGGTTTAGGGATTTCGATGTACGCTTCAGGACGGCTGAGTCAACAAGGGCCACGGTCATACGATAACCAACATGAGCGCTGTGACAGGCAAAAGCAATACCCTGAACGTGGCGTCTCTGGCACGCTTGGCCTCGACTGGAGAAACTTGAAGTGACTTCCTGGCTTGGTAGTATCCTATGCCTATCAGGTATCTAGGGGTAGCTTCATGATCCCTGACTACGGTCCTTTACCTTACGTAACGGATTCTGAAGTATGGGCCATTGGGTTTCATAGTCTTATGCTGGTATACAAGGGCTCCCCAATTAATGGCCTCTACTAAGGGGCCTTTTACGTCTTACTTATGAAAGGTGGCGTCGCATCCCGGAAATACCTTGTCATCACCATGTATAGCACTGTAGTTTATGGTTTTGAGAACACCCTAAACCCTACACCCCAAACCCTAAACCCTTTATCACTCTTTGATACAAAACCCTAAACCCTAAACCCTAAACCCTAAACCCTAAACCCTACATAATCCCAAAACCCTTTATCACTCTTTGATGCAACATGCCAGGCCTCTGGAACCTTCAGTGCCCATGCCAGCCGGCTCCGCCGGGAACAGGAGTGGCAAAGGCGGCCTTAGTTTAGGGTTTAGGGTTTAGGGTTTAGGGTTTAGGGTTTAGGGTTTAGGGTTTAGGGTTTAGGGTTTAGGGTTTAGCCCAGCCCCGGTGCCCCACCCACCCCACCCCCCAGACATTTTCAGAGCCAAACTAGCAACATGAAATACTTTTTCAGGTTAGGGGTTTAGACAGCTTAGGTTTTACAGTGGTCGATGGTCTGCTTTCCGCAGATCGAGCTTCATCTTGCATCACTTGAAACCCATTAGGGTTTAGGGTTTAGGGTTTAGGGTTTAGGGTTTAGGGTTTAGGGTTAGGGGTTAGGGTTGAGGGTTTAGGGTTTAGGCCCCCAGATCACTACTGCTACATGGGGGCCTTTGTCCTGACCTTTACGAGTGCGACAGAGCGCGGCATGAAAGCACAGGCAACATCGAGCCCAAAGGACTCCTTTTGCTTGAGAGATGCACTCATGCCTTCAGCAATGGCCTAGAGTTTGTTTGGGACTTAGGGTTTTGGGTTTGGCCTTTGGGGTTTAGAGTTTAGGGTTTAGGGCTAGGGCTTAGACTTCATTAGCTTTGCTTAATGGGTATTTGGCCTCTGGGCAGGTGTAAAACTCGACTGGCCATCGTGGGCGTCTTTGGCTTGATCGCCGGGGCGATAGCTCCGGGCACCGGGCGGTCAATTTAGGGTTTTTGGGATTTGTGGCCCTACGCCGCCAGGGTTGAGGATACAGACTTAAGTGTCCCTGACCCCTTCACCCGCTTTAAGTTAGGCGGTAGCTTCTAAATGGTTGCCCATCTCATCTCCCTGATCGCAAGAATAGAAGCAACCCTAGCCCTGAACCCTGAACCCTAAACCCTAAACCCTAAACCCTAAACCCTAAACCCTAAACCCTAAACAAACACTAAACCCTAAACCCTACCAGGATAAAGGGTTCTAGCATCGTTGTGGCCCTTTGTTTGTTTGGGGGGCTAGGTTGTGTTGGGCTTATGAGCCCCATTTAAACCCTAAACCCTAAACCCCAAACCCCAAACCCGAAACCCTAAACCCTAAACCCTAAACCCCAAACCCCAAACCCTAAACCCTAAACCCTAAACCCTCATGAGCCATGCTGGGGAGGCTAGACTTTCAAGATCTCGGGGGGCCGAAGCTTCAGCGATTGAAGGGGTATAAAGAGGGACCCCTAGAAGGGACCCCCCCCCCCATATATATGTATATATATATATATATGTATATATATATATATCGTACATAGTCCCTATATACCTAAGGGTGAACATCCCAACCCTAAGCCCCGAACCCTAAGCCCAAACCACCTTCAACCCAAAATGCTAAAGTTGTTTCTACACCGACTCAATCGCCTACACCGCCAGAAAGATGGTAACATCAAACGAATACCCGAAACTCTGAGCTACCCAAGAGGGCCAAGACCTAAACCCTATATATATACACACACATATATACAAAATTTACATATACATATATACCCCCCCCGCAACAAAAAAAAAGCTAAACCCCTAAATCTTATCATGCCCTAGAACCTAATCCTCAAGCTTCGCTCTGAGATTTGGCTTCTGACCCCCCTAAACCCGAAACCCTAAACCCTAAACCCTAAACCCTAAACCCTAAACCCGAGACCCTCAACCCTAAACCCTCAACCCTAAGCTTCGCTCTGAGATTTGGCTTCTGATCCTCTGGTTTGCTGCTGGTCACCGGATGACTTTTCTGGGCATAAGCTTTGAGCCCCAGCAGGGCGGCTCTCCGTTCCGGGGTTGGGGGTTTAGGGGTTTGGGGTTTGGGGTTTGGGGTTTAGGGTTTAGGGGTTTAGGGCTTAGCGCTTAGGGCTTTCAGGGCTTTGGGGTTTTCAGGGCTATGGAGGGTTGAGGGCCTTTTGAGGTTTTGAGGGCAGTGCTTTTTTGGAATTTGTTGTGAGGCTGTTGGAGGTCGCTGGCTTCCCACCTCAGGTTTTTGAGTCTGAAAAGGGTCTTGAAAGGGTTGCTTGAAAGGGTGGATTTAGGACCCCAAACCCTAAACCCTAAACCCTAAACCCTAAACCCTAAACCCTAATTTGGGGTTTCGGGTTTAGGGTTTAGGGTCGCTACGGACTTCAGAGAGCTTGCAGGGTTTGTTTCGGGCTCAGCCCAGTCTCTGCTTTATGAGCCGAAACCCTTGCAGGCTTCATACAGCGGCCGGTGGATGAGGCACCCCTAAACCCTAAACCCTAAACCCCTAACCCCTAAACCTAAACCCCTAAACCTCTAAACCCCTAAACCCTAAACCCTAAACCCTAAACCCTAAACTCCAAGGCCCATCACAGATGCACGCAGTCCCCGCTTTAGGGTTTGTAGGTTTCAGGGTCTTCAGAACCCTGCATCCGAGAATGCCTTGCAGCTAGGCCCAATATACTAAAGCTGAAGCCCTACCGAACCCTAGAACCGTTTACTCCAGACCTCAAACCGTGAAACATTTGAGGCTCTGAAACCCCCCCAACCCCCCTCCCCTTCATGTTGCCGGAAGACCAGCATTGCCTCCTTCCCAGAAAAAAAGCAGCAGGACCTCTCTGACAATACTAACTCAAGTTGCGGACCTTTGTATCCGGAGCCGTGATACTTCTTCGGCTATTTCTTATCACACAGCTTAAGTTATTAA
This sequence comes from Symbiodinium natans, assembly GCA_905221605.1. Lineage (NCBI taxonomy): Eukaryota > Dinophyceae > Suessiales > Symbiodiniaceae > Symbiodinium > Symbiodinium natans. The sequence continues at coordinate 269,122 of CAJNDS010002431.1, forward strand.
GGAACCCTATAAAGCCTGAACCCAAAACACCTAAACCCTAAAGCCTGAAACCCTAAACCTCAAACCCTAAACCGTGTAAATCCCAAACCCTAACCCTAAACCCTAATCCTTACTGTCAGCAGGGGCCTTCGGCTCAGGTCTGGGCATTGCGGTGATCGCTGCCCCCCTCGCTTGGGTCTGTGTGAGGCTGCAAGAGCAACGTTATGAGAGCTGCGGTTTAGGGTTTAGGGTTTTGGGTTTAGGTTTTAGGGTTTAGGGTTTAGGAGCTTGCGGCTCAATTTGGGGGTTTCCAAAAGTAGGGGTACATGTCTGGGGTCCTTTATTTTAAGGGGATCTACTCTTTGGGGGTCTGTTTTAGGGGTCCCCTATCTGTGTAAACCCCCATTTGGGTTCTCCACAACCTCTGGCTGGGGCCGGGGAGAGACTGCTCTGGCTCGATGGTGATGGACGTAGTGCAATACCATGGGGACTCTGAGAACATGACTTGGCAAGATGGTTTGAGCGAGCTCTGCTGCAGATTTCACACTTGGTGCGATTTACATGGCTTGGATAAGTCAGCGCTGGATCAATTGACTTTGGCACGTCTGCATGTGGATGCTGTTTCCTACGACTTCCCTTTGGGGCCTTCGAAGGCCTACGCGAATCGTCTTTTGCTCGCATTTTGCGCGGACTTTCTCAGGGTTTAGGTTATAGGGTCTAGGGGTTAGGGGTTTGGGGTCTACGGAATTGAGGGATTTCGTGCCTTTTCCTTGGTCTCTCCCGATCCGAGTGTTTATATGTGTACATATAGATATATATATAGATATATACTAATCCCTAAGCCCCAAACCCAAACCCTAAACATCTAATGTGTGTATATATATGTATACAGATATAGATGTATAGATACACTTTTCGAAAGACACGTTGAATCTTACATAGAGGATGTTGATAGTTCGGGGTTTAGGGTTTTGGATTCTCTGAGCTCAGGGTTTGGGGTTTAGGCCCTGAACGCTGCAAGCCCCAAAACACCAAATCCGAAAGCTCAAAAGCCCTACACCCTAAAGCCTTGATCCCTATTCAGTAAACCCAAAGCCCTAAACTTCAAAAGGACCTACACACGGACACCCTCTACCTTTCTTCATTCTTGTTGCCTTAAAGTCCTAAACGCTCTGAACACTCTAGTGAAAACCCTGCACACCGGGGAAAGAATAACTAATCAACCCTCCGAAGCCCCCAAAAGCCCTAAACATCTGCAGCCTAGCACCGTGGGATGCCCAGTAGGGTTTAGGGTTTAGGGTTTAGGGTTTAGGGTGTAGGGTTTAGGGTTTAGGGGTGCCTTTATCCCTTTCTTGGGGGGTTTAGGTTCCCATTGAAACCCCTGTGAACAAAACAAACGGCACCGTTTTAGTCCCAGGTTACTGGGCAGCCCAGCACTAGACCCCAAACCCTCCTAAACCCTATAAACCCTAATTAAACCCTAAACCCTAAACTCTACTAGACACCAAACTCTGAACCCTACACCCTGAACCCTAAACCCTAAACCCTAAACCCTAAACCCCAAACCCTAAAGCCTGTGCATTCTTGTTGCTGCGCTTACTCCGGGTTCGGCCGTGACGTGCGAGGCGGTGGCGGCGCCTGGAAGAGCAGGAGGGGGTGAGGTTTAGGGTTTAGGGTTTAGGGTTTAGGGTTTGGGGTTTGGGGTTTGGGGTTTGGGGTTTGGGGTTTAGGGGTTAGGGGTTAGGGGTTAGGTGTTAGGGGTTAGGGGTTAGGGGTTAGGGTTTATCAGGGTTTCTAAGGGTTTATAAGGGTTTGGGGTTTAGGGTTTAGGTCCGAGTTAAGGGGTTCATGTGGGCTTGATATAAATAATGGTCCCTTATCCGCTTATGGCCCTAAACCCTAAACCCTAAACCCTATGGTGTTACGGAGGGTTCAGGGTTTAAAAGCGTCAGGATTCCGATTTTGGGACATTCCTTACAGTTTAGGGTACCAAAAGGGGGGTTCAGGGCATAGGGTTCAGGCTGGGCAGAGTGGGTTTCGTGTTTAAGGGTTCAGGGTTTAGCGTTGAGGGTTCTGGGTTTCGTGTTCAGGGCTTCAGGGCTTTTGGGCCTGAGGGCTTAGGGTTTAAACAAGGCTTTCTTGTTGCTGGGACTTCTTAGTTGAAGGGGTCGGCGGATGTTAGATGTCGCTGTATTGGATGCGAGTGGCGGGCTTGGGGTTTAGTATAGGACCCCCAAACGTCCCCCCCAAACCCAAAGGGGTACCCATACCCTCCTTAAACCCTCCCCGTGGTGGTTGAGGCTAAACCCTCAACCCCCAACCCTAAACCCTAAACGTGTCCTAAACCCTAAACCCTAAACGAAATCCCGTGGTTGTTGAGGCTGCGTGTGTTCTGTGGACCCAGTGGCTTAGGACAGGGCCAAGGTCTATGCCGAAACCTTGTCCTAGTAGCAGAGTAGGTAACCTCCAACCTTTTTTGGGTAGTACAATTCCCTTAGAACCCCAAAGTTACTGGACAACTAAGCTATAAAGCCAAGAGTCGAGTTCGAGCAGGAAGGCTTCCGTGACGTCGCCTTGGCCTCAGCCGTCATGCACCCTAAACACCCTACGCCTAAACCCTCAACTCAACTCTCTACCCTAACCCCTAGACCCTAGTAGGTATGTGGACCTGTCAAGTAAGCCCGAGAAGCCCTTAACCCCAAAGCCGAAAATCAAAGCCCTGAAGTCGTGATCTCCATCTTAAGGGCCTTTAGGGTTTGGGGGTTTGGGTTTAGGGTTTTAATAAGGTCTTAGAGACTGAGTTTTAAAACCTCCCATTGAACACCAAGTGGGCTCCCTTGTTTTCCCTTGGCTAGTTGTGATCCCTGTGCACTTATAGGCCCTGATCCCAAAACCCTAAACCCCAAACCCCAAACTCTAAACCCTAAACCCCAAACCCTAAACCCTAAACCCCCTTTGCCTTGCTGGCGTCGGCTTCATCCTTGTCCTCGGCACTGGGCACGTCGGATGTTGGGGATGGTGTCAGGGGTTAGGGTGTTAGTGACTCGGTTTAGGTTTTAGGATTTAGGGTTTAGGATTTAGGGTTTTGGGCTTAGGGTTGTTAGTGTTTAGGCTTTAATTAGGCTTTAGTGATGCTTTTCCCGGGGATGGCTTTCGAAGGTTCAGGCTTCTGGACCCCAGGGTTTTAGGGTTTAGGGTTTAGGAATTAGGAATTAGGGTTTCTTGTTTCTTGGGAGCCCAGTAGTACCCTGTTGCCCTTTCTGTTGGTTCTAGGTGTTCCTCTTTAGCCTTTGTTACAAGATGGTTACTGGGCCACCAAGGCAGCAGAGGGTTAGGGCCCGGATAGGTTTTAGGGTTTAGGATTTAGGATCTAGGGTTTAGGGTTGAGGGTTTAGGGCTGAGGGTGGAGGGTTGAGGGTTTAGGGGGTCGTATCATCCCGTCAACCCTAGCACGAGCCCCTTTTTTGTGAGATAGGAAATGATGGCATCGTTAGGGGCCAGCAACACCACCAGGATAGCATCTGAGCACAGCTGAAGGGGCCGCCGCAGGCAACTGGGGATCTGTGGGCGGCAGACGGGACACCGCCAAAAAGTCGCCGAAAAGAAGCTTCCATACGCTTAGTATTGGGGCGTGTACCTCAACTACTGGTATATCTGCCCTGTCTTAAACGGTACAAGGTGGCTCAAGGTAAGGCGTGGAAGCTTAGGGGTTTTAAGGCACCCCCGAAACTCGAGCACCCTTCTCCAGAGGGATCTATCTCTCTTCTCATGTCAGCCGGGTATGTCATTCACACACTCGAAAGCCTTGTACACTAGCCTGCAAGTGCAGTCCGGATCACTTTTACAGGTTCGAGGCTTTGTTTTTGTTGGATCTTACTCCCTTTTGCTGAACTCTTAAGGCCTACCCAAAAAACAGATTATCCTCAATCCCACAACTGAATCCTGAGCTTACTGCTCTTCAAGACCCCACGGAAAAACAAAAAAGCAGAAACACCGAGCAGCCATAAATCCTGTAACCCCGAAACTCAGGATGATTTCCCCTTGGACTGAGAATCTACGTGTCAGCAGCGGGTGATTTCCTATTAGTGTTGGCGGTGGTTACCCCAGGAGGATGGCATCGTGTTCCAAGCACCTTGCTGGCGGGAATGGTGCTTGGGGGATCACATACTGCAACCCGTAAACCCTTAATTCCTTAAACACCTGAACCCGAAACCTTAAACACCGAAAGCCTTAACCCCTGAACCCTATAACCCCTGTATCTGCATCGGCGGTGTCCCAGGGCCGTCTCCAGCACAGAATCTCGGACCCCTCGCTGCAAGAAATAAAGTAGCTCCGTAGCTCAAACCGCAATCTCATGCTTAGGGGTTAGGGTTTAGGGTTTAGGGTTTAGGGTTTAGGGTTTAGGGTCATGACTACCCACGAAAAGAGGCTCTGGCGACTTCTTTGGGGCATCGTATCAAGCTGTGTGTGTTTTCAGAAGGGGTTTACGACCTACGGCGTGCGAATGTTGTAGGGGTAGGAGGCAGGGTTTAGGGCTGGGTGCCAATGGCTTCTGGCTTTTTCTACACTGCATTGAAGCCAAACCCTAAACCCTAAAAATCCTATCCCTAAACCCTAAACCCTAAACCCTAAACCCTAAACCCTAAACCCTAAACCCTAAACCCTAAACCCCCAAAAACTGAAGGAGAAGCAAAGCAAAGCCATGTAGCTTGGGGTAACCCTCGATCAGCAGGGGCCGGAGTGGTGCCAAGTTGGAAGCTTGTGCTTCTCCTCGGGAGTTGTCATGTTCTTTTGCACGAGGGCCTTAGGCTCCCTGAAGCCCTAAACCCTAAACCCTAAACCCTAAACCCTCAACCCTAAACCCTAAACCCTAGCCCTAAACCCTAAACCCGAAACCCTAACTAGCAGGTTTTTACCGCCAGACTTCAGGCACTCATGAAGGAAGGTTGAGGGGTGAGGGTTTTGCGAGGATGCCCCAGACGTACCCTGATTCCCTTTCAAGAGCTTTTCTTTAACAATATGTGTTGGCTATATTTGGGTTCAGGGTTTATACAGAAATCTTAACTCCAATATCAGATTCTTATGTTGCTGGGTGGCCTGGACTGCGAGGAAGTTTACCTTATTGTTGGTTAGTAGGGAATGGGGGCATGAGGTACCCTACCAAATCCCTTACAGGGTTTGTATATATATATATATATATTTAGATATAGAGCCCCAATTCCCTCGTTCCTGCTAACCAACAGAAAGTTACTGGCCTGAGTGTTCAGGCATTTACAGGTGCTTGTTTCTGCCGGGTTTAGGGTTTAGGATTTTAGGGTTTAGGTGGGGAGGGGGGATCACTCAATCCTTTGTTCGTGACGTGGTTGTGAAAGTGTTCGGGTTCTGGTTGTTCTCTAAGCCTTTCCTGGACCGTCCAGTGGCTCCTTAACTCCATACAGTAGATTTAGCCCGAAAAGCCTCGAACCTCTCCGGAACCCGAAACCCTAAACCCTAAACCCTAAACCCTAAACCCTAAGCCCTAAGCCCTAAACCCTAAACCCTAAACCCTAAACCCCCTCAAGTCTCTTAAACCCCTAAGCCCTAAACCCTAATTCCTAAACCCTAAACCCTTATTGTTGGGAGGAGGGTTCGGATGAAGCCCATTAACGAACGGCCAAAGACGTCTGGCCAAGAAGCACAGGTCGTATGTGTCGGTTTCACTCCGGCAGCTTCCGAAGCCGACTTGGGCTTAGGGTTTAGGGTTTAGGGTTTAGGGTTTAGGGTTTAGGGTTTAGGGTTTAGGGTTGAGTTTAGGGTTTCAGGTATAGGGGGGCTAGACTTGCCAGGAGAGAGGTCTTGGCAGTCACCCCACACTTCAAGGCCGGCCTTGTTCCCCATTCCTTGCACTTACTACAAACTGGTAGAGGATTTGTTGTAGTCTCCCCTAAACTCAAACCCGAAGCCCTGAACCCTAAACCCTAATCCCTAATTAGGACCAATAAGATTCACGGCAGTAACATGTCAGACGTTTGGGCAGAAAGGGCCATGACTTCAGGGAGTCTTCCAACGGTTGCCTTCGCTCTTACGGGGTGGTGTAGGGGTTTGGGGGTTTAGGGTCTTAGGTGTTCAGGGATTAGGGCTTTAGGGATTACAGGTGTAGGGTGTAGGGATTTAGGATTAGGATTAGTAGGGTTTAGGGAACTAACTTTGTGTCTGAAACCTTAAGCTCCAAATTCCTGAGGCTGTAGGTACCTGAAGTGGGCTTTGGACATTTGCAGACCGCAAAGCCCGAAGAAGGACTGTACAGAATCCGGGCTCTGTCTCACGCCGCACAGATGCAAGGAGATCTGCTGGCGGCAAGTCTCTAGGAGGGGGAGATCGCCTCCACTTGGCTCCCATGGGGAAGAAAAGGAACCTCCGGGTAAGACTCGACTCGTGCCCATGGGCTACTTGTTCTGAAGATCCGGGGGAGGTTTAGGGTAGTAGGGTTTAGGGTTTAGGGTTTAGGGCTTACGGTTTAGTGTTTAGGGTTTAGGGGTTCGAAACCTCTAAGCCGTTTTTGCCACCCTGGAGTACTTTTCATAGGGGATGAAAACTACCCTGGACACACCACAGAGAGCCATACCAGTGGATACTGGTGTAAAACCCTACGCCCTGAGACTTAAAGACCCTTAACTAGCCCCTAAACCCTAAACCCGAAAACCCTAAAGCCTCGCCCTAAACCCTAAACCCTAAACCCTAAACCCCAGAACCCCGGCTTCTCGGCTCGAGGTGCGAAGCCTGGGCCGGGAAATTCGCGCCGGGGGGGCTCCGGGGGGTCGCGCCATGGCACCCAAGGGCAAGGGCGACTCCAAGAAAGCCGAGAAGGCCCAGGGTTTAGGGTTTAGGGTTTAGGGTTTAGGGTTTAGGGTTTAGGGTTTAGGATGGCTTGGCGTTCAGGGTTACAGGCTTGGGAACCTTCAAGTAAATTGTTTTGGGAAGGGCTCTAAGAAGCAAATCTAAAGATCCCTAAACCCTAAACCCTAAGCCCTGAACCCTGAACCCTAAATCCTAAACCCTAAACCCTAAACCTTCCGGTTCGTTTCTGGCACACAGGCCGCCAAGGCCGTCAAAGGCACCGTGAGCACGAAGGCCATGTCCAGGATTTCCAATATGAGGTGGGTTTAGGGTTTAGGGTTCAGGGTTTAGGGTTTAGGGTTAGGGTTCAGGGTTTAGGGTTTAGGGTTTAGGGTGTAGGGTGTAGGGTGCAGGGTGCAGGGTGCAGGGTTTAGGGTTTAGGGTTAGGGTTCAGGGTTTAGGGCCCTTTTGGGGTTTTTATTTTCCGGGAATCTTACTATGTTGGGGTCTCTATTAGGCGTCCCCTATTTTTCGTAAGCCCCCATATGGGTTTCCCAACCAGTTTTTGTGTAGTTTGGAGAAGGGAGGGTTGGGGGTTCTTATCGTCAGAACTATACAACTTTTGCATGTACGGGGAATATTCTACTTGGAGGTTCAGGGTACTTAGAACCCCAACTATAACCGTATTTATAAGCCCCCCACGTCCCCTTACCCTCATGCCCTTTGACTTCTACACTTTTGACCCCCAAACTGGGGTCGCAAGCTTGTAGGTTTAGGGTTTAGGGTTTAAGGTTTAAGGTTTAGGGTTTAGGGTTTAGGGTTTAGCGTTTAGGGTTTAGGGTTTAGAAATCGAGAGTTTGGGGTGAATGTTCTGGGGGCTTAGGCACGGCGCAGAGTGGGGCTCGCTTTTGGAACCACCCCCAACCCTCAAACCCTGGACCCTAACAGAAATATTCATAACTAGCGCACTAAACAAGTAGATAAAGATACATATATATATATATGTATTTGTATATAGCCGAAGATACCTAAGAACCAGCCCCAGCAGAGTCTTCCCAGTTCCCAGGCGAAGAAGATCCGAACAAAAGTCCGCTTCTATCGGCCCAAGACCCTCATCAAGGCACCCTGGCGGAGGGGTTCAGGGTTTAGGGTTTAGGGTTTAGTTTTTTTTTTTTTTTTTTGGGGGGGGGGGGGGGGGGGGGGTTTAGGGTTTTGGGTTTTGGGTTAGGGTTTTGGGTTTTGGGTTTTGGATTTCGGGTGCCGGTTTCGGGTCGTGGTCGCAGTGACAGGGGCTTAGGGCTACTAGCGCGCGTGGTCGAAAAGCGCATTCCGGGAAGCCCCATCAAAGAGGCCTTCAAAGCTTTCGCTCTATTTTCACGGCTCCCTTGCTTTTGCTAACCCTAAAAATCTAAAACCTGAAACCCTGAAGCCAAAACCGTTTGGGGATGTGGATCTCCACCCCCCCCAACTGCCCGCCCTGGGAGCTCCTGATGGGGGGGCCAGTCGCCAGTCAAAATGCTGCTTCGGTTTAGGGCTTAGATGGGTTTCGGGTTTGGGGGGGGCTTAGAGGGGTTTGGTGGGGTTCGATGGCTTTGGGCTTAGGGTTCAGAGTTTAAGGTGGCTTGGGCGCGGGGGCCCTGGGGAGGGGGGAGGGGAGGGCGGGGCGGTTCTAGGACCTTCTAAACCTGTCGAAGGGCTTGAAATGGAGCATATTACTATTCTTCTGGTGAGACGGCCCCAACTAAGCCCCAACAAGGAATGACATCAGGGTTTTGGCTCCCCCGTGAACCCTATATACCCTCATTTAACCCTATGGGACCCAGAGTAGGCCCCTATTCCTTTTTTTTCGGTGTTTAGATTCGCTTACAAGCCCCTTGAAACCAAAAAGGGGCACCATTGTTGCTCTTGGGTCTAGAGAACCAAGCGATTCCTAAACCCTAAACCCTAAACTCCAAACCCTAAATCCTAAACTTGCAGATTCGAGGCGCGGAACCCAAAGTACCCTCGGAAGTCCGTTGAGTCGCGAGCCCAGGGGAAGCAGTGTTGTGGGCCAGGCTTGCAGCATCGTTTTTGGGGCGAACCCGAAACCGACAATGGGCTTAGGGTTTAGGGTTTAGGTTTTAGGGTTTAGGGTTCAGGGTTTAGGGTTTAGGGTTTGCCCTGAATGTTCTTGTTGGGGTTGTTGGGCAGGTCTTCAAGAATCTGCCATGCTGCTATATGCCATACTGGGTGACATTCGCCTGACGCGGAACTGCAGGTCGTTCGTGGAGCTCTGCATTGGATGTGTTATACTCGCAGAAGCCCTAAACCCTAAACCCTCAACCTTAAACCCTGAACCCTAAACCCTAAACCAGCATTGTTTCTGCAAGGGGCCGTGGAGACAAGCTCGACAAGTACCGCATCATCCAGTGCCCGAGACCTGCGTTGACAGAGCCCTATAGCCCGAAGCCCTAAACCCCCTTGAGGCCCTGTTACGCTCGCAGAAGCCCTAAACCCTAAACCCGAAGCCCTAAACCCTAAACCCTAAACCCCCTAATCAAACCCTAAACTTAACGCCTAAACCCTGTACGACACCTCAAGCCCAAAGATCACTTAACCCAAGCCCTAAACCCTACCCCCTTCTATACTACCCCCCACCTTTCCAGGTTCCCAGCATACTTAAGGCTATTTGATTAGCCTGGTCAAGGTTATTTAAGGGGCCTAGGGGGGGGTGAGGGGGGGGTAGTATAGAGGGGGGTAGTAGGGGAACCCACAAACCCTAAACCCCCTAAACCCCAAACCCTGAACCCTAAACCCTAAAACCCATGTTTGATGACAGGTGTCCTGTCACAACGGAGTCGGCGATGAAGAAGATCGAGGAAGCTCTGAGTGGCTCCCAAAAACCTGCCCCAGACCCCTATTCTAGGCAGGGTCTGGGGGTTTGGGGTTTGGGGTTTAATTAGAATTAGGGTTTAGGGTTTAGCGTTCAGGGTTCAGGGTTTAGGGTTTAGGGTTTATAAGGGCCGTCTTACATTTGCCTTTTTTGGGGTTTAAGGGCATCATATCCAGGAACATATTTTCCAGAGGGCTTTCATGGATCAAGAGCCTTCCTAGTCTTGATCTACGCTGGCCTGCCACCGGCCTTTAAACCCCTGACAGCCCCCTAAACCCCAAACCCTGAACCTTAAAGCCTAAACTCTGAACCTTAAACCCTGAACCCTAAACCTTAAACCCCTAAACCCTAACCCCTCTAAACCCTATTCCCAAAACCCCAAAACCCTCCATAAACTACATTCCTGGCGTTCCCTTCTGAAAGTTCTCACAGTACTTCCATACTGGCACGAGCACGGCGGACGGAGGAAGGGCCGGCTTGAGTTGTAGACTTCAGAGTCGAGGGGTTTAGGGTTTAGGGTTTAGGGTTTAGGGTTTAGGGTGCAGGGCTTAGGGTTCAGGAGTCTATTGTAGCCTAGAAGTTCAGGGAGTGGAGGAGTTTAGGGTGCAGGTCTAGGACTTTAGGGCTTTAGGACTTTAGGGCTTTAGAGGTTTGGGAGTTTAGGGTACAGCGTTCAGCGCTTATAAGCATTTGGGACCTCGCATGTGCCTGCAGTTCATCCGCCCGCCTTTTGTTCAGCCCAGGCGCAGATGCCTGGCTTACCTTGTTAATTCGGCAGGCTTAGGATCCTCTTGGAACCTAAAGCCCAAACCCCAAACTCTAAGCCCTAAACCCTAAACCCCAAACCCTAAACCCTAAACCCTAAACCCTAAATTCCCTTGGAGTCGAGGAGATTAACACCTTGGTCTTCCTCGTCGACCTCAAGGTGGGTTGCTTGGGGGGTTCGGAAATGACCATGGGCCCGTTATGGGTAGGGTTTAGGGTTTAGGGTTTAGGGTTTAGGGTTTAGGGTTCAGGGTTCAGGGTTCAGGGTTCAGGGTTCAGGGTTCAGGGTTCAGGGTTTGAGGTTCGGGGGTTGAGGTTTAGGGTTTAGGGTTTAGGGTTGAGGATTTAGCGTTTAGGGTTTTATGGTTTCGGGTTTTGGGAGGTTCGAGTGTTAAGGTATAGGGGCCCCAGGTTTTATTGTGCAGTTTAGAGTTTACGGCCTAGGTTTTCGAGTTCAGGGTTTGAGGCCTCAGGGTGTATTGTTGCGGGGTTCCCGTATCGACCCCAATCATGAAGCAAAACAGAGCACCCTTCTTTGTTTTTTTTTCCAAGCTCTTGGGGTACATGGTGCACGCTAGCCCCCAAATTCAAGGGTTTAGGGTTTAGGGTTTAGGGTTTTGGGTTTGGGGGTTTAATCTGCAGGCTAGTTGCAGAGTATGAAATAGGCGCCCAAGTTCGAACAACGAGTTGCGCTGTCAAGTAGCTTAGGGTTCCCGCAGGGTCTGGAAACCCAAAACCCAAAACCCAAAACCCAAAACCCTTATTAAACCCTAAACCCGAAACCCTAAAACCCTAAACCGTGTAAAGTAGGGCTTCTCTCACAGAGGGGCTGTGGCACTGCTGTAGCCCTGCCGCAAGTCTCTTCGCTGCTCCGCCCCCGAGTTGAGGATCTACGACTTGGCGGTGTCCCAAACCCTAAACCCTAAACCCTAAAACCTAAACCCTAAGCCCTAAGCCCTAAGCCCTAAGCCCTAAACGGAATCTTTCCCTGCAGCTTTCCAAGGCAAATCTACTTGTAGGATGGCGCTGGAGCTCGTAAGCCCGAAGTTCCCCTCGGCCTTATCTAAAGGTTGCAGTGCCCATTACGGTAGCATACTGGTTCGTAAATTTCCGACTCAGCAATCGATAGCTAACTCCACAAGCCGTTTGGAGTTAAAGTCCTTTCAGGACTTTCATCAGAGCCTGCTGGCAGTAAGAACAGAAGCGCCCCAAGCCCCTGACACCCTTTTGGAGCTTCCAGGCGACGAAGCCGAAGATCAAGGAGGCCGTACGATTTGTGCGTGTAAACCCTAAACCCTACCCTAAACCCTCGACCCTCGACTCCCTCGACCCTAAACCCTAAACCCCAACTTCCTACTGACTAGTCATGACTAAATTAGTCATGATTGATCAGTAGGCGATCGCTCTTCTGAAGGCAGTGAAGCACGGTTTAGGGTTTAGGGTTTAGGGTTTCGGGTTTAGGGTTTAGGGTTTAGGGTTCGCTCCTGAAGGCAGTGAAGCAGCTCTACGATGTCAAGTGCGCCAAGGTCAACACGCTCATTCGCCCCGACGGGCGCCTCACCTACAAGTCTAAGTTAGGGTTTCGGGTTTGGGGTTTGGGGTTTGGGGTTTAGGGTTTAGGGTTTAGGGTTTAGGGTTTAGGGTTTAGGGTTTAGGGTTTAGGGTTTAGGGGCCTCTGAGTGTTGAGTTGGGGTTTTCTAAGGGTTGCTTTTGGGATGCTGGGCTGGGTCCGCGACACGAGTCTTCAAGCTGCTACCTGCAAGGATTCAGTGCTTGCCCTGTAGAGTACTGCACCTTATCAGAAGGACACCCTAGAAGGCCCAAACTTTAAACCCTAAACCCTAAACCCTAAACCCTAAACCCTAAACCCTAAACAGGTTCATAGCCTCAAGCACCCTAAGCCTTACCTTATACACCCTATATAAACCCTATAAACCCGTTCAGCCCCACGTCAACCCTATAAACCCTAGAAGCCCTATAAACCCCATAAACCTTACAAGCCCGAAACCTCCGAAGCTCGTGAACGTGCAGCCGAGGAAGAAGCCCTAAACCCTAAACCCTAAACCCTAAACCCTAAACCCTAAGCCCTAAGCCCTAAACCCTCAACCCTCAACCCTCAACCCTAAGCCGAGGAAGAAGAAGGCTTACGTCCGCCTCACGCAAGACTACGACGCCCTGGATGTGGCCAACCGCATCGGCTGCTTGCCAAAACTTCGTGCGTCACATCGGTCTTAGGGTTTTAGGCTTTGAGGGTCTTAGGGTTTCAGGGTGTTAGGGTCTTAAGGTTTCAGGGTCGCAGGGTCTTTGGGCTTTAGGGGTTTTAGGGGTTTTTTGGGGATTATAACTGCTTGTTGCTTAAGAACCCAAAAAAACTTCCCCATATTGCCCTCATAAAAAGAATAATTTTCTTTTTTTGGGGGGTCTAAACAAATGGTAGATAAGATTCAGAGATTCAGGGATTAGGTTTTCAGGGGTCCTTGGCTCCAGAATGCCGAAAAAAGTTTAAGGGCTCAGGGTTTCTTGGTGTGTGCCTAGGATTAGTAGCTGAATGAGTATATACACTTTATACATTTTTTGGGATACGTTAATCCCCTACCCAGATCTTCCAAAACCCCTGTATTCAGGAAGATACCGAAATTTATGCTGAGGATCCTTATCATGAACTACGTAGGGTATATTCCTTCATTCAGGGGTTTTGGAAGATCTGGGTATAGAACTGAAAGCTTCCCCTTTTTTGAGGGGGCTAAACCCTAAACCCTAAACCCTAAACCCTAAACTTATGAACTCAGCAACTAAGTAGAGTTTGGGCCTTGGGGCTTGCATCCCAGGCATCATCTGAGCACGGAGAGTGTGGCGAATGCGAAGGCACCGAGGGCGCTTCTGCGCAGAGGTTTAGGGTTTAGGGTTTAGGGTTTCGGGTTTAGGGTTTAGGGTTTAGGGTTTAGGGCTAGGGCGAACTTTGGAAGAAGGGGGCTCAAGGGCGTTCAGTCAGGTGCGAAACCTCGAAGGCGCATGCTTAGTGCCTATACCTTCCATCTCCACCTCAAAGCAAGCCGAACTGTGAGCTGTACTTGCTCGTTCATGGTACTTATTAACCAGTTATGACTGTACTTATAACTGCACTTAGAACCATATAGCCATATTAGGGCACTTTAGGGGCTTATGAGTGGGTTATAAGTACAGTTATACTTGGTTAGTAAGTACCATGAACCTCCAAGTAGGGGTTTAGATGTCAAGCTTGCTGGCAGGACCCTGCCGATGCGAACTCCAACGGACGTTTCCTGCAGCTTTTCGAGAAAAAGCTCGGGTGTCATGGGCACTCTAAGCCCTACTATGCCGAAACCCTAAGCCCTAAACCCTAAACCCTAAACCCTAAACCCTAAACCCTAAACCCTAAACCCTAAACCCTACATGTATGGGGGTGCCGAATTTCCTTGGTGTGGTATCCCGGCCCCAAAGTTTAAAGGAAGGTGCTGCACCGCCCAACAAAAGAGGTCGGGAAAAGCCTCTGAAAGAGCAAGAACCTGAACCCCAGTCCCCCACACCTTTCTCCCCTCCCCGTTCCCTTTTAGGCAATAAGTAGGGTATCTAGGGCCTTTTTAGGGTAAACCCTAAACCCTAAACCCTAAACCCTAAACCCTAAACCCTAAACCCTAAACCCCTGAACCGTTTAGGGTAGTAGGGTTGCCCCTCCCCTAACCCAACTTTCAAGACGTGCATGGGCCCTAGAGGTTTTGAAGGGAGGCTTCCAGCAGATCTGAGGAGCAGAAGGGTTCAGGGTTTGAGCTGTAGGGTTTAGGGTTTAGGGTTTAGGGTTTAGGGTTTAGGGTTTAGGGTTTAGGGTTTAGGGTTTAGGGTTTAGGGTTTAGGGCATCGAAGCTGGGCTCTCTCGAGCTTGGAGGTGGGTTAGAGAGTTACGGCTTTAGGGCTTAGGGCTTAACCTTATTAGGGCTCCTAAAGGAGTTTAGGGTTTAGGGTCTAGGGCCCTAAACCCTAAACCCTAACCCCTAAACCCTAAACCCTAAACCCTAAACCCTAAACCCTAAACCCTAAACCCTAAAGGGTGGGGAGGTACCAAACCCTTGCTCCGTTGATGCTCGCCAGCCCAGGCATCATCTAACTGCGGGCGCCGGAGGCGTGCTTGTATTGGGAGCCATTTGGGGGGTTTACGGTACAGTAATTGCAGTGGGGACCCCAATATAGACCACCAAATACTAGGATCCCCTTATCATCAGGACCCCACTAAGGTACCCCCTGATATATCGTCCTAAACCAGAAGCCCTCAACCCACATGCAAGTTGTACTCAAAGCGCAGCACCCGGCATCCTAGTGACGGATGCGCAGTGGTAACGTGGCACCGTTTGAGTGGCAGATTAGCAAAGCTCACAAGGAAGAGAGGGCACCGTTGTCAATTACTATCTGGTTTTGTTGGGCTACCTAGACCTAGACCAAGTGATGCAAGTATTGGAGCTGCATGGTGTAGGGTTCAAGATGTGTAAGGTTCCGGGTTCAAGGGTGTGTAGGGGCTTCCTTCAAGGGTGCCTCCGTTTCAAGCTGTTGTTCACCTGGTTGGGTTTATTTTATTATTTTTTTTGGGGGGGGGGTTATATAGGGTCTAGAATTTAGAGCTGCTAGATCCCCCCCTGTCACCAATCTTCAGCAATACTGTCCTCGAAAGGAAGACCCCTCCCCGCCGGCATTCACCATTAGTTGGCCCTCTCCAACTGATTCTGCAATCCCCATAAACCCATCAACCCTAAACCCTCCTTAACTGTTAGCCCCTTACGCTAAACCCGATCAGCTCTAAACCCGACAAACCAGGAGCAAAAAACACCAGCCGGTTTTTCATGTTAAGCCTTTTAGAGCCCTACACCCCTAAACCCTGAACCCTTTTGAGTCTAAGCCATTAAGCCCTACAAGCCGAACACGGACATCGAGCCTCCAGTCACCCTGAACCCAGATTCTCTCCAAAACCCAAACCTAAACACTGAGCTCCCTGAACACCCTGAACGCCAGCCTATCGGGTTTAGAGTTTACGGTTTAGGGTTTCGGGGCCCTAAACCCTTCCCAGCCTCTGACGCCGCAAAACCAGGACGTCTTCTTTGCCCTGAGCACAATTTGACGCGCGGACTTTCTGGAAAGAACAACTGCCCAGGGGCACCGGCCGTTCCCCCACGCGATGTCTTAGCATTTAGCTTGTAAGGTGTTCGAATTTAGGGTATAGCGTTTGGGGCTTTAGGGGTTTGCGGTTTAGGGGTTAGGGGTGGTTTCAGGGACTCTGTTAGTTGGTCAGTAAGGCCCTGGTTTAGAGTTTAGAGTTTAGGGCTCAGGGTTTAGGTTTGGGGTTTAGGGTTTTTGGCCCTGGCTGATGTAAGCTTTGCATGAACCCTACACCCCTTAAACCCTAAATCCTGTAAACCCTAAAGCCCTTAAACCCTAAACCCTAAAGCCCTTAAACGCTAAAGCCCTTAAACCCTAAACCCTAAACCCTAAACCCTAAACCCTAAACCCTAAACCCTAAACCCTAAACCCTAAACCCTAAACCCTAAACCCTAAACCCTAAACCCTAAACCCTAACCCTAAACCCTGAAGCATAAATTATATATGGCATTATACTATAGCAATAGTATTGTATACCAATAACCTACACTTTTCAACACAACAGCGCCTTGTACATCAGGTTGGCGGATTCCCTGTTTCAATAAAGTGGTAAAAACATGTTTATTTTAATACTGAAATGACATTTTATTTGGTGGGCTGCCTCAAACCCACATATATCAATCAAAACAATACTATTGGTATTATTATCAGTAATATGTTTATTACTATTAATTTATTGTCTAATTCATGCATTAACCATACATTTTCCAATGCTATTGATGCTATTATTCATAATATTGTTATTTCTATTAAAATTAATGTCTTAACAATGCATTAACCATGAATTATCTTGTGTTTTTTAATTATTATTGTGCGCGCCTACTGTTCCACTGTTATATTGTTACGATGTGCTCTGCTGTTCTACTATTCTACTATGATACTGTTATATTGTTATATTGTTCTACTGTTCCACTGTTATATTGTTATAGTGTTCTACTCTTCCACTGTTATACTGTTATGCTGTTCCACTGTTATACTGTTATACTGTTACACTGTTACAATATTTTACACTGCCTGCAATTCCCGGCTCCTGAGGTGCCTATAGGAGGCAGCAGCATGAGACAGCGCCAGAGCTAAGAGCACGGGGGACATCGTTAGTCAAGCGACTCTGCCTCTGACAAGGATAGGGTTTAGGGTTTAGGGTTTAGGGTTTAGGGTTTAGGGTTTAGGGTTTAGGGTTTAGGGTTTAGGGTTTAGGGCTTAGGGCTTAGGGTTTAGGGTTTAGGGTTTAGGGTTTACGGTCATCTCTTCCGTAGAAGCTGCCCTCGACGCGCCAACGCTGCAGCGCGCCCCATCATGATGGCCGGCTCTAAGTTCCATGCGCTTGCTTAGTTTAGGGTTTAGGGTTTAGGGTTTAGGGTTTAGGGTTTAGGGTTTAGGGTTTAGGGTTTAGGGTTTAGGGTTTAGGGTTAGGCGTCCTGAAAACCCTAAAACGTATAAACCCGGAATCTTGTAAGCCCTAAACCGTAAACCCTATATACCCCTAAGCGCAAGAAAACCCCAGGATTTGGTTCATGAGATTGTCGGGTGCGGGGGGGGGGGGGGGGGGGCTGCCTAAACCCTAAACCCTAAACCCTAAGCCCTAAACCGTGGGGGGGCGGGGGGGGGGTGAAGTCTGGAAGTCCTAACCAGCTGTGTCAGAATCAACTTGGCACACCCTCCGGGGTTAAGCTTGTTTGTGCACCCTTAGGCTTAGGGTTGCATGCCAGGCATCATCTGAGCACGAAGAGCAGGGGGAATGCCAAGGCGTGGGCACCGCTGCGCCAGTCTTGTGGCAGACTTTACATCCTGTAATCTGGGTAGTTGTTGATCAAAATTCGATTGTGGTACTATGTGTTCAGTCAGCTGCTTCGAAAGAGCGGTTAGAACCCCTTTGCCTTCTGCCTGATTTCAGACACATTAGAAAGTTCCATTATAAGACAAGCCTATATGTGGGTGGGGAATAGCGGGAGTCGATCATGTCTAGGTTTTGGCTCGGGATGTTTAGGCTCAAGCCCCCATGAGTCCAAAAAAGGAGGCTTCCTTTGCTCCTTGGCAAAGACGGTTTTGCTGAGGGTTTGGGCTGTGCTTGTTCGCCAGTCGGTCCCCGTGTCCCGGGCTATCCCGCGCTGTACTCCGGGTTTAGGGTTTCAATCCCAAGCCAGCGCAAGAGGCTTGCCTGAGTTTAAAGCCTGCTGGCAGGACCTTGCCGATGCGAACTGCAATGGACGCTGCCTGCAGATTTTCTAGAAAAGGCTCGTGCCACGATGTGCGGCGCACATTAGGAGCAACACTGTCCCTCCAACGTGGGATTGCTTCAGGGGGGATCACTTTGTTTCTACTACTACACCCACCCACCCACCCACCCACCCACCCACCCAGTTCGCCGTCCTCTAGCTATGACCGGAACACACAAGTATAATAAGGATTGTGCTACGATCGTAACTGTGTTTGACTTGCAGTCTGTTCATAGAATCATTGCTCTGCGCACATCGCCTGACTTCGTTGAACCCTGGTCTCCACATCACCATCCGCATCACGAAGCCAGTGGTGCGCCTCACAAGCTTGCCCCAATCATAGGTCTTGTTGTGTTTTAAACAGACGTCTCCTGCAATACACATGCCCGCGGCCGTTCTTCAATCAACTTAAAGATGAGCAGTAGAGGTCCAACAAGGTATCATCTCTAGGTCAGTTGGCTGTCGCTGGGCTGCTATGCCGACTCTCCCATCCTGGCTTTCCAACAATGCCAACACTAACGGAGCTCTTGCCCTCGTTCTTACCATCATTGTGCGCTGGTTCAACTCTGCACATCCAGCTCCAAAGAGCGCCAAGGAGCACTCTGCACATCAGCCTCACAAGAGTGCCGAGGAGGACTCTGCACGTCCGCCTCCCAAGAGTGCCAAGGAGGAGTCTGCACATCCGCCTCAAAAGAGCGCCAAGGAGGACTTGAAAGACGTTGCTCTCACCATGCACGACATGAGGCAGAACAAGAGCCCACCGACTTCAGATGTCACATTTGAATGTTTGAGTGGAGTGAAGAAGTTCGGAGCCACGTGGACGAAAACGGGCCCGAAGTATAGAATGGCCGAGTCAGTCGAGCTCGGCCTGAAGGCCAAGAACATCCCGAAAGAGGTTGTCGATGCCATCAAATTTCATCTTGTGGAATCCTCGGAAGTTGCTTACCAAGAATCATCTTCTGTGGCGTCTATTTCAGCTCAAGGAATTGCACAGGCAAGTCTTTACAAAGTCATCCTTATGGCAAAGCCCTCCCACAAGGACCCGCCTGAACAACAAGTGGCATTGTCCGTGGCGGGTGTCAGCTTCGATGCAGCCAAGACGGTTGTCGAGTACAAGGAACACGAGGAGCCTGTTCTGAAGCCGGTGACGATCAAGGAACCTGTAAATGTGGCGCAGGGAGGATTGCCAGGACTCGTCCTAGGAGGCAAGGTTGAATATAAGGAGCGCACGGAGTATGTAAAGGTTGATGTCCGCAGATGGAAGGAGCCTGTGTGGGATCAGCAGGTGTTCTCAGCGACGCAGATAGAGCAACTGTTTCTTCAAATTGAAGGGGAGTTGCAGCAGTCCATTTTTCAGACGCTTGCCATTCGCCCGTCTGTGCAACCTGTGCCACCCTACGCTCTACAGAGCAAGCTGTAGTTGTAGTACTGCTTCGAATCTGCAGTAGAAGCTGGGCTGCCTTGGTTGATTCCAAAAGACGCGCATGGAGAGGCATGCAGAACTAAAGGAGGTTCGAGTGCTGGTGTGTGCTGCGCAGATCCACATCACAAGCTTGGCCGCTTAGCCTTGAAGCTTGAATGATACACATGATCCTCTAAACCCTAAACCCTAAACCCTAAACTTTGGCCCTCAACCCTAAACCCGAAGAAGTAGAATCCGACGATCTTGGGTTTGATGCCCATCTGAAACTTTTAGCCCTCAACTTCCCATCTGCCGTCACGACAGTCACAAGGGTTTCGGTTTTGAGATTGCAAAGCTGGACGGTTTTTCGTCCTTGCTGGTCATCTCAAGGCAGCTCCTCTCATCTGACTATCAAGCAGACATTGAAGTCCCACACAGGACGGTTTGTTTGTGCTTGTACAGCTGAAAGACTGTAAGTAGGAATTGTTCGTTGTTTAGCTCTGTATGTTCTAGGATGAAAGTGGGGTCTAGATTGCTGACTTGGCCCAGCCGCAGCATCCGTCCAGTTCATTTTGTGTTTTTGTTGGCCAAATGCCTTCAACTAAACAGGGTCGGCGGACCCCAAAGCCCTTAAACCCTAAACCCTGAACACCCTAAACCTTGAACCCTAAGCCCTCAGCCCTAAACCCTAGACCCTGAACCCTAAACTAAACCCTAAGCCTTCAACCCTAAACCCTGAAGCACCTGCAATTCCTGGCTCCTGAGGTGCCTATAGGAGGCAGCATCACGAGACAGCTCCAGAGCTTAGAGCGCGGGGGACATCGTTAGTCAAGCAACTCTGCGTCGGACAAGGATGTTATGGTTTAGGGTTTAGGGTTTAGGGTTTAGGGCTTGGGGTTTAGGGTTTAGGGTTTAGGGTTTAGGGTTTAGGGTTTAGGGTTTAGGGTTTAGGGTTTACGGTCATCTCTTCCTTAGAAGCTGCCCTCGACGCCCCAACGCTGCAGCGCGCCCCATCATGAAGGCCGGCTCTAAGTTCTATGAGCTTGCTTAGTTTAGGGTTTAGGGTTTAGAGGGTTTAGAGGGTTTAGAGGGTTTACAGGGTTTACAGGGTTTAGGCACCCTGAAAACCCTAAACCGTATAAACCCGGAGTCTTGTAAGCTCTATAAACCGTAAACCATATATGCCCGGAACGCATGAAAACCCAAGGAGTTGGCGCACAGTTTTGTTCATGAGATTGTCGAGGGGGCGGGAGGGAGGAAGTCCCGAAGCCTCCCTCCCGTTCCTTAGCCTAGGACCCGGAGTGGGCCCCATTTTTTTTTTTTGGGCTGGGGTTCCCTGATAACCCCCTTAAAGCCCAACTGGGTGCCCTTTTTTATTCCTAGGTTACTCCTGGGTCTAGAAGGGCTAGAGGCTTCATAGGGTGTGGTCCTGGTTGCGGGCAAATCCCAAAGCCGCAGGCCACAACTCATACTATCTCCCTCACAGCAGCGGTAAACCCTAAACCCTAAACCCTGGACCCGAAACCCTAAACCCCAAACCCCACACACCCTTCCCCAAAGCCCAACAAGCGCCGGTTTGGGGTTCAGGGTTGGGATGTTCCCCCCCCCCCCCCCCCCGTCCCCCGTAATTAAAGAATTCGGATCCCGGAACTCAATTATAACCCCCCACATACAAAAACAAGAAATCCCGGCCCAGAGCCCTTTTGTTTTTTTTTTGGGGGGAGGGGGTTCCATAGAGAATTTTTCTTCTGAAGCGATTGCCCGGGCCTTGAACTAGAGCCTGGAGCCCTGAAACCAACCTCGAAGGGAACGGGTGCGGGCTGGTCAGGTTTCTTAAGAACAGCCCTACCCCCCCCCCCCTCAATGCGGTTTAGGGTTTAGGGTTTAGGGTTTAGGGTTTAGGGTTTAACGTTAATAAGGATTATAGTACCCCCAATTAGAATCCATATGAAGGACTGTTAGTGTAAAGTAGGAAGTGCTAAGCCCTCAATGAAGCCCTGAAGCTTAAAATTAAGTCCAGAAATCCCGTCTTAAACCATTTCCCCAAGCCCTGAATGAAACCCTGAACCCCAGATTGAACCCTAACCCCCCTAACCCTAAACCCTAAACCCTAAACCCTAAACCCTAAACCCTAAACCCTAAACCCTAACCCTAAACCCTAAACCCTAAACCCTAAACCCTAAACCCTAAACCCTAAACCCTAAACCCTAAACCCTAAACCCTAAACCCTAACCTAAACCCTAAACCCTAAACCCTAAACCCTAAACCCTAAACCCTAAACCCTAAACCCTAAACCCTAAACCCTAAACCCCAAACCCCAAACCCCAAACCCTAACCTTCCCCCCCAAAACCCCCCAAACTCCCCCACGCCAAGAGGCGCCTACGAGCCGTTTGAGTCGCAAAACTGTTGCTTCGGCAGCGGTACTCAGCTGCCCTCGGGCTCTCGGGGTTTAGGGGTTTTGGGGTTTAGGGTTTAGGGTTTAGGGTTTGGGGTTTAGGGGTTGGGGTTTAGGGTTTAGGGCAGTTTAGGGTTAGGGTTTGGGGTTTAAGGTTTGGGGTCTAGGGTTTAGGGTTTAGGGTCTAAGCGTCTTGCAGGGTTTTGGGGGTTGAGGGTTTGGCGGTTGTGGGGCTCTTAGGGCTGGGGAACTGGTTGGAAAGATGCTATTCCTTGCAAACCCTGACAGCCCCCCCCCCCCCCCTAAACCCTAAACCCTACAAGCCCCGTAAAACCCTTTCAAGCCCCGGAAAGCCAGGGCCTCACCGGGCCGGGGACGGCCCCCTGGTGAGAAGTATAACGATAGATCTCTCTTTCAGGGCCAATTATTGGTTTCCTTAGTAGCTGAGTGAGTGCACTTTACACTTTTGGGATACTACTATCCCCTATAGAACTGAAAGTGCATACTTTTTTGAGGCTTATGAACTCAGCAACTAAGTTTCTTATGGTCTTACTAGCTTCGGTCATACGTCTATCAAGTACGGTGGCTCCTCTCTGTATCTAGAGTTTAGGGTTTGGGGTTTAGGGTTTAGGGATTACACGCCCAGTTGCCCTCGCCCGCGCTGTCGGCCGGTGTGGCTCTCAGCTACTTTGCATGCAGGGTGGTCGAGCGGAATGAGGGGGTCGAGTTTTTTGAGGGGGCGAGCAATCAAACAGAGAGCAAGACTAGTAATATGCCAAAAATAAGTTAGTAGTCATGTACAATACATGTATATTTATATTCATATTTATATTGCTTTATTTATATTTATACATACCTTTATATATGTATATATATATATATATATATATATAAGCCAAGGAATAAAATAGTAGCCATGTATTTAAGTGAACACTAGGCCCGGAATGCAGTGTTTGTCGGAGCACACTTGCTTCTGAATGTCACGAGCAGCGCCCTAAACCCAAACCCCAAACCCCAAACCCTAAACCCTAAGCCCTAAACCCTAACAACAACTCTTTGCTGCATCACCCCATGAGCCATTTGTACTCAGACTCGCTGAGATTTCACTTTGCCCCTTATACTAACAGTCCTTAATCGGGACTATAATGGGGGGTTCTTCAATCCCTTTTAAAGACTGTTAGTATAAGGGATTCACAGTTCCACGCATGAAGCAGCGCTTTTCGGCCCTGTTGTTGGTGAGTGCATACAGCCTTCCTTGTAAATGTTGGTGAATGTTTAGATGGGGTGCAATTTTTTCGGGAGTACTGGCAATCCAAAACCCTGCTGCAAATGCACTAGGAGTCGTTTAGCCAGGGTTTAAATCAGTAGGCAAAATCAACCGGGAATATAGGGTGGAATCCGCGCCTAAACATCAAACCCTAAACCCCAAACCCCCAAACCCTAAACCCGAAACCCTCACCCTAAACCCCCAAACCAGAAACCCAAAACCCCAAACCCTATCTAGGATAGGATTTGCAGCGTGATATCCAGGAGGCCCGAAGCGAACGCCGCTGTTGAGCCTTTACACGTCCACCGCCCGAGCCTCAACTTTTGTTCAAAAGAAGTGCTTTAGGGTCTTTAGGGGGTTTTTGGAGGGTGTTAAGGGCGTTTAGGGATTTTGGGGGCTTGTGGGTTTCTTTGTGGGGTGTGTTAGGGTTCTCCAGGTTTTTAGGCTGTTTAGGGCTTGCAGGGGCCCTACCTAGGCTACTCTTGGGTCGAGAAGCACTGCAGAGTCGCGGGTTTTGTGCGGCCTTCATGGAAGTTCGGCCGGCGACCCTCGGGTTTAGGGCTAGGAGGGCTTGGGGGTTTAGGATGTGGGGTTTCGGGTTTAGGGCTCAGGGGTTCTGGGGTTTCGGGGTTTGGGGTTTAGGGGGTTGAGGATTTTGGGGGTTGCGGGTTTAGGGCTCAGAGGTTCTGGCTTAAATGACCCTCACCCCATGCACCCTTAACCCTAAACTGGGGTGGCTGCAGACGTACATGTGCCCAGAGGTCCGCACAGTGCCAGCGGATGGGACGGCTGGTGTCATGGCGGAGGCAGAGCCCTCGAACAGAAGAGGGGAGTTGGGGGTTTATATTCCGGGTCCCTTTTGTTCATAGACCCCCAATATAGAATGTAGGTTCAGGGTTTAGGGTTTAGGGTTTAGGGTTCCTACACGATTTGTAGAATGGGCAGTGCTTCAACTGTCCGTCCTCCCAACTCGAGCCAGGAACTCGAAGCCCACATCCAGAACCCCTGCAATCCTAAAACCCTAAACCCTAGAACCCTAAAGCCCTAGAGCCCTAAAACCCTAAAGCACTAAAACCCTAAAACCCTAGAACCCTAACACCCTAAAACCCTAAACCCCTAATCCACTGAACCCCTAAACCCTATATAAATCCTAAACCCTGAACCATCATGGCATGGTCTCTTGGACATGCCTGGTAGTAGGAGTCCAGTGAACTCCAAAGCCGAACCCGGGTTTAGGGTTTAGGGATTAGGGTTTAGGGTTTAGGGTTTAGGGTTTAGGGGCTAGGGGTTTAGGGGGTTTGTGGTTGCCACTGAGTTCTAAGGGTAGCTACATGGTTCCTTATTATGGTCCCTCTACCTTCCCGAAAGGGTTCTGAAGTTTGGGCCCTTGGGTTTTATGGGCTACATAAGGGGCGCATATAACACCCTACACCTAAAACGACCCAAGCCAGCACTTGTACCCAGACCCCCTCAAGCCTAAATGCACCCGGTTTAGGGCCGTGCTTCGCGGCTGCGCGGGCAAACCCTAAGCGACTTTCATGAACCCTAAGCCTCTCTGACACTCTGAAAAACCAAAAACCTTCCGCTGCAGCTAGACCCCCCTCTCGGTGCCCTCAGTCAGGGTCTAAGCCTCAAACCCAAAAACCCTCAACCCTCAACCCTCAAACCTCAACCCTAAACCGTGACCGGAGCATCATGAAATGGAGACCGGGAGGCCGAAAACACCTCGCCAGCCAGAGGACGGATCAAGCGGCCCCCCGAACTAAGACCCCACCTGGGGATGTTCCCGGTTGTACTAACATTCCTTAATATTGCTTATTATAACCCTAAACCCTAAACCCTAAACCCTAAACCTTAATATTGCGTATTATAATCCCTACTAAGGGCTGCGACTAAAAGGGGGCAACATCCAGACCCCACCTTCAAGAACCCCGAGCCTAGTAGGTAACCTAAGAATTCCGTAAAAGGGGTTTTGGAATAAGAGCCCACTAAAAAGGTAGGTTTTGGTGAAGGGTTTCGGGTTTGGGGTCTAGGGTTTGGGTTCGCAAGTACATGTCAAGCCTTCCGAGACCCTAAGCCCTAAACTCTCCACCCCAAACGATTCTCGGATGTGTTTCTGGATTCGCTGTGTTCGCCATCTTCGCTACCTTTGGCCCTTGTGTTTAGTATCCATCATCGTATATTATGCACCTACATCTATACCTACATCTATCTCTACATATCCATATCATGATATATATATATATATATATTTATTTAACCTTAAACCCTAAACCCCAAACCCTAGACCCTGAACCTTAAACCCTAACCCCTAAACCCTAAACACTAAACCCCCGAAAGACCCAAAGCCAAAAACCCTTAACCCTAGTTAAACCCCCTTAGACCCAAAACCCTAAACCCTAACCCTCAACCCTAAACCCTAAACCCTAAACCGTAAACCCTAAACCCTATAAATCCTTTGTTCTATAAGCCCCCCTTGCTCCGAAGGAGCTTGGCGACTCCGGCGGCAGCTGTTGGCTCGGCGCTCGGGTGTCTGACGCGACGGCATGCGGGGAGGGTGGGTTTTAGAGGTTTAGGGTTTAGGGTTTCGGGTTTAGGGTTTAGGGTTTAGTGTTTAGGGTTTCGGGTTTCGGGTTTAGGGTTTAGGGGGAGTTTGCGGTTTTGCGGGTTTTGGGTGGTTTGAGGGGGTTTGGGATTTTTGGCGGGCTTTGGATGGTTGTTTTTTGAGGGGGGTGGGGGGGGGGGGGGGTTCGGGGGGGTTAAGGTTGAGGGTTTTGAGTTCCGCGCACAAGTGTTGAAGGGTTTTGGGTTTAAGGGTTAAGGGCTCAGGGTTTGGGGTATATCACACATCCTCTTAGGACACCGAAACCTCAAACCAAAAACCCCTAACCCCAAACCCTGGCGCCTGAACACTAACCCTTTAAACCCTTATAGCCCAAAGACCCTAACACCCAAAGCCTCACAAACCTGTAAACCCCATATACGCTTAAACCGTAGAAAGCCCTTACCCTTCTACCTCTAAGTCCTTCTAAGCCCAGCAAGCCCGAAGCCATCAAGCACATCTACGCCAAGGGCCTGGACCCCGAAAAGTGGCGACCCTGGCGCCATGTGGGGGTTTCCCGAATGTGTTGCGTGCCCTTTTGGGGGTTTCAGTTGGGATATGATATAAGTATAGTTACCCTACTTCTCAACCCTACGTAAAACGAACCACAAGCTTTACTTTTACCCTGAACCCTGAACCCTGGACCCCAAACCTAAGGCCTAATCCCTAAACCCTAAATCCTAAACCCTAAACCCTAAACCCCAAACCCTAAACCCTAAACCCTGCCTGCAAGTTCCCATTAAACCCTCCAGTCGGTCCACTCCCCGAGGCCCTTGTTTGGCTGTTGGCGGCCATCCTACAAGACCACCCCTGACGAAACAGGGCGCCCTAAACCCCAAACCCCAAACCCCAAACCCCAAACCCTAAACCCTAAACCCCAAACCCCAAACCCTAAACCCTAGACCCTAGACCCTAGACCCTAGACCCTAGACCCTAAATGCAATCTAACCAAAAGAAGCCCAAGGCCTTACCCGAAACAGGTCTCACAGCGAAAAAGGCTCCAAACAGCGGTCTAAAGGAATCTTTGCCACCCAAAGCTGCAAACCCGAAACCCGAAGCCCTAAACCCTAAACCCTAAACCCTAAACCCTAGAGGGTCTGGGGAGTTTCGTGTTCAGCCTTTGGGCTTTGGCGCTGGGATCCACAGAAGCCTAGGCAACAAACGGGCTTCGGGGTTTTTTGGGACTGTACACTGACAAGGGGCATACACTCTAGTACATACTATAGTATATACTATAGTATATTATGGTATATACTATAGTATAAACTGTAGTATATGCTACAGGATATACTATAGTATATACCATAGTATATACTAGAGTAGAGAAAAGCTACAGGATATGCTATAGTATATACCGCAGTATATACTAGAGTCGAGATGGGAATGGAACTCCAAACCCCTAAGCCCTACAATTGAACCCTAAACTCTAAACGACCCAAGCCCTCTCATTGAAGGGTTTAGGGTCTTGGGGTTTAGGGTTTGTGTAGTTTGCGTGGCGTACCAGGCTGCAAACAGGGCTCCATAATACCCACTGGGGGCGGGGCGGGGGTGGGGGGGTGTCCAAGGCACATGAAAATCACCTGCTTTGCGCTGCTTGGGGCTTTTTGAACCTTTGTGGGAGTAGTTGATTCGTTCGTTCATTCTTGCATGTTAAAGGCTTCTTTTTTTTTGGGGGGGGGGGGGGGGGGGCCTTCTCCAGAACCCTAGGGGTCTCTATAGCTACTGTGGGAATAGGGATCAAAAATGATGTGGTATACCGGGTTGTAGGAATAGGGTCCCCTCCAGGGTTTAGGGTTTAGGTTTTAGGGTTTAGGGTTTAGGGTTTAGAGTTTAGGGTTTAGGGTTTAGGGTTTAGCGATTTCAGCAGGGCTTCCGTATGCCTCCGCCTTAAAAGGCACTCCATTGAGCCACGCGCTGCGCTTTTCCAGGACCCATGACTCAGGGCTTCGAAGCCCCCTGGGGTATGCTGAAACCCTAAACCCTAAACCCTAAACCCTAAACTCCAATTGCTCCTAGATACAGCCCACCGAAATTGCAGCTTAAAGCCTTGTCAACGCCCTTGAAGCTCTCGAACCCTAAATCCCCTTAAGGCCCTGAATGCCTCAAGCCCCCGACCCCGAAAACCCTCAACAAGCCCCAGAGCCCTAAACCCGAAAACCCTAAACCCCTAAACCCCTAAACCCCTAAACCCCTAAACCCCTAAACCCCTAAACCCCTAAACGCCTAAACCCCTAAACCCCTAAACCCCTAAACCCCTAAACCCCTAAACCCCTAAACCCCTAAACCCCTAAACCCTAAACCCTAAACCCTAAACCCTAGCCCTAAACCCTAAAAACCCTGAACCCTAAATCCCCCTGACAGAACCCAATCCCGCAGGACTCCACCGTGGGCATCGAGGCTCCAGAGGTGGACTTCTTGGGTGGCACAGCCCCCACAAAAAAAAGGGGTTTAGGGTTTAGGGTTTAGGGTTTAGGGTTTACGGTTTAGGGTTTAGGGTCTAGGGTTTAGGGTTTGGGGTTTAGGGTTTAGGGTTTAGGTATCAGGGTTTAGGGTTTAGGGGAGCAAGGGCTTAGGGTTTGGGGGGCGGGGGGGGATTAGAGGTGGCTTTTTCGGGTCTAGGGGTTAGTTTTTGGGTTGTTTAGCTCTAAGCCCTAAACCCTTGAATCCTGTACGCTGCCAAAGACCTTATAGGCCCGAAACTCCATTGACCACAATGGCCTACACGGGCGTTTCTCAAAAAAACAGATTCTGCAGATCTGATACCTTGCACGCCGGTTTGCTCGAGAACAAGGAGTCGGAGATTCTGGAGCCCTAGAGGCAGGCAACCCGCCCTAAACCCGAAACCCGAAACCCTAAACCCTAAACCCTAAACCCTAAGGACATGTGGAGCATGGCCCATGTGATCCGAATGGATTTCGAACGAACTGGTCAAGTCTCGATCTGCATGCTAGGGGTGCTACCTCTGCTGAATTAGTTCGGAAGTCGAGCACTGGCCGGAGCACCCGGCCAAAAAGGAGACGAACGGCCTTGGAAAGCAAAAGTCCGTCTTTAAGCCTGTGGCAACTTTGAAGGACTCGAAACCCTAAATCCGAAACCCTAAACCCTAAACCCTAAACCCTAAACCCTATACCACGGCAAAGTTCTCGACAATGGGCCTGTGGTGCTGCGACCGCTTGCAAAGGAAGTGGCTGTGAATGATTCCTGGATGCCTTCCAGGCATGGTTTCAAGGGCATGCCAGAATTCCCGACACCCTAAACCCCAAACCCCAAACCCTTAACCCTTAACCCTTAACCCTTAGCCCTTACCCCTCAACCCTCAACCCTCAACCCTCAACCCTCAACCCTCAACCCTCAACCCTCAACCCTCAACCCTCAACCCTCAACCTAAACCCTAAACCCTAAACCTTAAGCAAGGAGAGTACTTTGGGTGCACAATAGACGTAACTATATAGGAGGATATTCCCAAACTGACCTCCCTTGCAAAAACACGATCTTCGCTCAGGGAAACTCTGGAACCCTAGTGGTGTCTGCTGCCCCGAGGAAGAGGGTTTTCTGACAATCGCCAAGGACACCGCATATCTACACTCAAGTGATACGGAACCAGAATACAAACTCACCGATGCCAGCAAACAACTCTACCTCAATGTACTTGCTTCCTTCTGCCGGGCTCCGCCAGCTCTTCGTGGCAGTTCTTTCAGGCATGCGTCCTAAAGAACCCTAACCTGGAATAAGGCCCAATCCCTACTAAACCCTAAACCCTCACGCTATTTAACACCCAAATCTCTAAACCCCCAACCCTAAACCCCAAACCCTAAACCCTAAATGGCTCCAGGTCTCTCGCGTGCGCCAGAGAGACCTGCGCGTGAAGAGCAAGGCAGGGGCGGGGGAGTCCATTTGGGGGCTATATGGTTTTAGGGTTTAGGGTTTAGGGCTGGGGTTTAGGGTGTAGGGCGAGCTTGACTGTGGCATTTGGGGCTATAATTGTTACAAGGGTTTCAGGGTTTAGGGCTCAGGGTCTAGGCCGGGCATTCATGATGGCTTTTGTGAGGGCTTACAGCGGTATGTTCGTTGTTTTTTTTGGAGGGGGGGGGGTGGGCAGAGGGGTCCCTAAACCTGAACTCCACCCCTCTTTATAGGGTTCTCAAGGGAGCGGGGCTCATAGGGAGGTAGGAACATCTAACAACCCCTATCAACCCTAAAGCCTATAAACCCTTAAACCCTAAACCCCAGAACCCTAGAACCTCCCAATCCCTGCTGCAGTGAGGCCTTCGGTCGCCATGTGCCGCAGAAGTGCCAGGTGCGGCGGGCGTGTCTGGAGGGATCTGGGTCTTCAGACTTGAGGGTTTAGGGTTCAGGGTTCAGGGTTTAGGGTTTAGGGCTTAGGGTGTAGGGTTTCGGGTTTTTCGTGCTTGCTTATATAGGGTCTAGAGATTTTTGGGCCTAGGGTTTTCAGGGTCTGTTGGAGATTCTGATTTTGGGTTATGGGATTTTGGGCTTAGGGTTGAGAGTTGTTTGGCTTCGGGGTTTTTAGGGTTTCGGGTTTAGGGTTTAGGGCTTGCGAGGACCATCGTGACTTGGAATGAGTGTCCGGCGGTGCTTGTAGGGTCGTTGGCTTCAAGTGGCGGGAAGCCACTGGTCTTAGGGTTTAGGGTTTGGGGTTTAGGGTTTAGGGTTTGGGTTTCGTATTACCATAAGATGTTGGGTTCCGAAGCGCCGACCCCTTGCACAGTCTGAGATGGGAATGGTATTTAGGCCCCCCTGAACCCTTTGCCCTAAACCCCGAAACCCCCAACCCGAATTAACCCTAAACCCTAAACCCTAAACCCTAAACCCTAAACCCTAAACCCTAAACCCTAAACCCGAATGAAGCCGTAAACGACAAACCCCGTAAATACCCTCAGCTCCACAGCCTAGACCCTCCTAAACCCTAAACCCTAAACCCTAAGGCCCCAAGAACTCTTATTTTAAGGGTCTTGGGGCCCAAAGGCCTTTCTATTTAAGGTTTTTGGGCTATTTTGAGCCTAAGGGGCAGCTCTGGAGCACTAGGCTCCGTAACCCTGATACCCCGGAGATCCTTTAGGCTTAAGGCAGCTTCAGGAAAAGGGCTCGGGCGGTTTGGGGTTTGGAAGTTTAGAGTTTAGGGTTTAGGGTTTATGGCCTAGTTTGCAGCTTAGTCAGCATGCCTATACCCATCAGACAGGCGGCGAATTCTTCTTCAAGATGGGCGATGACCGGTTTCTAGGAACCAGGGGAGCACCCCCACACCCTAACCCCTGAACGGTTTTTAGGACCTAAACTCTAAACCCCAAAGTTCTCAATGGCGACTGTCCATGGTCTTCCATGACCTTCGGGTCTTACGATGAAGAGCCTGCATGATCATGGTACATGGTTGGAGTTCTGGTGCGCCATGGGTAAGAGCCGAAGGCAGGGCGTCCGGCCCCCGTACCACTGGGCCCTCCCGCAGCTGGGGTTTAGGGTTTAGGGTTTAGGGTTTAGGGTTTAGGGTTTAGGGTTTAGGGTTTAGGGTTTAGGGTTTAGGGTCTTCGAAGGTTTTGACTTGCTGGCAGAGGTCTGTCCCGTGGTGGTCCGTCAGAGTAAAGCGGGGGCCGATTCTCTTTGGCCTCGGCCCGTGCTGACGGCGGAAGAGCTTTGGCAGGTCGTAGAGCTTACACCCCTGCCGTTCCCCGAAACCCCCGAAACCCCCTAAACCCCCTAAACCCCCTAAACCCCCTAAACCCCCTAAACCCCTAAACCCCCTAAAGACCCTAAACCCCCTAAACCCCCTAAACCCCCTAAACCCCCTAAACCCCCTAAACCCCCCCTAAAACCCCCTAAAACCCCCTAAACCCACTAGGTCAACGATTTAAACCCCAAACCCCAAACCCTAAACCTTTTGCGGTTTATCGGGTTTAGGGTTGACCTCTAAACACTTAAGCGTGTAAAGCCGCCTCTGAACCCAGGAACTCCACAAGACTAAGCCCCAAACCTCCGAAACCCTAAGCCCCCCTAACACAAAAAGCCCTACTACCCCTAAATCCCCCAAACCCAAAACCCCAAGCCCTAAGCCCCAAAACCTAAACCTGAAACCCTAAACCCTAAAGCCCTGGCACCCTGAAACCCTCGCAACCTAACACCCTCAGCCCTCAAGCTCTCAAAGCGCTAAGAACCTTAAATAAACTGAAAACCACCGTAATGAACAAAAACAACCTAAAAACCCTAAACGACGTACAACAAAAACCCTGGAAACCCTAAAACCCTCAAACAACTAAACCCTAAAAAACTCTCAAAACCCTAAAGCCCTCAAAGCCCTAAAAACCCTAACCACCCCCAAACAACTAAACCCTAAAACGTCCTCAAAACCCTAAAGCCCTAAAAGCCCTAAAAGCCCTAAAAACCCTAAAAAAACCCAAACAACGAAACCCTAAAAAAACCTAGAACCTTAAACCTAAAAAACCTTAAACCTTAAACCTAAAACCTAAAAATAACCCAAAAAACCTTAAACCCCTGCACCGCAAGGCTCGCCAGAGGCGGCTCCGCGGAAAGCAGCGAGCGGCATCCTTCCCCCCACCCAAAGCCGAGGATGGGCAGGACTTGGAGTTTAGGGTTTAGGGTTTAGGGTTTAGGGTTTAGGGTTTAGGGTTTAGGGTTTAGGGTTTAGGGTTTAGGGTTTAGGGTTTGGGGTTAGGGTTTAGGGTTTAGGGTTTAGGGTTTAGGGTTAGGGTTTAGGGTTTAGGGTTTAGGGAATAGGGTTTAGGGTGACCCAGACTTGCCCAAAAAAACTGCACAGCCCACGGGCCGTGGGGCAGAGCTAGATGGGTTAGTTGGCAGTGTCGGCTTGCGTTCAGCGTAGGTGGGGTGTAGAATGGAATCAGGATACGTCGGGATTGAAGGTTCAGCACTGATAGCTGTACTTGTGTTTAGAGACCCAAAGTACCCCAGACACACTCCTTCCTTGTGTTCATATGCATCGAGAAGCCTTAACACAGCTCCCTAAACCCTAAACTCTAAACGCTAAACCCTCTAAACCCTATAAACCCTATAAACCCTATAAACCCTATAAACCCTATAAACCCTATATACCCTATAAACCCTATAAACCCTACACACCCTAAACCCAAAACCGCGGCTCCTCAACCCCAAGCCCACCCAGCGCCTCTCTCACTGGGGGAGACTGTGGGGGCAGGGTTTAGGGTTTAGGGTTTAGGGTTTCGAGTTTAGGGTTTTGGGTTTCGGGTTTAGGGTTTAGGGTTTAGGGTTTGTGGTTTAGGGTTTAGGGTTTAGGGCACGGTTTACTCCAAAGCCCCGCAGGGAATGCGGGCTTCCACTCTATTGAGCCTGGTGCCTCAGGACCCTGCGCCCGCAGAAGCGCAAGGCCCTGGGTTTAGGTGTTGCAAGGCGTGTACGTCTTGTAGGGTTTAGGGTTTAGAATTTAGGCTTTAGGGTTTAGGGTCTAGGGTTTAGGATAGTTATCGGGTTGATGCTTACAGTGTTTTCCGGGCTTACAGATATGTCTTTGGCTTGGAATTCGGTTTCGGTGGAGGGTTTTGTGTCCAGGGGGGGCAGCACGGACCCCCCACTACTCATCCCCCCCCCCCTCCTCATTCGCCTCAGTTCACCCCTAAACGCCTAAACCCCTAAACCGCTAAACCCCTAAACCCCTAAACCCTTAAACCCCTAAACCCCTAAACCCCTACACCCCTAAACGCCTAAACCCCTAAACCCCTAAACCCCTAAATCCCTAAACCCTAAACCCTAAACCCTAAACCCTAAACCCTGACCCCTAAGCCCTAAACCCTAAACTTTGAATCCCCGACCAGGCGAAGGGACAGCGGCAGCAGCTGCAGCAGCAACAGGAGCAGCCAAGAGGCTAGCGCGGGCAGTGTGGAGCGCAGAGGGTAGGGTAGCGGTTGGGATCTGGGGAGTGAAAGTGTAAAGACTAGATGACTAGATGTGCACGTGTATATTCATGCAAGGGTTCAATAGGGATTGGATTATGAGTCTGAGGGTGCCTTCAGGAATTTCCTCGCTAAGCCAGGGGAGGTTGCAATCTTGTTTCTGATTCTTTTTCTTGAGGGCTGGGGTCTTGTAGCAACCCTGGCACTTTCGGAGTTGTGTGGGTGCGGTAGTTCGGGCCTGGGGTTCGTGCAGGCTTTAGGTCTTAGGGTTCGGAAACCCATGCTCTAAACCCTCAAGCTCTCAAACAAAACCTAGGGACCTAAAGCCTTGCAATGCAAATCCCACACAAACCCTTTTCAAAACGCAACCCCAAACCCCCCCACCCTAAACCCTAAACCCTAAACCCCAAACCCTAAACCCTTAAATCTCAGGAGGCGCAAGTGAGGCAGCCGAGCACCAGGCTTTAATTCAGTGCACCCACCGGTGCTTCAGACCAGGCGTGGTTCTCCGACTTCTGGCTCCTTTAGGGCATAGGATTTTTGGGTTTGTTTAGGATTTAGGGTTTAGGGTTTAGGGTTTAGGGTGTAGGGTGTAGGGTGTAGGGTGTAGGGAATAGGGATTAAGGTGTAAACAGGTGTGTAGGCTTCAGGGTTCAGGGGACTACGAAGGCGTTCGGCTGAGGGTCTTATGAGGAGGTTCTTGCAGCAGTTGAGTTCGAAGTAGCTGTCCGACAAGCCAAGCCAGGTGCGAAGGAACGACCCTAGGGGTCCATGCACCTGATTGGTACATACTTAGGCCCCAAAGTCCTTTTGGGAGGTACTTCAAGGCCCAAATATACCCTATTTAGGTGGCACTTCATTCCGTTTTTAGGGTGGTCTACAAAATTTACTTGCTAGTTCCTAGTAAGGAATTCAGGAAGGAGGTGCCAAATATCCCCCTACATCCCCTTTGACGGATTAGTTTCGGTATTGTTAAACTTTTTGGACCACCAGGCTGGCTGGCTAGGTCTCTTAGGTTGAGTTCCTCCCCAGATGCCCTCAACCCTGAACGCTACACCCTAAATCCTAAAACCCTAAGCCCTGAACCCTGAACCTTGACCCCCGGTCTGGGCTGAATCAAGGGATGACGATTCAAAGTCATAGACTCCTGATATGGCCCTTATACTACCTAGATAAACCCTTCATTATCGGGAATTTCGGCAAAGGCAGTTCAAGGGGGGTATGTAACCCATGTTCCCCAATACCCCCCTCCCCCCCCCCACTACTCCACTCCCGAAGGCTCCCGAAGCTTGCCTAAGGTTCCCGAGGTACCTACCCTCCGTGAACCGCCCTAGCCTTAAACCCTAAACCCTAAACCCTAAACCCTAAACCCTAAACCCTAAACCCTAAACCCTCCCTAAAGAACCCTAGAACCCCTAGACTGAAGCACCTGAATTCGGCCTGTGCACTCGGTCTACGCCACAGTCGGCCGCGTGCCAAAGAGGAGCCTGAGTCCATCCGTGTGGCGATTCAACGAAGGGTTTAGGGTTTAGGGTTTAGGGTTTAGGGTTTAGGGTTTAGGGTTTAGGGTTTAGCTTTGAGGGGTCGCAATACAGTAGTTGCTAATCGTATTCCCCTTTGGTCCCCATATATATATATATATATATATAATTAGCACCCCCCCTCCCCCCTTTCACCCTATTCCAATTACTCGGCCCCTATATTCAACCCCAAACTCCAAACTCTTCAACCCTGAGCTCTACCAGAAACCCGAATCCCTAAACTCCTGAACCCATGTAGCCCCAGGCAACCCTGAGCGAAAGCACAGGCTAAACCCTAAACCCTAAACCCTAAACCCTAAACCCTAAACCCTAAACCCTAAACCCTAAACCCTAAACCCTAAACCCTAAACCCTAAACCCTAAGCCGCTGGCCTCGGGGCCTCTTTGGCACCTGGCCCTGAAAGAGGGCCTCGTCGACTTCTGCTGCACCGCGCATTCCGGAGCTTCAGGTTCAAGGGTCAAGGGTCAAGGGTCAAGGGTTTAGGGTTTAGGGTTTAGGGTTTAGGGTTTAGGGTTTAGTGTTCAGGGAGGAGGGGAGATGACTTCAGTTCTAGAGCTTGAGGGTTTAAGGGGTTAGCAGCTGAGTGCGACGGGTCGTCGACTCTGAGCAGGGAATGCGCAATGCAGCTGGGGATGACTTCGGCTGAGATGGCCGTCGGAGGCCGGAAAAGGGGGTGCAGGGTGCCCAGCGCGGACGAAGAGCTAAGCCCCCCAAACCCGAAACCCCCCAAGCATGGGGGTTGCTGGAACTCTGGAGTTTCACGGGAAACGTTCTAGGGGTGGGGGGGGGGGTGACCAGGATTGGAAAGAAAAGTATTCGTGAAATATGTTTGAGAGATTGCTCCATGCGGCGTCTTCTCGTGGCGGGCTCGAGCAGCGGCGCTTTCCTATCTTTGATTCATGCGTTCAGAAGGGTCCTTAGCCCTAAATCCTAAACCCTAAACCGTAGACCCTAAACCCTAAACCCTAAATTCTAAACCCTAAACCCTAAACCCTAAACCGTAAAGCCCGGTCCTAGCAGGCTTGAGGTGGAGTCTCCATGCACCCAGCCACGAGACTGCAGGCGAGGCAGATGACAAGCACGTAGCCAGAGACAGCAGCCCCGCAATTTGTTTAGGGTTTAGGGTTTAGGGTTTAGGGTTTAGGGTCTAGGGTCTAGGGTCTAGGGTTTAGGGTATCGTTTTCGTAGAATTTACAGGGTCTGGAGCTCGCTTTGCGGGGGCAAAGCACCCCGCTTAGCACAGCCGGCGAGGACCTCGGGCCATCCAGCAGTGCAGTGTTTAGGGTTTAGGGTTTGGGTTTAGGGTTCAGGATTCCGGATTCAGGGTTTAGGGTTTAGGGTTTAGGGTTTAGGGTTTTGCGGAGGTGCACTTTGGGTCGAAAGGCCGGTGGAGGATTTTTGCGCATTCTCTGCTTGCAGGGAATGAGACCTTCGTTGCAACACTTTGGTGCCCTCATTCGGGTTACCCTAAACCCTAAACCCTAAACCCTAAACCCTAAACCCTAAACCTATACCCGATGTTGTTTCCCCCGGCCTCCTAATTAGCAGCCTGACATCGAAACCCCAATTGCAACTTGGAGGCTTGGCCTTGAAGGTATCTAGGGGTTTAGGGTTTAGGGTTTAGGGTTTAGGGTTTAGGGTTTAGGGTTTAGGGAGTTGAGTATCCACGACCCGCAGCTTCTTGACCCCGAGCAACGTTCCTACCCGACGTGGCTCATCTCAAGACAGTTTGGACTTTCCCCCTTTAGGGTTTAGGGTTTAGGGTTTAGGGTTTAGGGTTTAGGCTTGCCAAGGGCCCAAAGCCCCAAACCTCCTAAACTCTCTGCAAAACTGCAAGCCTCAAACAGGGGATCCGAAGTGTCGGCCCTTTATCTGAGTCCTCGGAAACCGAAAACACACCTTCTTGGCTTTCTTCTGGCTGGCACTTAGGACTTTAACCTGTTGGGTTGTTGAAGAAACTGCAATAAGGAGCCTAAAAGTTTAAACTTTTAGTGGAGGGGTTCAGAAGTCAGCCAAGGCTTTATATTCATAAGGACCCCGTACTTTGGATCCCTAAGGCACCCACCCTACATGCCCATGGTTCCAGCCTAAACTTGAATCTATACATGGGTGGTTGTCGAAATTATGGAATAGCTATGGTCCCTTTTTGGGGTCCCTCATATAATGCGGTACTTAATAATTAGGGTGTCCAGAAAGGGACCCTAGTTTTGACAACCACCCGCATGAGCTCACACCTCAAGGTGCGGAAATCGGCGGGCTACTGGATTCCCATCCTTTCGCGCGGCTTGGGGAGAAGATGGCTATGGCTCGGGAGTGTTGAGGGTGTTGAGGGTTTCAGGGTGTTGAGGGTTTGAGGGTTTGAGGGTTTGGGGTTTGGAGTTTGAGGTCGTTGCTTCACTTAAGAGAGAGATCCTGGGGTTGCACGTGTGCTGCCTTTGTCTTCCGCAACACAGTCTAGATGTCATCTCAACGCTAGCCACGTCCTTCGCATCAACCCAAACCAGTGAAATCCCAGCCGGGTGATACTACTTAGTATAGCTGAGTGAACACACTTTACACTTTTTGGGATACGATATTCCCCTATAGAACTGAAAGTTTACCCTTTTGGGGGGCTTATAGCTCAAGACCCGGGTTTAGGGTTTAGGGTTTAGGGTCTGCTTTGAGGGGATCAGCCTGCCTGATGTACTCCCTTACCTGGAACCCTCCCAGTAAAGACGTAGTACTGATATCCTTTACTAGTCACAGGGTAGACAAGCGCCGTAACCCGAAGTGCAAACCCTAAACCCTAAACCCTAAACCCCAAACCCCAAACCCTAAACCCTAAAACGCCTAAAAACCCTACACCCAATACCCTATAAACCCCACAACTCATCCCGATACAGCGCTGAAAGATATCCAAGGCGTGTGAGTTTCGCGCAGCCCGGCATGAGAACTGTGAAAGGCGGGTGGGCTCTTTTGCCAAGGGTGATAGTACTTATAGAGTATATACCTGGCCCGTAAAGCTACTTGATGGTATTATCCCTTTATGGTTGGGATGCTTTTGACATCTCCCCCCATATTGGGCCGAAGATCATATTGCACCCCAAGCCGTAAACCCTAAACCCTAAACCATAAACCTAGGAATTTGTGCAGAGCTCAAGTCAAGGGCGAAACTCGGACAGGAAGCGTAGGGCTTAGAGTTGAGGGGAACCTTCGGCTTTTGGGGGGCGTTTCGGCGGGGAAGTTAGGGGGTTTTGGCGGTTGGGGTTTAGGGTTTAGGGTTTAGGGTTTTTGGTGTAGCGGATTTTGAGATCTTGACTTGAGGTTTTGTGGGCGAAGGAACATGGAGGGTTGCGCCGGTTGACCCCGAAGCTCTACTATGCCTACAACCTAAGCCCCGCAGTTACCAAAGTCGAAACCCTAAATCCTCAAACCTCTCTGGCCTGCGCGAAGGGCGATCACCGTTTGACGTCCTCGGCGCTTGTGCCTCAGGATTTGTCTGTGGTTTAGGGTCAATATCTTAGTAGCTGAGTAGAGAATCTCTAACATCCTTTAACCGTTTGGTGTATAGAAAATCCTACCAGAGTTGAAAGCTTAACCTTTTTGGGCCAGGGTACCCAGCAATTAACCAGGGCGTTTTTCGGGGTGTGGGATGAAAACCCTAACCCTAAACCCTAAACCCTCTTGTCGGATGTTCTTGGTGTGGCGATGAGGTTCCGCGTGATGCCGACATGGCGACGATCCGTCGCCAGTGGATGCGTGAAGCAAGGCCGCCCAGGGTCTAGGGTGTTGGGGTTTAGGGTTTAGGGTTTAGGGTTTAGGGTTTAGGGTTTAGGGGATAGGGCTTAGATCTTTATCAACCCTACACCTACTAGGCCCCAGAGTAGGCTCTTATTCCCATTTCGGGGGTTTAGGTTCCGGTATAGGGTCCTTTAAACCAAAAAGGGCCCGTTTTCATTCGTAGGCTACTCCTGCGTCTAGCCTAATTACACACTGCAACTCATAAGTATGAGCCCAGCCTGTAAAATTCATGAAGCAGAAGGCCTTACACTGCATAGGTGCGAGGGCTAGGGGCCAGGAAGCATTCCGGGCCCCCGAAGCCCGAAACCCTAAAGCCCTATACCGCCCGAAACCCTAAACCCTAGACCCTTTTTATTTTTTTTTGCGGGGGGGGGCTAAGGCGGCTTAGGTTTAAGGGTTTAGGGTTCTGGGTTCAAGGCTTACAGGGTTCAAGGTTTAGGGTTTGACACGCAGGCGTTGGCACCCGGATAAGAGGCACTCGGACACGCCCGAGGACGGCTGAGTCTAGGTGTCATTGCGAGTTGGGGGGTCCGAGAAAGGGTCTAAGGTTTAGGGTTTAGGGTTGAGGGTCTAAACGGTTTAGGGATCAGGGTTTAGGGTTTAGGGCAATTAAGAGCTTGTCTACAGAAGCTTACGGGTCGGGTGTCGGCTACAGTGGGGCGGGAGAAGGGTTGCAGAAACCGTGGAGGGAGATGCGCGAGGATTTCGACGTTCAACCAGTTGGCATGTGAGAGTTGGGTGCTCAGGGTTGTCTTCACGCAATGAGGCCCGTAAGCGAATCATATTGTCAGTGTGTATTTATCGATTCACATCTGTGTTTTTTATGTAGTAAGTGAATCATGAAAACATCTAGTTCCACTCTTCGATATAGATTCTTATATGCAACATATAGCATATGAAGAGACACCCACGGAACCGTAAATCGGCAGTGCTGCTGTCATGTGGAGTGGTCCCCACCGAGATCACAAAACCATCGTCAACATGTCGGCTCGTAAACCTTGAACCCTGACATGTGTGTTAGGCTTTAGGGTTTAGGGTTTTTGGGTTTAGGGTTTGGGGTTAAGAGAAAAGGACAAAGCAAGTACATAGTCCGACAGGTTAGAGCTGTAGACTGCGCTTGAACCCTGGACCCCAACGTGTTTGTGTATTTAAAAACCCCCAAAGGAAGCTGTATTTAGGCTTTTCTGGAGCACCGCGAGCAATTGCATGCACAACCCTCATCCCCAAACCCCTTTGCCCGGAACCCGAATCCTAAACCTCAACCCTGCTAAGCCCTAAACCCTTCTAAACCCTAGACACTAAACACTAAACCCTAAACCCTACCCCTGTGCAGGAGCACCAAGCAGTTCCAGCCTCAGCTGTCTTCCGGCGAGAGCTGAAGCCCCTTATCCCTACCTCCCTTCTCGGGTTTAACAGCATCTTTTTTCGGTGTAGGGTTTAGGGTTTAGGGTTTCAAGGGACAGCTTGGTGTAGGGCTAGATTTGTGTGAGCTAGCTTTTTGAATAGCAGACATGACGCGAGGGCATGAAGGAGGCATGGCGTGCAACAGCAGACATGACACGAGGGCGTGCTCCAAACACGGTCCCCTAAACCCTAAACCCTAAACCCTAAACCCCAAACCCCCCAAGTTTTGATTTGCAGATCATGTTGCCAGCCTGGGCACCCCCTTTGCACCTCGGGAGATGCAGCACTGTCGCGGAGGAGATGGGCAGCCAAGCTCCCATGACGCCAGGGTATCGGGTTTAGGGTTTAGGGTTTAGTGTTTAAGGGTTTAGGGTTTAGGGTTTAGGATTTAGGGTTTAGGGTTTAGGGTTTAGGGTTTAGGGTTTAGGGTGACGGGTATTGGATCCGTTTTATCGGACACCTCAAAGCACTTTTTCAGATGTTTGCTCTTGACGGCAAACCTGAACCCAAACCCGTACCCCCGAAACCCAAGCCCCTTAACCCTAATTCTCTAACCCTCCAAACCCCAAACCCCCAAACCTTAAGCCCTAAACCCTACAAACCCAAGACCCCTTAATGCTCAGGGCATCGGGATTTTGGGCTGGGTTCATAGCTGAGGGCATCGAGACTATACTTGTCTAAAGGCTTTTGGTTTCAGGACTTACATTTAGGGTGTAGGGTTTCGGGTTTAGGGTTTAGGGTTTAGGGGTGTTAAGCTCAGGGTCCTGGGGCTCTGGGGCTTTATCTGCTTGATCTTTGGGCTTCCTAATCCCTAACCTCAAAACCCTTTTGAGCTTCAGACTTTGAGGGCATTCTTTCTGATTCTTCTTTCCGCCCCAAACCCTAGACCTAAACCCTAAACCCTAAACCCTGAACCCTAAACCCTTAAGCATGTCCAAGAGCAAGAGCCCCTAAGACCTGAGCCCTAAACCTTAAACCCAAGCCCCAGGACCCTGAGCTTAACACCCGAATTCTCAGGGAACGATGGTACCCTAAACCAGTTTAGGGCTCGTTAGAACATGTTTTAAGTGGCTTTGTGGGCACCTCCATCTAACGGAGTTTAGGGTTTAGGATTTGGATTTTTAGGTCATACCAATAAACCCCACGCCCCAAATTCTGAACCTACTGCAAAACTAGAAACGCCAAGGAACGATGGTACCCTAAAACAGTTTAGGGGTGTAAAGTTGCCTACACCCTTTAAACCCTAAACCCTAAACCCTGAATCGCGTAGGTTTCCCCTTGAGGCACGGACGCGTTTCGAAGATGTCCATGCTGCTTACGAGGAGACATGGCAGCAACTGGTCACCCCACTGTCGGAGGTTTAGCCTTAAACCCTATCCCCCACCGTAAACCCCCAAATACTAAAATTTAAGACCTAAAACCTAAACCCTTAACCCTACCCCTGAACCCTAAGCCTTAAACCCTAAACCGTTCGGGTTTGGCGTTTGCAGGGGGTTCAGGCTTAAGGTAGGTTTATGGCCTAAACCCTAAACCCCAAACCCCAAACCCTAAACCCTAAACCCTGAACTTCTTGTCTCCTTTCAGGGCTGTTTCTTTGCGGGCTTAGGATCTAGGATTCATAGGTTGAGGGAACTAAACCCTAAGCCCTAAACCCTAATCCCAAAACCCTAAACCCTGAACCCTGCTTCCTCTAAACCCTGAACCCGAAACCCTGAACCCTAAACCCTAAACCCTAAACCCTAAACCCTAAACCCTAAACCCTAAACCCTAAACCCTGAACCCTCATCATTCTTGCAGGCTGCTTGGCATCCAGAGGGCCCCCCAACCTACACACCTCACAACCTCAGGGCTGAGGGCTTGGGTCTTCAAGGGTTCAGGGTTTGGGGTTTAGGGTTTAGGGCTAGGGTTTAGGGTTTAGGGTTTAGGGTTTAGGGTTTCGGGTTTAGGGTTTAGGGTTTATGGCAAGTCTAGGGCTTAGGGTTCGGGCCTTTCAGGCCGGAGCCTCAAGTGTACTCGAGCACCCTCAAACCCTCCAACCCTATACCCTGAGCCCCAATTCAGCCCGTCCCTTTCTCCATAGGGCGTGGGGTTTAGGGTTTAGGGTTTAGGGTTTAGGGTTTAGGGTTTAGGGTTTAGGGCCAGGGTTGAGGGTTTAGGGTTTGGGGTGTAGGGTGCAGGGTCTAGTCTCCGTAGGGCGTAGGGTTTAGGGTTTAGGGTTTAGGGTGTGGGGTTTAGGGTTTAGGGACGAGCAGCCCAGGTTATCATGGATACCCTCCGTGAGCGCGAACAGAATGGCGAGACGGAGGCTGGTAGTCTAAGGGGCTGGGCAGTTTACCTTTAACCTTTCTGGTTATATATAGTCCTATTGCAAATAAACGGTTCACGTTGTTGTGGCTACAAAGGGTAGTCCCTAGGTAGAGGATGAGAGCCTGCAGTTTTTGGGGCTTCAGGGCGTTTCGGGCTTCGAGCTTATAGCATGCAGAGCTCAACATGCAGGTTTTCGGGTTTTGGGTCTCTAAACCCGAGACCCTAGTAGCCCTAAACCACATATGCCTTGAAATCCGACCCCAAGGGGTTGCAGCGCGAAAGCGCTGACCCGGCTGCCTAAACCCTGAACAGTGAAACCCCATAACCCTGACCCCAAAACCACAAAGCCTAAATCCCTAAAGCCCCAAAGCACTTAAAACCCTGAAGCCCTAAATGCTAAATCCCAATCCCGGTCTTGAGCGTTGAGATCCTGTGAGGCCTTTCTCGCCCGGTAGCAACTCCAAAC
Organism: Symbiodinium natans; assembly: GCA_905221605.1. NCBI lineage: Eukaryota > Dinophyceae > Suessiales > Symbiodiniaceae > Symbiodinium > Symbiodinium natans. Next base: position 311,990 of record CAJNDS010002431.1, read on the forward strand.
CCAGACTTAAACCCTCAACACTACACCCTAAGCTCGGACCATTCCTTTTCTTTAGCGTTTAGGTTCCCTTATGAACCCCTTTAAACCAAACAGGGCACCCAGGTTACTCTTGGGTCGAGTAAACTAAGGGTAGTTTTCATGGGCCCGTCAGTATGGTCCCCTACCCTCCTTAAAGGGGTCTGATGTACCGGCCCTTGGGGTGCACAAGGTAAAAAAGGCGTCCCCTTTTTAAACCCTAACCCTAAACCCTAAACGGGCCCTGGGGTGTATAGGGGAAATAAGGCGTCCCCCCTTTTCAGGGCCCATCTTAGGGGACCATGTAATTTCCCCTAAGAAGTACACCCTGGGTCTAGTCAACCTCGAAGTCGACGGTTTAGTGTTTGGGGTTTAGGCTTTAGGGTTTAGGGTTTAGGGTTTAGGGTTTAGGGCAACTCCTTTGGAGGCGCCCGAGGAGGAGGGCGAACCCAGCTCTTTTGAGAGGGAGCTGCGTGAACGGCCCCTCGCCGGCAACAGACTTCGGGTTAAAGTTCCATTTGCTTTCCTCTGCATGTTAGGCCGTAGTTAAACCCTAAACGCTGACCTCTAAAGGCCCTAAACCCTAACCCCAAACCCTAAACCCCAAACCCTAAACCCTAAACCCCAAACCCCAAACCCTAAACCCTAAACCCCAAACCCTAAACAATAAGCCCTGTAAACTCGGTTCTACGCTTCCGGGTGCCTGGATCTCAGGCTTCATAGGCTTCATGCAGAGGGGGGCTTCGGACGTTTTGGAATTTAGGCTTTGGGGTTTAGGGTTTAGGGTTTGGGGTTTAGGGTTTAGGGTTTGGGGTTTAGGGTTTGGGGTTTAGGGTTTGGGGTTTGGGGTTTAGGGTTTGGGGTTTAGGGTTTGGGGTTTAGGGTTTGGGGTTTAGGGTTTAGAGTTTAGGGTTTAGGGACTAGGGCAAAGCCCCACAAATCCGATGCCAACAAAGGACACCACTCTGGTGAGGTTTCGGGTTTAGGGTTTCGGGTTAAGGTCTCTCTAAGCCCATAAGCCCTATAAATCCGATGTTATATATGTGTGTATATATATATATAAGTCCTATAAGCCCTGACCCTCTCGCACCCTAAAACTCCCGCAAACCTAAAGGAAGTATAGCAACTGTAGCACGAGAAGCCCTAAGCCCTAAACCCTAGCTGCCCGCACACTGAACCTTAGACCAAGGCACGAGATGAAGGTGAAGAAGAACCGGGAGGCAGTTCTCAAAAGGGGGTGGGTTTAGGGGTTGAGGGGTTTAGGGATGTAGGGGTTTAGGGGTTTAGGGGTTTAGGGTTTAGGGGTTCAGGGGTTTAGGGTTAGGGGTTTAGGGGTTTAGGGCGTAGGGTTCTTGGGTATCTTCCATGGCTTGAGGATCATCGGCTTGAGGGAAGGTTGGTTTAGGGATGAGGGTTTAAGTGTTTAGGGTATGGGGGCTGGGGAGACTTCTACCCTAGACCCTAAACCCTAAACCCTAAACCCTAAACCCTAAACCCTAAACCCTAAACCCTAAACCCTAAACCCTAAACCTATAGGCTGTAAGCTTGAAGGATTTGCCTTAGAGGTTTGGGTTTTGGGAGTCGTTCTGGGGCTTCGGAGAGCTCTTCGAGCTTTGAACTCTTGGGTCGAGTAGGGTTTAGGGTTTAGGGTTTAGGGTTTAGGGTTTAGGGTTTAGGGTTTAGGGTTTAGGGTTTAGGGCTTAGGGCTTAGGGCTTAGGGCTTAGGGTTGTTAGGGCTTCTAGTTGTTGGGGCTCTTGGTGGTTTGGGCTGTGCGGCTATGGGGTTTGCGAGTAACATTGGGCCCCAAAGAACAGGCAGTACTATCCCGTGTTGATGGACTCCACGCAACTCCCATCGTCCATTGTGTCGATCTCGCTGTTCATACGAATGTCCCGTTGCCTACAACCCTAAACCCGAGCCACTAATCCCGAAACAAGAGCTAAGGGTGTACAAGCAAAAGGTAGTAGGGGTACCTTATTCGGGTCCTTATTATACGGGGATACTATTTGGGTCTGCATTCGGGGTCCCTTATTTTCGTAAACTCCCATTCGGGCCCTCTCGGCGGAGAAGCCTGTGGACGCGGCAAGGAACTGAATACGCTGTTCCCCCAATCCGAAGCCTGAACCAGGAACCCCAAAACTTCACACTCTCTCAGACCCCAAGCCCTACATGGAGCTCGAGCAAGCCCGCAAAATCCATAACTCCTATACAGAATCCCGAGAATCCTAAATTCCCATTCCTGCGTGAACATTCTTGCCACGCCGGAAGACTTGCCTTTGAAGAGGGTCTCCCTGAAGCCCCACAAAGCCCCCCAGTGCTACTGTAACCTTGTAGAGAACCTGAACCCTGGACCCTGAGCCCTAAACCCTAAACCATATACCCTAAACACTAGACCAATAAACCCTAGACCCTGTATCTGAAGGGAGGGGCTTGGCAAGGCCCTGGAGTACCCACAACGTAGAAGCCTAAGGCCTAAAGACCCAAAAGCCCCAAGGACCTTCAGAAGGCCCCCCCAAAAAAGAAAACCTAAAAGCCATGCCTTTCTCTACTAGCCCCCCCCTCCTTAAATAACCTTAATTTAGGCTTAATTATCCCTAAATAGCCTTAATTCTGGGGGGAACCTAGGGAAACCCATGATAACAGCTTGCAGAAAGCCCTGAAGCAGCGAGGAGCTTGCGAAGGCCCGCCAGATGACGCAAGAGGTTCAGGCCGACGGCTCCATCTCAGTGTTCACTAAGCCTCAACAGCATGTAGGGCCCTAAGCCCCTAAAGCCCTAAACCCGGTAGGCTTCTAGGGTTGCTTGGGACTTTAGAGTTTTTTTTTGGGAGGGGGGGGGGGGTTGGGCAGTTTTAGCAGGAGCTTTGGGTTTCGGGGTGCCGGGAGCTGAAAGTAAGAACTGGTGCACTGGAATACCAAAAGAGGGTCCAACTGCCGTGTTTGTTGTCTTAGGTTCCCCAGACAAAGATCCTAAGTGCTTTGGGGCCACTATGGAGACAAATATGGGATATTCAGCCCGTGCAAGCCTCAACCCACTAAAAACTAACTGGTTCGGAATGTCGGCTTCCAAGGCCACGTTGCCACACCCAACAATCCTAAACCCTAAGCCCTGAAACCCTAAACCCCCAAACCCTAAACCCTATACATACCCTACACGCTTAGCCCTTAGAGCCAAAACCCTTAAAGCTTCGAGCTTTTCGGCTAAGCCCCTAAACCCTGAAGCCCTAAAACCCAAAACCCTAAACCCGAAACCCTACACCTTGACATCCTGAAGCCCTCAACCTTGCTCTGGGAGGATGGATCCTAAGACCTTGGGCCTATAGGGTTTAGGGTTTAGGATTTAGGGTTTGGGGTTTTCTTGTCGCTTTTGAGAAGCCCAGATTCCTTACTTAGCCAATAGTTGAACCTTAAGCTTTTGGTTACAAATCTTCATTTCGCTACCCCGGGCAGAATTTGGAGCCTACATTAATCTTTCCTGACGGGTGTCACCGGACATTCCACGTCGGGTCACGTTTCCGACGGTGTCACATCTACAACATGGAGTTCCAGAAGGTTGAGCCTTCGCGGTCGACCAGATGGCCCTGGTCAACTGGCTCATCCTGCTGCACACGTGCGACGCAGCCAAGAGGAACCCTAAACCATAAACCATAAACCCTGGACCCTAAACCCTAAACCCTAAAGGCTCTTCCACTCCAACCTTACGGCAAACCTTCAACACACAGTTGACTTGGTCCACGAGTTCCATAACCAGGCCGGGCTTAGGGTTTAGGGTTTAGGGTTTAGGGTTTAGGGTTTAGGGTTTAGGGTTTAGGGTTTAGGGTTTAGGGTTTAGGGTTTAGGTTAAAAATATCTGGGGACAAAACCTGGGTTGCAAGCACGGAGCCCGCTGCAAGAAAGACCCCGTCCCTTTGGCAATTGGATGACCCTAAACCCTAAACCCCAATCCCCAAACCCTAAAGCCCAAACCCCAAACCCTAAACCCTAAACCACAAACCCTAAACCCCTAACCCCAAGCCCCAAACCCTAAACCCTAAACCCTAAACCCTAAACCGCAGGAGTATCACGATGAGATTCGGAAGCAACTCCGAGAGTTCCATTCGGAGGAGGATACCCAGGCTGAATTGCGGGGTGGGGGGGTTAGGGTTTAGGGTTTAGGGTTTAGGGTTTAGGGTTTAGGGTTTAGGGTTTTAGGGTTTTAGGGTTTTTTGGGTTTTAGGGTTTTAGGGGTTTAGGGTTTCAGGGTTTTAGGGTTTTAGGGGTTTAGGGTTTCATGGTTTTAGGGTTTAGGGTTTAGGGGTTTAGGGTTTTAGGGGTTTAGGGTTTAGGGTGTAGGGTTTAGGGTTCAGGGTTTAGGGTTTAGGGTTTAGGGTTTTTTGTTTGGGCTTAAGGCGCTCTGGGGCTTTAAGGTTGATAGGGTTCGGATTTGGGGTTTTGAGGGTCAGCGTTTAAAATACTCAAGCCCCTATCCCGAGAGCCTTAAGCCCTCTAACCCCAACCACCCTCCCGCAAGCCCCGCCTAAACCCTAAACCCTAAACCCTAAACCCTAAACCCTAAACCCTAAACCCTAAACCCTAAACCCTAAGCGCGGAAGGCCCTCTTGAAAGCAGACAGAGCCACGTACGTGGTCGGGGCCCCAAGGAGGCTGATGGTTAGAGTTTCGGCCTTGGGCTTGTAGGGTTTAGGGTTTAGGGTTTAGGGTTTAGGGTTTAGGGTTTAGGGTTAATTTTCCAGAAGAATGGACCGCCTTATAGTATAAGTTAGCCCAGCGTACACGAAATCCTAAACCCAAACCCTACACCCTAAACCCTAGCCGTGGAGGTCTGGGACTCCCAAAGGCTCCTGGGGTTCATAGGGCTTGTAGGCTTACTTGCAGGGTGTAGGGTTTAGGGTTTAGGAGTTTAGGTTTAGGGTTTAGGGTTTAGGGTTTCGGGTTTCGGGTTTAGGGTTTAGGGTTTAGGGTTTAGGTTTCTGTCCCCCATTCAGGTGAAGTCACTAGACTAGTGCCATGAATTAGTAATGAATTTCGTTTCCATACCCTGAACCTTATAAACCCTAGACCCTAGACCCTAAACCCTATATCCTTTCTGCGGTATGTTTATAAGCTCCTTGCCCTTGAATCGGTCCACAACGGGAGTCCGACGCCCGCGCGAGGCAGCACGGACGCAGGTTTGAGGTTTAGGGCTTTTTCAGGGCTTTTAGGTTAGATGTTGCTTCCCCAATTTCTACAGACGGGTCGGGATTTTACCCATGAACTTCTTGTCAAAGTCCTACCAGCATGCTTTTTTTGGGGGGGAGAGGGAACACACGGCCAAAGAGCGAGAGCAGGCGATGACATGGAGACGGAGATGTTTCCAGTTCCGACACAGCAACAAGCCAGCTGAAATGATGAAAGCTGCGAAGCGGTGAAGGACATGACTTGGGATGTTCCCCCTTATACTAACAGTCCTTGGGGTTATAGTAGGCGGTAACTATAATCCCTAAAAAGGAGTCTTAGTATAAGGGGTCATGATCGGGTGTACGATCTGTGGTGCTTTACTGTAACTTGTAGATCCTCAGCCTTTTTGGGTTTGTTTGGTTTCCTAATAAGGCAGCTAAAGGTTCGATTTATAGCTACCCTGCGAAGTGCCGCCCAGCACAAACAGTCCTTCATAGGGATTCTGATCGGGGGTACGATCCACCCTATTTAAGGGCTCTTAGTGTAGGGTTTAGGGTTTTAGGGTTTAGGGTTTAGGGTTTAGGGTTTAGGGTTTAGGGTTTAGGGTTTAGGGTTTAGGGTTTAGGGTTTAGGGTTTAGGGTTTAGGGTTTAGGGTTTTAGTATAAGGGGGTGAACATCCACATCTACACGACTTCGACCCGAGCTGTATTGACAGCAGCCGAGAGGGCCCCAAAACCCTAAACCTTAAATCTTCTAAACCCTAAACCCTAAACCCTAAACCCTAAACCCTAAACCCTAAACCCTAAACCCTAAACCCTAAACCCTAAACCCTAAACCCTAAACCCTAAACCCTAAACCCTAAACCCTAACCCTAAACCCTAAACCCTAAACCCTACCCCTATGAACCAGAGGAGCCCCAAACCGCTGTTCCCAGGCCTTGATCAACTGTCAGATGCGCGAAAACCTTCTGCAGGCCTCGGGGTTTGGGTGTGTGGGCCTATGGGTTTACAGAAAGTGTCTGCGCAGTTCGCGTCTGGAGTTTTGAGTCTTTTGGCCGCAAGTTGCGGTTTACTTTGGGTGCCTTTCGCCGTGCCTTCTGGGGTGGCCTTTGGGACGTTTTGGGGTGGCCGGGCCTTTTCGCGGGCTTTTCAGTGTCTCTCGGGTTCTTTGAGGGCTTTGAGAAGTGTGGGTTGGGTTTTGTGGGGACCTTATGGAGCTTTTCGCTGTCTTTTGGGCTTAGGGTTTAGGGTTTAGGGCTTAGGGTTTCTGATTTTGGGGTTGTTGGCTATTGTTGGCTATGGTGCCGGTCTTTGTTGGTGCACGGGAACGTGATTTTCTTATCCTGGGCTTGAGGGGTTCGGGTTTCGGGTTGGGGTTTAGGGCTGCCGAAAATTGAAAAAAACTATCTATAAACAAGATCTAGGAATTGGGGTCTATATGGCTTACAGGGTAGGGTGAAAGATGCTGCTCCTCTTTTTACGATGCAGAGGATACCCCAGACCAGCATGCGAACGAGCTGTGTGGAAACCCTAAACCCTAAACCCTAAACCCTAAACCCTAAGCCCTAAGCCCTAAGCCCTAAGCCCTAAACCATAACCCTAAACCCTAAACCCTGCTCCCTAAACCCTAAGTCAGCTGAATCCCTGAGCCCCGGCATCCGTCGCTTCTCGGAGTTGAACTGCAAGGCTTAGGACTTCGGAGCCTAGTAGGGTTTAACCCCTGACACTCTGAACCCTAAACCCTAAACAGCAAATAACTATCTCACATCCTGCAAGTAAGCATCGGTTTGGGGTTTAGGGTTTAGGGTTTAGGGTTTAGGGTTTAGGGTTTAGGGTTTAGGGTTTAGGGTTTAGGGTTTAGGGTTTAGGGTTTAGGGTTTAGGGTTTCGTATCTGTTCGTGCTCAGTGTTTCGAGTGGTTACTGGAGCACGGTGGTCTTGGGACCAGACGATGCCACGCCACCGCATGCGGCCCCAAAGTGTCCGCCCGTTATCAGAATCCCCCTAAACCCTAAACCCTAAACCCTAAACCCTAAACCCTAAACCCTAAACCCTAAAAGGCCTAAACCCCAAAACCCACAGCCCCGAGTTTCCAAAAACTGCCTACACCCTGCATATGACAAAGCTTACAACCCCAAAAGCCCCCCAAAACATCCGAACACCACAAACCTTTACAAAACCCTATAAACCCTGTAAACCCTGAACCCCAAGACCCCATAATCCGTACAAAACCCTAAGCCTATGTAGCCCTATGAAACCCTATAAAACCCTATATAGCCCTATACAACCCTATATGGCCCTATAAACCCTAAGACCCTAAGGCCCGCCCCCAAACCCAAACAAAATAATCCCTATAATCCCTGAACCCAAGCCCTCAACCCTAAACCCTAAACCCTAGCCCTAAACCCTAAACCCCAATAATAATATATGCCCTAAGCCCGGACATCCCTGAGTTGGAGCAGCGGCGCCTTCGAAACGAGCAGGCGCGCCCGAAGTGTGGCGGGGCCACGGCAGCTGTGAAGCCTAGGGTTTAGGGTTTAGGGTTTAGGGTTTAGGGTTTAGGGTTTAGCGTTTAGCGTTTAGGGTTTAGCGTTTGGGGTTTAGGGTTTAGGGTTTAGGGTTAAGAGCGCAGGGTTGGAGTCGTCGGAAACCCTAACCTCCCTGATTCCCCTAAGCCTTACACCCCCCTGAAACCCTCGGTAGCCCAATGGTACCCTTTACCCTTTTTGTTTGGTTCTGGGTTCCCTTAGAAAGTAACCAACCCAAAAATGGGTGCCCTTATTATAATATGGGCTACCAAGAACCCCTGAACACCCCCAGCACCCTAAGCACCCTACACACCCCAAGCACCCTAAGACCCCCTAAATCCCCTTAAACCTTTAAACGCCCTGACCCTGCGTGCCCTAATCACTGCGTAAACCTCCTTAAAAAACCACCCTAAACACCCTAAGCAACGCAAACCCCATGCAATGCCCTAAGCCCCCTAATTCAAGGAAAGGAGAGAAGGGGGGGGGGGGGGGGGGGGGGGGGGGGGGGGGGGGGGGGGGGGGGGGGGGGGGGGGGGGGCGGGGGTCTTCATTTGTTTTTTGGGTTTCGCGATTTCGTGGTGTAAGGGCTTAGGGTTTCGGCTTTGGATTTCACTCGTGTTCAGGGGGTTTAGGGTTTAGGGTTTAGGGTTTAGGGTTTAGGGTTTAGGGTTTAGGGTTTAGGGTTTAGGGTTTAGGGTTTGTTCGGGTGCTCACAAGTAACCGAGGGCTCTTTTTCCAGCAACATTCAAGGTGGGCGTTAAGTCTTGTTTATGGACCCTGGGGCTGGTGGTTTAGGGTTTAGGGTTTAGGGTTTAGGGTTTAGGGTTCTGGGTTCCTGGGTTCTAGGGTTCTAGGGTTCTAGGGTTCTAGGTTCTAGGGTTCTAGGGTTCTAGGGTTCTAGGGTTCTAGGGTTCAGGGAGGGGGGTTCACGAGTAGGTACCTAGGAACCTTAGAAAAGCTTAGGGGTTTTTTCGGGAGGACTGGGGGGTGTTAGGGAACCTTGGGTTACAAACCCCCCTTGAACCCCTCTCCCTTAAGAACCCTATAATCGGGTTTAGGGTTTTTAGGGTTTGGGTTAGGGTTTAGGGCTAGGGCTTAGGGCTTAGGTTTAGGGTTTGGAGGGAGGCTTAAGGGTTTGCGCTAGAATGGAATAGAAAGCAGTCCGTCGATCAGGTTTCAGCGCCTTCTTTGTACCAACGCACAGGATCCATGCATGTGTGCGAGCCATCGCCCACTTAGTCTGACAGACATGGCTCTCGTGAAGGCTGCTGGGCCCCTGACTCTAAACCTAAACCCTAAACCCTAAACAGCATTGTCTTCAGCTGGACCATGAAAAGGGGGGGGGGGGGGGAGAGGGGGGGGGGGCTCCACGGACCATTAGACGTAGCCTGGGATGTTCCCCCTTATACTCACAGTCCGTATACTCAGTCCTTCATAGGGACTATAGTACCCCCTCTTATGCCCCCCCCCCCCCCCCTATGAAGGACTGTTAGTACAAGGGGGAACGAGATTACCCATATATTTTAGCGCTAAATATTTAGGTTGAAAGAATAAACCACATAACGGTTTAAATCCAAGAGTCGTTCGATTTTTAAAACCAGGGGCGTTTGTTCCATTTACTTCATAACTTAGAATATTCCCTGTATTATTAACTAATGTTTTAATTTCATCGTCATAACGATAACCAAAAGCTTCATTCGCTTCGTCTTTTCTTGCTCCTTGAGACACTAACTTTGAAAACAACTGATGAACTCTGTTGTAATTCTCAAATCTTCATCTACAACTCCTAAACCCTAAACCCTAAACCCTAAACCCTAAACCCTAAACCCTAAACCCTAAACCCTAAACCCTAAACCCTAAACCCTAAACCCTAAACCCTAAACCCTAAACCCTAAACCCACCCAAGCGAGAGGTCAGCCTTCAGGGTATCCTCCGCAACGCGCAGACGCGCGCGCGGGCAAGCAGCGAGCCGCCCGCGGCAGAGGCAGCCGCTTGGTTTCTTAAAGGTAGGGTTTAGGGTCTACAGGGTTTAGGGTTTAGGGTTTAGGGTTTAGGGTTTATAGGGTTTAGGGTTTGGGGTTTGGGGTTTGGTGTTTGGGGGTTTGGGGGTTAGGTTTTCCGCAGCCGAACTAGGCCTAACTAAGCCCTAGGCGATGAACATTGAATGTTCATTACGCTTTCGCCCAGCCTGAATCAACGGATCTGCGAGCGAGCCGGAATTTCCAGAATTTGCTAGGGGGACGGGAGGGGGGGCACACTGTCGTCGGCTTCGTCGTCGTAATCATCTTTTTTTGCTTCTTCAGCTAACTCATCGTCCCCGTCATCATCACCATTGTCATCGCCCTCATCGTATGTTAACCTTCATCTTCATCTTTTGTCTTCACCCATCCTCATGAAAAGACACCGTTGGTGTCATCATCATCAGCAGCAGCGGCGCCACTATCTTCTTCTTCATAAGCAACACATTGTTGTCATGATTAACACCATCATCATAGTCACCATCAACAGCAGCAGACAGAGATATTGAGTCCGTGACCAAGCGCGCTTAAGCCGGTTTAAGGATTAAGGTATGGCATGGGACCCAGGATTGGAGGTCTGAGATATTCATTGTAGACTCCAATTACGTTAGTCCCGAAACACTAAACCCTAAACCCTATACCCTCTACCCTAAACCCTAAACCCTAAACCCTAAACCCGAAACCCAGCCTAAACCCTAGACCGGAAAAAAAAAAAAAAAAAACCTAAACCCTAAACCTTATAAACGATAGACCCCTAGCCAGCCCTTTTTTTCATCTTACGAGGCCCGCCAGCCGCATTCTCCGCGGCTCGGAGAGATCAAAAACGTTCGCGAGGCGATCAGCTTCGTGGGTCCCGTGCTCAACCTGAGGGTTAGGGTTTATGGTTTAGGGTTTGGGGTTTAGGGTTTAGGGTTACTCTACGAAGTTTTTGAACTCGCAAGTGCCCACAATCAAGGCCCTGTAACTCAACAATTCTTAGTAGGACATTGCGGAGAAAGGTGGCTTATATCCTCCCTGTACATCCTGTTTAAAGAATTCTATAAGGTTTCGGGTTTAGGGTACTAAAATGCTAAACCCTAAACTCAAAACCCTAAACCCTAAACCCTAAACCCTAAACCCTAAAGCTACTACGAACCATTAAGACACAGGCTAAGTAGGCCACGATTATGAGATCTCTGAGCTCCAGGGCTCCGTTTCTTTTGCGTGTAGGCCCCATGCGCCCAGACATTTAGGGTTTAGGGTTTAGGGTTTAGGGTTTAGGGTTTAGGGTTTAGGGTTTATGGTTTAGGGTTTCATTTCCCCTAAACCCCAAACGGGGACGACCTTCGTCTGCTCTAACGAAGACTTAAGCCCAAGCCCCAAAAAACTCTGAGATTCGAGTGGGGAACCGAGCAGTGCGAGCAACTTTAGACTTTAAGCTCACGGTGAGGCGTTGAGAGACCCTAAACCCAAAACCCTAAACCCTTGATACTAAACCCTAAACCCTGAACCCTAAACCCTAGGCTTCGTTCTGAGTTGAAGGCTTCACGGGCTTCAGGGGCAACATGCTTAGTGCTTTAGGGTTAGGGTTTCGGGTTTCGGGTTCAGGGTGTAGGGTGTAGGGTGTAGGGTTTAGGGTTTAGGGTTAGGCTTTAGGGTTCAGGGTTTAGGAGAAGCACCCAAAGACCTCAACCCTCCACCACCTCCAAGGCCATACCGTGGTCGGCAGCGCGACCAGCGCCTCTCGGATCGCTTGTCTGCCCTCGAGGAGACCCTAAACCTTGTGGTCCTTAGTTTGGAGTTTAGGGTTTTAGGGTTCAGGGCTCAGGTATCAGGGTTTAGGTTAGGCCTCTATTCCCTTTTGGTTAGGGTTTAAGCTCCCTTCGCAGGTCCCTTTAAATGCAAAAAGGGCACTCGCGCTTCTTCCTAGGTTACTCTTGGGTCTCGACCCTATAGATATACCCTTGACAGGATTATACCTAATTCCCTCAGTCCCTGCTAAGTACCAGTAAGCATAGGAGACCCCAGCCCCCTCAACCCCCGAAACCTGAACCCAAAACCCTAAATCCCAAACCCTAAACCCCCCTAGACCCGAAACGAAAATGTTTCCTCAAACCTGTACACCTAAACTGTGGAGGGGGACCCGACTCCGATCTCCTTACGTTCCTAACTAGAAAGGGCCTAGGTACAGGGTTCAGGGGTCAAGGATTTAGGGTTTAGGCTTTAGGGTTTAGGGTTTCATGACTTTGGGTCTTAGGGTTTAGGGTTTAGGGTTTAGGGTTTAGGGTTTCATGGCTTTGGGTCTTAGGGTTTAGGGTTTCAGTCTGGACTTGAGCCTTTTCGGGGCCCAGGCCCTTCCAGACTGAATACCTGCCCTACACCCTAAGCCCTAAAGCCCGCCCAGCACCCTCAGCGCTGAAACCGTACACCCTACACCCTACACCCTAAACCCTAAACCCTAAGCCTAAACCCTAAACCCTAAACCCTAAACCCTAAACCCTAAACCCTAAACCCTAAACTCATCAAGTTGAGCTCTCAATACCCTAAGCTCTTGAGCCTTATGCTCTTAAACCCCTTGAGCTCTTAAACTCTAACATCTTCAATCTCAAGCCCCTAACCTCAAACCCTTGAACTCTTACACAGTATAGACCCCCTAAACCCTAAACCCTAACCCTAAATCCTAAACCCTAAACCCTAAACCCCTTGTCAGGTTGGCTCTGGCCTGGGTGACATGGTCGAGGAGAAAGCTTGGTTGGGGAAGCTCTGACCAGCCAGCATAAGGAGTTTAGGGTTTAGGGTTTAGGGTTTAGGCTTTAGGGTTTAGGGTTTAGGGTTTAGGGTTTAGGGCCACCCCCAGTAGGTTCCCCCCCCAAATGACCTTAATTAGGCTTAATTATCCCTAACGTCAAGCTGGCGGGAACTTAGGGCGGGTAGTGTAGAGGGGGGTAGTAGGGGAACCTGTGAGCATAAGGATTTCACCGGGCCTGCTACAGGTGCTAGGCTTTAGGGGGCTACAGGGGTCTGTAGGGGGTTCTGGGGTTGTAGTCTAGGCTTTAGGGTTTGGGGCTTGGGGTTTAGGGCTCAGGGTTCATGCGGTTTAGGGCTTTCTGGTTTCGGGGTTTTGCAGGATTTTGGGGGGACGGGGGTATGGGTTGAGATAAACTAAACCCTAAACCCTAAGCCCTATTCCTGTCCGATCCGAGACCCAAAACCCCCGGAATCTCAAGACCTGCAGCCCTAACACATCAAACACTCAACCTGAACGCGCTATACCCTAACCCTTTCAACCCGAAAGCCCTGCAACTTACCCTTTTGAACACAACCTTTGTGAGGCCCCTAGACCCTAAACCCCTCAACCCCTCAACCCATACACCCCCCCCAAAACCCAAAAGCATTCCCCCGAAAGCCCTAAACCCTAAACCCTAAACCCTCCGAAAATAATAGCCCCTTCTTCTGCAGGACGCCCTCGAGGTGGGTAGCGACCTGAAAGACGGCTTCGTGCAGCTCCTGGGTTACTTCACCACCTGGCGACTGGGCTTAGCCCTAAACCCCAAACCCTAAACCCAAAACCCTAACCCTAAACCCTAAACCCTAAACCCTACACCCTAACCCTAAACCCCAAACCCCAAACCCTAAACCCTAAACCCTAAACCCTAAACCCTAAACCCTAAAACCCACTTCGGGGATGGTGCTGGACTTCTGCCCAGGCGAACACTCCGGCAAGAGCGCGACTGCTGAAATGCCCTGGCTGTCGAAAGGGTGTTGTAAACCCTATTCGGTTTAGGGTTTAGGGTTTAGGGCTTAGGATTTAGGGTTTCGGGGGTAGGGTATTTTGATTATGAGGTTTAGGGCTCCCTTAGGTTCAAAATAGCCCCCCCAAACCTCCCGAAAATCAGATCCCTTCAGGGGCAGGCTTGCATTGGAGTTTGTGGGCAAAGTTCGGAGGATCACCTGTCCCTGGGCATGGATGGCATCCCAGGCGGCTTCGGGTTCAGGGTTTTATGGGTTTAGGGGTTATGGGTTTAGGGTTTAGGGTTTAGGGTTTAGGGTTTAGGGTTTAGGGTTTAGGGTTTAGGGTTTAGGGTTTAGGGGGTTAGGGGGTTAGGGGTTTAGGGTTTAGGGGGTTAGGGGGTTAGGGGGTTAGGGGGTTAGGCGGTTAGGGGGTTAGGGGGTTAGGGGGTTAGGGGCTTAGGGGTTGTAGGGTGCAGGGTTTATGGGGCCTATAGGGTTTAGAGGGTTGGGGAAGCTGGCTTGGGGGCCGTTGGGCAAGGCGCCCCGTTCCCCGTGGATCTTCGCTGAAAGCGGTCCTGGTGCCGCAAACTCACACTACCCTAGAAACAAAACGCTAAGCTTTGAACCCTAAACCCTAAACCCTAAAATCAGAACCCTAAACTCCAAAGCCTAAACCCTAAGCCCTAAGCCCTAAGCCCTAAACCCTAAACCCTAAACCTTCAGCACTCCTATTCCCCCAATTCCCTTTGGAGCGCAGTGGAAAGGCAAGCTCCTTCGCTTGTTTCGAGAGATTCAGGCTCCCTTACGCACCTGCTGTTCAGCAAGAAAAGCCTGTAGGGTTTAAATTTAGGGCTTTAGGGCTTTAGGGCTTTAGGGCTTTAGGGCTTTAGGGCTTTAGCGGTTTAGCGGTTTAGCGGCTTTAGGGCTTTAGGGCTTAGATTTTAGGGTTTAGGGCTTTAGGGCTTTAGGGTTTTAGATGATAGGTATCTAGGGAGTATTCCTCATGCAAGGGGCACAGGAAGAACCCTTAAACTCTTGAACCATTATAAACCCTTATATATAAACACTACCTACAACTCCTGAACCCTTAAACCCGAAAACCCTTAAACCCCGAAACCTAAACCCAAAAACCCCAAACCCTAACCCTAACCCCGAAACCCTAGACGCCAACCCTAAAGAACCCTAAACCCTAAGCCCCAAACCTTAGACCCCAACCCTAAAGAACTCTCAGCCCTAAACCCTAAAGCCCAAAGCCCTGCACCCTTAAAATCCTTAACCCTAAACCATAAACCATAAACCCTAAACCCTAAACCCTAAACCCTAGCCCTAAGCCCTAAGCTAGGCCCTATATCCACAAAACCCTGAACCCTTAAGGCCCTAAACTCCAGTTCTGTTGATGCCAGAGCCTCACTTTCCGGCGCCGCGCAGTGCATGAACAGGAGATCGAAGCCGACAGGGGCGCAAAGGGGCGCTCGGAAGTGGATTATGGGGCCGAACCCTAAGCCAAAGGGCTTAGGCTGTAGGGCTTAGGGTTTAGGGCTCGGGTTTAGGGTTTAGGGTTTAGAGTTTAGGGTTTAGGGTTTAGGGTTAAGGTGTATGGTTTGAGGGTTTATGGTTTGGGTGTCCAGGCTTGGAGATTTATGGCTTACTGTATTTGAAGCCTAACTGTTCCCATGCAGGTGGGCACCGCTTCAAAGGTAGCCTTTAATTCAGTGGGGGGCATGACTGCACTTCTGCAGTTTAGGGTAGGGTTTAGGGTTCAATTGTCTTTTTTGTTTGGGGGGGGGGGGGGGAGGTAGGAGGATACAATCAACATCTAGGAAGTTGTGTACCGCACAGAAGGGGGGGGGGGTTAGCTGTAGAGTCTAGATAGGGCTTTAGGCATGATGTCTCAAAGTTCTTGAGGCTCTTCGAACTTGGACTTTTATGGCCTCCTGTGTTGTCTTTAGCTTGCGTAACTTCCTTGACGGATTCCTTGTGGTTTCAGAACTTAATATTTTTTGTGTAACCTTACAGAGGGTCTCCAGGAAGCATCGTAGATCTCTAAAGGGCTGAACCTTATGTACCTCAAAGCGTCCATCCTCGACCTTTCCTTGGGATGTCCCCCCTTATACTGACAGCCCCTAGTAGGGGATTATAATTAGGGGGGGGAACCCTAACCCTAAACCCTAAACCCTAAACCCTAAACCCTAAACCCTAAACCTGTTAGCATAAGGAGGAGCATCCCAGACCTTCCCCCCTGCCAGCTAGAGATGCTTAACCCTAAACCCTAAACCCTAAACCCTATGCGGAGCTGCAGTTGGTATTGTAGAAAGGAGTTGATGTTGGAAGGTGAAGGGGTCAATGTACCCGGCACAAATTTTTGGCTCAAGGAACTTGGGCATGCGCCCTGAAGAAAGAAGTGTGTGTTGGTTTGGTGTTGGTTGGTCCAGGGGATCAAGGGCTTCTGTTGGGGTTGACTGTTTTGTTCCCTGTCCTCCTTCGGTTGCCCCCCGTAGGTTATGAGCCCAAATTAGGCTTCCTGCGGAATTGGTAAAGATTTTTCGTTTGTTTAACGCCATGGACATGATGCGGCGTCGCTCTGAGCCTGGACTGTCGCCAACGGCCAATGAAGCCGAAGGAAATCGTGGTGATGGGGGTGAAGAACGACAACAAATGGTACAAGCGCTGACAGATGGT
The DNA here is from genome assembly GCA_905221605.1 of Symbiodinium natans. Lineage (NCBI taxonomy): Eukaryota > Dinophyceae > Suessiales > Symbiodiniaceae > Symbiodinium > Symbiodinium natans. The sequence continues at coordinate 328,095 of CAJNDS010002431.1, forward strand.
AGGGAGGTTGCAATGATACAACCAACGCCTCAGGTGGAAAACGAAGTGGTTCCGGTTCCAGCAGCAAATCCTTTCTGGAGCGAGCGGGCTCAAGAAGAAATGAGACTGAGGCAATCAAGGCCGGCAAGTCTTCCTGCGAGCGGAGGGGATAGAAGTGGTGAAGGTACGAGGAGGCCGCCTTCGCTGCAAGATCTTTTGGGTCAGGAACCTGCACCTGTTGAGAGACCGTCGTCAGGCTTAATGGGCCAGATGGAACGAGGTACTATTGGTGGAGTGCAAGCAGACGAAGAGCTCATTCCTGATGTTGGTGGTGAAGAACAAAGTGAAGATATGGCGGTGGTAAAGCGTGCGCTGAAAGAGTTGCTTGTGCAAACAAAGGAGCTGGGGAACAGGTTGCATCGGGTGGAGGAGAAAAGCTATACCTCTGCTGCATCTGGGTCAGCTTCGAGAGCACGGAGCACTGGAGTGGTGGACGCAAACACTGCATATCCTCTAGGAATGACTCCAGAGAAGCAGTACCTGCCAGGACAAGTTTTCTACACGGATGGTATGGGTGGTTTTTGGACTGTGTTGCCTGATGGGACATGGCTGCCTATTGAGGGCTACGACCTGCCAAAGGGTTGTGATCTTCAATCCTTGCCTGGGTCCAGGAAGGGGGATGCTCAAGTGGAGGATGAAAAAGAAGTGCCAATGATGCATGTAGCTGAAGGGAAGAAACCCTCCAGATTGCCTCCATTGAATTACCCCACGGGAGGTCCTGCAAGTGGTGGATATGCAAGTGGACCACCTGGTTTAACACATGTTCCGATTACTTCCTTGCCATCAGGTGCTGATGGTTCTGCCGCACCTGTGGGGAACCAGCCCGGTTTTGTTTCAGCTCGGGAAACTGCAACGCAAGAGAACTCAGCAGGATCGGGTGGATATACAATGGTGGATGATGTTCCGTATCGGTGGAAAATGGTCGCTGGGAAGTTGGAATTAGAAAAGGTTCCGCTCACAGCTGTTACGCCTGGTATAGGACATGGACTACCTCAAGGGCCTGGTGGTAGGGTCAGTTTACCTCCTGGAGCAGTGGTGCCACGTGGTATGCCAATCATTGGTGATAGTTCTGGAACCGAACGTCCGGAGGCTCTTGGGAAGCATGTGATGAGCCTTCCAACTTTGGCAGACTACACACCAAGCAATCCGACGGCACTGGGTGATTGGATCGCAATGATCGAACCAATGTTGTCTTCGCTGACAGATACAGGAAGAGTGTGGTGGCAATGCGTCTACTCAAAGGCATATCAAGCGTATGCCAAATGGTTGAGTGTTTCTCCGCTGGAAAGGTTGGGCATCAAGGCTGAGCTGGAAGGGCTCAAGGTGGTTCAAACTGTGCATGTTTTGTTGGAGCAGAGAGCGGTGTCTTTGCTGCTACAGGCGATTCCGGAGAGATTGAAGACCGAGATCGTTTCCACTCGAATGTTGGGGTCAGTGATGATATTCTACAAATTGCTGACGGTCTACCAACCAGGTGGAGCAAATGAGCGCAGCACAATGTTGAACTTCTTGGTGCAACCATCTCCAGCAACCTCGATCTCAGAGGGCCATAAAGGGAGTGCGTCAATGGGCGCAATGGCGTTCCCGATTAAGGGAGTTGAGAGCGGCCGAGCCGGACGCTACCTTGCTTATCAAGGGATTGGATGGTTTATCATCCGCGTTGCTGGCAAAACACCCTACGGTTCATTTCAGAGTGGCATCCTTTCGGGAGAAATTGGGGGTGGACTACTCGCCGACCTCTGAGACTGCGACAAAACTAGCTGAAATGTTACAGGCAGAGTTTGAACTGCTATTGCATAGTGCTGGTGATCAAGAGGTGAAGCAGGACTCGGACGCCAAGAAAAGGGCAAGGTTAAACAAGGCCCGAAAGGGAACTGGTGACGAGACAGAGGAGGGTGACAAAGGCAAAGGGAAAGGAAAAAGGTACAGCGGAGATGGTGAACGTCCTTTCTGTTGGATATATGGGAAGACAGATGCAGGCTGCAAGTTCGGATCCCGCTGCAAATTTCGCCATGACAAAGACTCCCTTGAGCGAGGAAGATGTTTTGAGTGTGGGGCCGTTGGCCATCTGCAGCCGCAATGTCCATATAAGGATGGTGCAAGTTCCAATGTGGACTCAAATCCTGAGAGGAGTAGATCTAAAGGGAATTCTCCCAAAGGGGGAAAGGGCGGCAAAGGTGCGAAATGTGGAAATGCCAAAAAGGCAGAGGTAGCTGAAGGGGGAGATGAGACGGCTAATGCGGGATTGGATAAAGGTTCTGCAAGTCCCTCATCACCATCAACACCCAATCAGGTCCTTGCTGAAGCGTTGGAAGTGCTGAAATCTATGAAGCTGTCATCAGCACAGTCAGCATCAAGCGGGGATCCCAGTGTTCGAATGTTATGTGGCTCTGGGCTGTTTCAGCAGGAAGGGAGACTGGCGTTGGTGGATACAGCTGCTACGCATCTTGTGCGGACGCTTTTTCCATGGGAATGTTTACCCGACACTACTGTTATGGTGCAAAGCGCGCTTGGTGGTGTGACAATGAGGATTACAGAGAAAGGGACGTTGATTAGGGAAGACAATGGGCCCCTGATTATCCCTCTCTGGTTGATTTTGGAGTTTGGGGCGAACCTCACTGTGATCAATGGGATGTGTCACGTGGGTGCAAAATCTTCGCTGGACCAGCTCTTGTGGTTTAAACATGGCTGTTTGGTTATGGATTACAAAACAGCTGAAATTATTCCGGCGAAGACCCCAAACAGTAAGATTGCAGATCAAGGGAAAGCGGCATGAAGCAATAACGCGACGCGTAGAATTCGGCAAGCCGAGTTTGCAATCAGAAAAACTGGGCTCAGTATGGAGGCGTGGGTTCCAGGCTTCTCTTTGGAGCTGCCAGAGGTCGGAACAACCCTTTCCCAATCCAAACGATGGATTGACATGGATGTCCAAGCGCTGCCCACATGCATTTTGCTAAGCCTGAAAAATGCGTTTGGTCTTGCTTTCTACATTTGCAACGCCATGCTCTCTCTTTCTGTACTTTTTCAAAGGCGAAAACAGCTGAGTGCATTTAGGCACGCGCGAAAAATGCAGTTGCGCATTCGCCTCTTCTGTACGCAGCTTGTCTTTACGACGAAAGATCAGCGGTTAACTCAATTTTATTGTGGTTGTGGAAGGAGCAAGCTGCGCGAATGCATTCTGCCCACTTTGAAAAATGCACCTGAGCATGTTCTTCCTGATTCTGGGTCTGTTTCGGTACTCCTGCAAAATGTCGAGCATTATTCTAAACACGTTTTTCAATTCCTACAGCTACTTTTATGCACAGAAAACACATCAGAAGAATCGAATACGTCATGAGCCAGCAGAAACCAAGACTAAACATGATAGGAAACCAGTGCCAAATGCATTCTTCGGGCGACGAAAAATGTATTTGGAATGCCCTAGAAATGCATGTCGGGTAGATGTTGGTCGTAAAACACCTATCTATTTTTTTGTTGTTTTCGTTTGTTTTTCATGCTGTAATGGAGCAAACCGAATAGACATGGATGACCAGTTGCTGCCGAATGCATTTTGCCAGGCCTGAACAACGCATTTGGTCTTGCTTTCCAGATGTGCAACGCCGCGTGCTCTTTCTGCACTTTTTCAAAGCGAAAACAGCTGAATGCATTTGGGCACAGGTAAAAAATGCATTCGGACTTTGGTTTCTTCCGTACGGGGCCTCTGTCTTTGACACAAAAGTCAGCTATCAAGCGAGTTTTTTATTGTGGTTTTGGAAGGAGCAAGCTGCGCGAATGCATTTTGCCTGCTTTGCAAAATGCATCTGGGCATGTTGCTCCTGATTTTGGGCCCCTTTTCGGGAATTTTGCGAAACGGTGATTATGGTTCTAAACGCGCTACAGAAAGACATGAAACTTCAGCCGGCAGAACCCAAGATTGCAACATGATAGGAAACCAGTGCCAAATGCGTTTCGGGCGACTAAAAATGCATGTGGAATGCCCTCAGACGCATGTCGGGGCAACGTTGGTTGTAAAATACCAGTAGACATGGATGTCCAAGCGCTGCCCGAATGCATTTTGCCAGGCCTAAAAAACGCATTGGGTCTTGCTTTCCACATTTGCAAGGCCGTGCTCTCTTTGTGCACTTTTTAGAAGGCGAAAACAGCTGAACGCATTAAAGCGCGGGCGAGGTCGCTCACCACGGGCCCGAACTGCGTGACACCCGCCCGGCCCCATTGCGCTCATGGTCGGAGACCATGGGAGACCACGAATCCAAGCGCGCGACACCCTCTCAACCCCTGTCGCTCATGATCGGAGATCACGGGAGACCACGGACCCGGACCGCGTGACACCCGCCTGCCCCGTTCCGCTCATGATCGGAGACCATGGAAGACCGCGGGCCCACACGCGCGAACACCCTCCCAATGCCTGTAGCTCACCACGGCGGCCCCATTGCGCTCATGATCGGAGATGCTGGGAGACCACGAACCCGAGCGCGTGACACCCTCTCAACCCCTGTCGCTCATGATCGGACACCATGACACCGCGACCGGACCGCGTGACGCCCGCCCAGCGTGCTCAGAGACCATGGGAGATCACGGACCCATGCAAGCGCGTGACACCCTCCCAGATGATCCATGGGAGACCATCAAGCGCGTGACACCCTCCAACCCCTGCCACTCACCGCAGACCCGAATCGCGTGATGCTCGTCCGGCCCATTGCGCTCATGATAGGAGACCATGCGAGACCACGAATCCAAGCGCGTGACACCCTCTCAACCCCTGTCGCTCATGATCAGAGATCAGGGGAGACCACGGAGCCGGATCAGCCCCATTACGCTCACGATCGGAGAAGCCGGGAAACCGCGAACCCAGCGCGTGACACCCTCCCAAGCTTGTTGCTCATGATCGGAGTCCATGGGAAACCACGGACCCGAACCGCGTGACACCCGCCCAGCCCCACACTGCGCTCATGATCGGAGACCACGGAGATCCACGGACCCAAGCGCGACACCCTCCCGACCCCTGTCGGAGACCATGAAGATCACGGAGCCGGGCCGCGTGACGCCCGCCAGCCCCATGATCGAACCACGGGAGACCATGAACCCGGACCGCGTGACACCCGCCGAGATTGCGCTCGCGCCACCACGCACCCGAACCGCGCGACACCCGCCCGGCCCCATTGCGCTCATGGTCGGAGACCATGGGAGACCACGAATCCAAGCGCGTGAAACCCTCTCAACCCCCTGTCGCTCATGATCGGAGATCACGGGAGACCACGGACCTGGACCGCGTGACACCCACCTGCCCCACACGCGCTCATGATCGGAAACCGTGGAAGACCGCGGACCCAAACGTGCGAACGCCTCCCAACGCCTGTAGCTCACCACGGACCCGAACCGCGTGACACCCGCCTGGCCCATTGCGCTCATGATCGGAGATGTTGGGAGACCACGAACCCAAGCGCGTGACACCCTCTCAACCCCTGTCGCTCATGATCGGACACCATGACAGACCACGACCGGACCGCGTGACACCCGCCCAGCGTGCTCAGAGACCATGGGAGACCACGCCAAGCGCGTGACACCCTCCCAGATGATCCATGGGAGACCATCAAGCGCGTGACGCCCAACCACTGCCACTCACCGCGGACCCGAACCACGTGACACTCGTCGGTCCGGCCCCATTGCGCTCATGATAGGAGACCATGCGAGACCACGAATCCACGCGCGTGACACCCTCTCAACCCCTGTCGCTCATGATCAGAGATCATGGGAGACCACGGAGCCGGATCACGCGACACCCGCCCAGCCCCATTGCGCTCACGATCGGAGAAGCCGGGAAACCACGAACCCAGCGCGTGACATCCTCCCAAGCTTGTTGCTCATGATCGGAGTCCATGGGAAACCACGGACCCGAACCGCGTGACACCCGCCCAGCCCCATTGCGCTCATGATCGGAGACGACGGAAATCCACGGACCCAAGCGCGCGACACCCTCCCAACCCCTGTCGCTCATGATCGGAGACCATGAAGATCACGGAACACCCGCCAGCCCCATGATCGGACCATGGGAGACCATGAGCCCGGACTGCGTGACACCCGCAGATTACGCTCGCGCTGGGAGATCATGGGAGTCCATGGACCCAAGCATGTGACGACCTAGAGAGAATGTGGAGAGCACGGACCCGAACCGCGTGACACCTGCCCAGCCCCATTGTGCTCATGACGGGAGACCGTAGGAGACCACGGACCCAACCGCTTCAGACCCTCCCAACCCCTGTCACTGATGACTGGAGACCATGGGAGACCACGGGCCCGAATCACCCGACACCCGCCCGCAGACCATGGAACCGTGACACCCTCCCAACCCTTCGCTCATGATCGGAGACCCTCCCAACCCCTGTCGCTCATGATCGGAGACCGCGGAGATCACGGACCCGGACCATTGCGCTCATGAGCGGAGACCATGGGAGACCACGGACCCAAGCGCGTGACACCCTCCCAAACCCCTGTCACTTCCAAAACCATGAAAACCATGGACCGCGTGACACCCACCCGGCCCCATTGCGCTCATGAGGAGAGCATGGGAGACCACGGACCCAAGCGCGTGCCACCCGTCTAGCCAATCGCGTGGCACTTTTTTCTGAGGAGAGCGCCCCAAACAGTTCCTTTTTGGGGAAAAACCACAGGCCCGAAGCGCGTGACACCCACAAGGCCCCAATGGTCCCAATTGCGCTCATGATCGGAGACCGCAGGCCCGCCAATTGTGCTCGTGATCGGAGACCATGGGAGACCACAGGCCCGAAGCGCGTGACACCCACCCGGCCCCAATTGGCCCCAATTGCGTTCATGATCGGAGACCATGGGCCGAAGCGCGCGACAGCCGCCCGCCAATTGGCCTCAAGATCGGAGACCATGCGAGAGCGACACCCACCCGGCCCCAATGGCCCCAATTGTGCTCATGATCGGAGACCATGGGAGATCACAGTTCTCGAAGCGCGTGACACCCGCCCGGCCCCAATTGGCCCCAATTGCGCTCTGATCGGAGACTGTGTGGGAGAGCGCAGGCCCGAGCGCGTGACACCCGCCCGGCCCCGGCCCCAATGCCCCCAATTTCACTCATAATCGGAGACCAATGAAAGACGACACCATGGGACCGCAGGCCGAGCGCCCACCCGGCCCCAATGGCCCCAATTGCGCTCATCCTCGGAGACCATGGGAGACCACAGGCCCCGAAGTGCGTGACACCCACATGGGAGACCCAGGCCCGAAGCGGGTGACACCCACCCGGCCCCAATTGGCCCCAATTGTGCTCATGATCGGAGACCATGGGAGACCACAGGCCCGAAGCGCGTGACACCCACCCGGCCCCCAATTGGCCCCAATCGTGCTCATGATCGGAAACCATGGGAGACCGCAGGCGCGAGCACGGCCCCAATGGCCCAATTGTGTTCATGATCGGAGACCATGGGAGACCACAGGCCCGAAGCGCGTGACACCCATCTGGCCAAGCGCGTGACACTTTTTTTTCTGAGGAGAGGACCCCAAATGGTTCCTGTTTGGGGAAAAATGGTTTTGCATGCTGAAAGGCAGCGTGTGTCTTGGTCCCATTCTCAATGGAGGAATGGAAGGGCGGACTGTGGAGTCGGTTCGTCGGATGCCACGTTGTTGCCGAAGCAGGGAGAAGGCCGAGGAGTATGCGTTCTACATGTGGCCAGGGTTTCTGACACCAATGAGTGTTCGGGAATGGGCATGTTGGACTCGGGAGCATCACATCCTCTCAGATCACTTCGTCCTGGTGAACAGCTTCCGCAGCAAAAGGTGTTGGTGTCTTTAGCTGTTGGATCTCGGGAGATGTGTATTACCCCAGGTGGGACCCTGGTAACTCCTGAAATGGTAGATCCACTAGTGCCAATTGGCAAAGCGAGCGCCTTGGTTGGTCTCAGAGTTCAGTGGCGTGGTGGCAAGTGCACAGCCTCACATCCTGTTCTGGGGGAACTTCGCGTTCGTGATCTGAATGGGTGCCCTTGTTTGGAAAAGGAGGTGGCGCTTCAGATCATTGATGAAATGGATTGGTGTTCACCAAAGCAAGCTTTGAAGGTGGCACGTATGGTTCAAGGGTGTCCGAATACGGACAACGAGGTGGCTGTAAAAACGTCGTTGCAAAGCGCAGCGCGGACAGCGTCAGCGAATGAGGAGGAGTTCGTCCAGGCATGCTGGAGATTTCTTCGGTGGTATTATGGGGATATACCAGAAAATATGCTGATGGAGCTGTTGCCACGTGGAGATATTGCGGCGTTGCCTTTCAACCGTCATAAAAGGAGACGGCTGGCACGAGCAAAAAGGGTGGTGGTACACCTATTTTCGGGAAAACAAAAATGGCATTTTCCCAGTCGGGATGTGGAGGTACTGGAGCTGGATTTGACAAAAGGCGGTGACCTACATAATTCGAGCGTCTGGAAGTATCTTCTGCATCTGGCGGCTGAAGGAAAGGTGGTTGCTGTGGTTGGAGGACCTCCATGCAGGACAGTGTCAAGGTTGAGAGGTGAAGACGGTGGTCCACCTGTATTACGCCGACGCTGTGGGCCTGAACGGTTGGGATTAAAAAGTCTTCCTTGGCCACATCAAGAATTAGCTCAAAAGGATGGTGTTTTACTTCTGAAGATGCTTTTCCTATATGACGTGGCGGTGCATTCAAGGTGTGGAACCGCTGAAGTCATCAATGGAAGTTCTGTCTTCTTTGGCATGGAAAGCCCTGGGGACCCTGAACTCATAGGGAAAGATTTCTCTCAGAACGGCAAAACGGTCTTGAGTGCTGAGGATCTGGTGGATGGTTCTCAGGAAGGGTTCTCAAGTCCTACCTTCTGGAGTTTGCCAGAGGTGAAAAGCTTTTGTGAGCGTTATGGAATGTACGCTGCACATTTTGATCAAGGAGCGTTGGGACATGCTCTGGTGAAACCTACGACTTTCCTGGTGTCTGATATGGAACCTTGGGAATCGTTGGAACAGGTTCGCGTGGTTGTTCCGTGGTCAGCAACATTCGCGTCTACCCTGGAAGAGCGTATTGGACAATCCTCCATATGGGCGCGATGGGCGTTTGGATTGGTTAAAAGAATACGTCACAGGTTAGCACAATGGTTGCATGAGAGCGATGCTGAACGGGAAGCTATGGTGTTAAAAAAAGGAAGAACGAGAAGGGACGTTACGGAGGTTGACGACTGAGGAGCGAGCTTTCCGTGACCATTGCCTAAGGGGGCATATTCCTTTCAGACGTGATTGTCAAATCTGTGTGTCTGCCGCTGGAAAAGAGCGTCGCCATTTGAGGCGGAAGCATGGGGATGCCTACACTTTATCATTGGACTTGGCGGGTCCATACAAGTGTTCAAAGGATGCTCACCAGCAGAAGCCACGACACGCTGTTATTGGTGTGTATCAGTTTCCAATGTTGGATCCCAATGTGGGTCGCCCTCCAGAAAAGGAGGAAGATGCGGATGAGGTGGAAGATCAGGTGGCAGATGAAGGTGCTGGTGTCGGAGAATGGTTAGGCGATGCAGTCGCTAACTTCGAGGAGGAAGACTCTGCGCCGGTGGAACCTGCGCCAGTTCTGGAGGCAGAGGTGTTGAAAATCCAAGCTTCTGAAAAATCCTGGAAGGAACTGAAGGACCACTTGACCCAACCTGTCCGTATGATCAACTTCGTTATGGTGGAGCCGATTGTGGACAAGCAGCAAACAACTGTTTTGTCGGCAGTTCAAAGGATGATGGTGCGCTTGCAGAGACATGGGTATCCGGTGTTGAGGATCCACTCAGATCGAGCGGGGGAGTTTGTCAATGCACGCTTCCGGTCCTTTTGTGAAACTCGTCTGATATATAGGACCACTGGTGATCCTGGAGTCCCGCAAACAAATGGGCGCGCTGAAGCATGTGTGGGTTTATTCAAACGTGGTGTCAGGTCGCTCTTAAAGGAGGCGCGACTCGGGCCGGCGTACTGGGCACTGGCTGCTCGCCATTGGTCAATGTTACGGTGGCAGAAAGCTGAAAGGGAGTTGGGGTTAAACCGAAAGCATTGCTTCCCTTTGGTGCTCAGATTCAAGTCAAACGTCGTCCGTGGGAGTTGCTGGGTCCGGATGGAACAAAGAAAGGTCGGCAATGGGTCGATCGTACGCAGCCTGCGCTTCTTTTAGGTCCATGCGATGACCTACCTGGTGGTTATTGGGTGGAAGCTCAAGGGACTGCAAAAGATCCGGATGAACTGGTGTTATTTCCCTGCACTACGATTTTTTCTAATATAAAGGAACCGCCTGAATTGGAGCTGGAAGGGGTGGTAGAAGAACAGGAGCCTTCTCCTCCAGAGCATCGTCTCAAAGGGAAAAAACCGGCGCTTCGGTTCGCTGATGAGGAAGGTCCTCCTTTGCCTCCGCCTCGCGATCCTCCAGTTCGCCATCGGTTGATGGAGAAAAGCCCGGCCTCTTCACTGCGTGGTCATGTGGGCTCCTTGCGCTTGCTTCGCAAGCGGGGGGAGAGTCCGCCCTTGGAAATTTTCGAGGATGACATGCAGGGTCTGGGGGAGCTGGAAGAAAATGCAGATGTTGAGGACAATGTTCCTGGTGATGAGTATTGGCCGACTTGCTGTTCTCCTCATGAAAATGCTTATTTGGTCTGCAAAAGTGAGACTGCCGAGGATGGAACACAGTTGGAGAAAGAAGAGCAAAAAGCCAAGTCAACGTATGAAAGGTCTATGTATGGTTACGTGGACTGTGAGGAGCTTTTGGAAGGGATTGTATACCCAAAGAGGGTGAATCGAAGAGGTGGTATCAACAATTGGTGCACAAGTACGCGAGCTCTGGTGTTGGGCCACTTTTCTCATGGCGGAGTGTGTGGTATTACAAAAGAGACTCATCGAAGGCCATGGCTATGTCGTTATTTGGCATCATTCGTGAGGCACCACAATCCTGAAGCCAAATTTTCTGCTCTTCAGATCTCGTGCAATGCTCCGGTGTCATTGCATAGGGATAGTCACAATGAAAAACATTGCTGCAAATATGTGTGTGGCTTTGGTGACTATAAAGATGGTCAGCTGTGGGTTGAGGATGGAAAGGTTTTAGAGGAAGGAGCCGAAGTGGTGGAGCAATCCTATGGGAAGAAAGTCTTACCTGGAAAATTGGTCGATATCCACTGGAACTTCATGTCGTTCTTTCCGAGAAAACTGCATGGTCCTATGCCTTGGAAAGGGAACAGGGTATCCTTGACAGGGTACACACCTGTTTTTATGGAGCGTTTGAGCTACAAGGATAGGTGCTATCTTCTCCAATGCAAGTTTCCTCTTCCGGAACCACAAGCTGAAGAAGGTGAAAAAAGGAAGTGGTTAAAAATGACGTTGAAAGAGACCTCGCTGGACGACCTTGCAGAGGAAGTCGACTACGCTGTGTTCGAAGCGCATCAATGGGCTCTAGAGGAGCATTTGAGTATTCGACGCCTAATTGCTGAACAGGAATGTTGCATTTTGGACGAGTTCCATGGATCGGCCAATGAGTCGAATGAGGAAAAAGGATCAGAGACTAGAGAATGGCTGGTTAAAGCAAAAAGGGCTGAGGAACAGCTCTCGAAGTTTTTGGTCAAAGCAGCTCAGGTTCAGCAAATGGTACAAGAAAATACCGCGCTTGAGGCAGCAGAGGAGGTTGAGTTCCTGCAAACAAAAACAATCCCTACACAAGAAGCCATGCAAGAGCTGGAAAAGTGGAGGGAATCATTGTCGGACGAGGTGACGTCTTTGGTGAAAGAGTTGGAGGTGGTGGAACCAACAACTCAAGAAAAGCTGGACAAATTGGCGGAAGAGCCTAATGCACCGGTGATTGAGTACGTTCCCAGTCTGGTGGTGTTTACCCGGAAGCAGGGGACAGGGAGGCGACGTGCCCGTATCTGTGCATGTGGAAACTTTATTTCGTCAACGGCAGCTACAGAATATGAAGGGCCGAGGTCCCTCAGTCGTCACTCGCTGTACGCTCCTGGTTTAGATTCAACTACATTCAGGTGTCAAGTGAGGCACGCAGCATATATGGTGTGGATCATCGCTGGTTTAGACATTTCCAAAGCTTTTCTGACGGCGCCGATGAATAGGGCGCAAAGAGAAGGGCGTTTGGTGGTGGTGCAGCCCCCAAGGGCGGCGGTGAAATTGGGTCTTTGCACAAAGGAGGAGCGGTGGATTGTGAGAAAGGCCTTGTACGGTTTGGCCGAAAGTCCTGCAGCATGGGTGGAGTGGCGAGACCAACATCTTCAAGGTATGTCTTGGGTGTCAAAGGATGGACAAGCAATGAGCTTTCAGAGGTCCAATGCAGACCCAAGTCTGTTCCTTATTATGGCACAAGAAAAGCCGGAAGGTGCAAGCAAGTTGGTAGGGACAATGGGTCTTTACGTGGATGATTTTTTGATGGCTGGGACTATGACAGTGCTCCGGGAAGCTTTGGAACAGATCAGGAAGGAGTGGAAAACTTCTGAACCCGAGTTCTGTGGTCCAGGCTGTGGTGATGGATTCCTGAAGTTTTTGGGTGTCCAAATCTGGTATCGAAATGGCAGCTTCTTTCTCAACCAGGAGGACTTCGTGAGAGATTTGCTGAACCGAAGAGGGTATCAGATTGATGAAACTGGAAAAGGTAGTAACCTGCCAATGGTGAAAGAAACTCCAGGTGAAGAAGAGGAGGTGGATATTCCTTCCTTGCGAGCGGCTCAAGGTGCCGTAGGGGAGTTCCTCTGGGTAGCAATCAAAACTCGACCTGATTTGGCTTTCTGCACAAGCCAGTTGTCTTTGTGGACATCCCGAAGGCCGCGATTTGTGGTTAAAAAGGCTGAGGAGGTATTTCGATACCTTGCTGCAACTCCAACGTTAGGCCTGACGTTTGGAGCAATCGCAACATGCGAAAAAGAAAGGAATGAGGTGTTGCGTTATGGGCGAGGCGTCAAGGTGGTGGAGTCCTACGCGGATGCTAGCTTTGCAGCAGGTGAAAACGAAAAGAGCCACTCAGGAGCGGTAGTGGTTTGGGGTGATTGCCCAGCGATGTGGGCAACGCAGAGACAATCAACGGTGGCTTTAAGTACTGCTGAAGCTGAATTACATGCGTCCATAGAGGGAGCAACGATGATTCAGTCGTGCACCCCTATAATTGCCGCTTTGGTTGGAACAGGTGAAGAATCGCTGCAAAAAGTGCTGTATACAGATTCGGTTTCGACATGCTCAATCATTCAATATCCGGCTGGAAGCTGGAGGACAAGACACCTGAGAATTCGAGCAGCCGGTGTCAGGTCTCTGGTAGACCGTGGTTATATGGTGATCGCGCACCTTCGCGGTGAGTATATGATCGCTGACCTGTTGACCAAATTGATGAGTGGACAGGTGTATGCAAAGCAAAAGGCACTTTGGGGTCTCCGACTGTTGGTACAAGGGACTGACTTGAAGAGGGCCTCGCTTGCAATGGCGGTCATGATGGTGGCTGCATCTCTGCAAGGGATGGCAACTGGTGGAGAAGAAGTGTCAAATGCTGGTTTCTTTTGCTCAGAAGAAGGGGTGTGCAAGGTCGCCAACACATCTACGGTTATGGTTCTGGCTCAAGGTATTGAAATGCTCGTCAACAATTCAGACCTTGTTGCGTATTTGGTGGCAGCAATTATACTCTGGGAGTTGGCATGGTGCCTCTTTCGGCAGCTGTATAAAAGGCTGTGGGTTAAGAAAGTGGTGGTTATTCCTGCGAGTGCCACTTTGTATACAACAGTGGGTGGGAACTGTATGCACGCAAGCAGTGACTGTGATGTTCTGCGATATTCACAGCCCAGGGCTAAGACGCTTTGTAAGCATTGCCTCAAGGATGGCTGGGTGGTGAATGCCGAGTTCCTTGGTGAGGAACGGACCGTTGGAACGTGAATTTTTCAAGTGCGAGGTGAAGAAATCCTCAATGGTAAGGGATTCGGCCAATGAGCTGAAGGTTCGTCCTGGATGACGTAAAACCATAATGTGCATTTCAAGCAGCTGGCTGCTGCCTAAATGGCGGTTTTTGGCCAAAGGTCTGCACCTCCAATGTGTCCTAGGAAATCCTAGGACAGGGGGAGTGCGGAGCTGCAGTTGGTATTGTAGAAAGGAGTTGATGTTAGAAGGTGAAGGGGTCAATGTACCCGGCACAAATTTTTGGCTCAAGGAACTTGGGCATGCGCCCTGAAGAAAGAAGTGTGTGTTGGTTTGGTGTTGGTTGGTCCAGGGGATCAAGGGCTTCTGTTGGGGTTGACTGTTTTGTTCCCTGTCCTCCTTCGGTTGCCCCCCGTACCCTAAACCCTAAACCCTAAACCCTAAACCCTAAACCCTAAACCCTAAACCCTAAACCCTAAACCCTAAACCCTAAATAAACCCTAAACCCTAAACCCTAAACCCTAAACCCTAAACCTGTTAGCATAAGGAGGAGCATCCCAGACCTTCCCCCCTGCCAGCTAGAGATGCTTAACCCTAAACCCTAAACCCTAAACCCTAAACCCTAAACCCTAAACCCTAAACCCTAAACCCTAAACCCTAAACCCTAAACCCTAAAGCCACCTAACTGTCACTTTCAAGACTCAGCCGTAGCCCTTTTGCCGCTTCGGCATCCCGCAAGCAAAGACTGCTGGATATTCGTTCGGAGCTTTCCGAAATTTAGGGGGTACCTCTCGGTCCTTCTGACAAGGGAATCCTACTGCTTTGGGGGGTCTAGGCTAGGGGTCCCTGATTTTCGGAAACTCCCATTCAGATTGCCGCCAATGCTCTACGCCACGCTCAAAACAGCCTTGTTTGGGCGTTGTTGGGGGGCTGATCCCCAAACCTTGGGATGTTCCCTTATCCTACCTGTCCTTAATCGGGGAGTATAGTACCCCCCCCTCCCCCCCCTATTATACTCCCCTGTCAGGACTCTTAGTTTAGAGGGGAACATCCCAGTCCCGATTGTATCTGACATTAACGTTCTATCAAGATACTTCTAACTTCTAACCCTAAACCCTAAACCCTAAACCCTAAACCCTAAACCCTAAACCCTAAACCCTAAACCCTGAACCAGAAAGGACATGGTTCGCTTCAGGGGTGCGGTTGAATTTCAAAAGGGTGGGGCTTGGGTCTTGCAGGCACAAGGCTCCGAAATTGATCCCGCAGGTTCTTGTATATATATATATATATATATATGTCTCTATATATATATATATGTACATGTATATATATATATATGTGTGTATATCTATATATATATATATATATGTACACGTATAGGGTTTAGGGTTACGATTTGGGAGGTTGCGCCCGAAGTGCCTGGACCCTGAAAGCAGAACGACTAGACATGGACCAGCTGTCGTCAGAATAGCAGCAATCAGAAAAATTGGCTCGTAGCCCCAAACCCTGAACCCTACACCTTAAGCCCAGAACTGCGTCAACCTCGGGTTAGTCTCGAAACCCCCTAAAATCCGAAACTCTAAAGCCCTAAACTCCTCCCTAAACTCCAACCTCTAAGTCCTACATCCCAAACAAACCCTAAACCCTGATTCCTGCAACCTAAACCCTAAACCCTAAACCCTAAAACGTGCCTTAAACGTGGCTCAGGCTCATACAGGAGAGGTAGGGCATGGCCTTGAAGATCCCCACACGGTCATGTGCAGGGTTTAGGGTTTAGGGTTTAGGGTTTAGGGTTTAGGGTTTAGGGTTTAGGGTTTAGGGTTTAGGGTGCGTCTAGATCTGCCATTCACAGGATGCTCCGTCAGCAGCAGGTAAGTTTTAACAGTCGCCTGCACCCGAGATGAGCCTGACGAGCCTTGAAGCCATCTCTATATATATATATATACGGAGGAACAGCACTTGACCTCAGGAGATATACCCGACAGTCTCGCAACGACTTCCTCAGAGTCGAGCAGTTAGGGACAAAACCAACCGTTTCTAGCCACCAGCTCCCGTGCGCACCCTGCTGTTCATGCGCCAACTGGGGTGCACTATCTGCCGCTGCCCGGGGCTTAGCCCATAAGAAGCTAACAGCTTCAGCAGTTGCCGGAGCAGATCAAGCAGCGAGAAGTGTCTCATCTAAATGCCATGCATGGAAATGTTCCTCCCATCAGCTTCACTTGGCTTTCTGATGTTTCCAAGGGGAAACCCCAAAAAAACATAATAAGAGTAAAAGTTAGACCTTTTTCACAGGCCCCCACTCAACAGGCCAGTATAAGACTTGAGGAACTAGCAATACATAAAGGGTTTAGGGCTTTAGGCTTTAAGGCGTGGGTTACTATGCTAAGCAAGATACCACAGCAAGCATTGTAAGTCGTGGTTGTGGTAACCGAATCTTCAGGTCCTGAAAACATGCCCAGGCGACCCGAATCAGGTCCTGCCCCTTGTGTTCAGGGCGTAGTACTTTGGGATTTGGAGTGTGTAAACCGAGATTGCCGGTGCTTCGCGATATGAAGGGAAGGAGAGACAGAGAAGAACGGACGTGCGAGAAAAAGCTGGGAAAGCGAAGCGAAGCGAAGAGCGAGAGAGGGAGAGAGAGCGCCAGAGAGGCACAACAAGTGAGAAGCAGACGGAGTGAGAGAGCGCGCGCGAGAGAGAGAGAGAAAGCGCACTCAAGCGATGAATAAAGCGACAAAACTTACCCGAATAGTTCACCCCCCCCTAGTATTAAGACCCCCGAAACCCCCAAAGGGTTTTCAGTATTGGGGGGGGGGGGTTCTTATATCGACTGTCCGAACAAACAGCCCGTCTCATTGTAGCTTGCCGGGAGACACTCAGGCGAGGGACTGACTGAGAGGAACTTGAATCTTAAGGCTTCAGGTTTCTGCTTCAGGGTTTAGGGTTTAGGGTTTAGGGTTTAGGGTTTAGGGTTTAGGGTTTAGGGTTTAGGGTTTAGGGCTTCCGACCTCCCCTAACCCGCCCTTAGATCGGTAGAGGTTTTGAGCAAGGGCGGGTACGGGATCGGGTTTGGGGTCAAGGTTTTTTGTTTTTTAATGTTAGGGGTGGTTCAATATTTGGGGGAAGGGATTAAGGGGGGAGGAATGCTTTCTGGACCGCTGAAAAGCTATGCATTCTCTTGGAAGGTACGTGACTCAACATGGCGCTTCTTGAAGATCTCGACACTTGGCTTGGCTGATCAACATGGTAACCCAGTGTGACCCCTTTTTCCCTTTTCTTTTGGTTCAAGGTTCCCTTATATATGGTAACCAACCCAGAAAAGGGTGCCCTTATTATAATATGTTTACTGGGCTACCAAGTCAAGCAACTCCACATCTGGTGTCATGTGGCTTGTGGAATGTCTTTGGGGTGTGAATTGGGATGTTCCCCCTTATACTAGCAGTCCTTAGTAGGGATTACAGTAGGATTATATATTATAAAGGGGGAAACCCCAAGGTGCGAATTTAACTCGCCAAGCGTGGGGGTTTTGAGGGGGAGTGCGTTACGTCTTAAGGCAGAGGGTTGACAGCTTTGCGCATTGGATGTTCGGTGTTCGAGGATTTGGACTGATGTAGAGAACCCTAAACCCCTAACACTCTTTAGGGTTTACCCGCTAAACCAGATACCCTAAACCCCCTAAGCCCCCAGATACCCTAAACCCCTAAACCCCTGAACCCCTCAACCCCTCAACCCCTAAACCCCAAACCCCAAACCCCAAACCCCTAAACCCCTAGACCCTAAACCCCTAACCCCCTAGACCCTAAACCCCCTAACCCCCTAACCCCCTAAACCCCTAAACCCCTAAACCCCTAAACCCCTAAACCCCTAAACCCCTAAACCCCTAAACCCCTAAACCCCTAAACCCTAAACCCTAAACCCCTAAACCACCAAACCCCTAAACCCCTAAACCCCAAACCTTGAACCCTCAACCCTTGGTTTTCGGGCGCTTCTTCGCGACTCGAAGCCCTGGACATGTGGGCTTCGACTGTTGAGCTTTTTAGGGTTTAAAGGGTTTAGGGTTTAGAGTTTATGTGGCTTAGGCCTTAGAGGCTTAGGAGTTTATAGGCTTGGGGCTCAGGCACATGTAGCCAAAGGAGCTTGGGGTTTGGGCTGTCTGCTTCAAGCCCCCTAAACCCTAAAACCCTAAACCCTAAACTTTAAACCCTAAACCCTAAACCCCTAAACCCTAAACTTTATACCCTAAACCCTAAACTTTAAACCCTAAACCCTAAACCCTAAACCCTAAACCCTAAACCTTAGGTCCATGGCAGCAGCTGCACTCTCGTGGTGCCGGCGGTTTTGCTTGTGGCTGCAGCGACCCTCTGCGTCTACCGGCAGATGACCGAGGCATTGTTTAGGGTTTAGGGTTTAGGGTTTGGGGGTTTGGGGTTTAGGGATAGGTTAGTGCCTTTCAGGCTCTTTTCAAGGGTTTGAGGGCCTGCTTCAGGTTTAAGCTCAACCCTAGACCCTAAACCCTAGACCCTAAACACTAAACCCTAACCCCTAAACCCTAAACCCTAAACCCTAAATCCTAAACCCTAAACCCTAAACCCTAAACCCTAAACCCTAAACCCTAAACCCTAAACCCTAAACCCTAAACCCTAAACCCTAAACCCTAAACCCTAAACCCTAAACCCTAAACCCTAAACCCTAAACCCTAACCCGAAACTCTCTGTAGTCGGGCAGGATGCCACGGATCTGCCCCTCACGGGATTCCTGGCTCCTTGGCAGCACCCAGGGGCCTCTTCAGAGGGGTTTAGGGCCTAAAAACCCTAAATCCGAAACTCTAAATCCGAAACCCTAAACCCTAAACCCTAAAACCCTAAACCCTAAACCCTAAATCCCTAAAACCCAAATTGAGGGTTTTTTCGACACTTGGGATTTCAGGGCTTGGGGTTTAAGGCCTTTTGGAGGGGGGATGGTATGGGAAGTTGGTTTAGTGTTTAGGGTTTAGGGTTTAGGGTTAGGTTGCTTGCCGTGGGGCGAGGTTGGGTTTCGGTGTAGGATTTGGGGGGTGGTTCAGAGCATGCAAGCTCTGGGCAATCCAGAATCTTCAAAACCCCTTAATTAATCAAGGTATATCCCCTAAGTTCTTATAGGAACCCTAATATGACTTAATGTATATTCCTTGATTAAGGGGTTGGAGTCTCTGGGCAGTCTCTGACGGCGGGATGATGACTCTCGATCCCGTTGCGAGGCCAGCTTGGCAAGGAGCTATCCTTGAAATTGCCAACAGATTTTGGACAGCTTCCGTACTTTCCGGAGTTGCCATTCGAATTGGCCGAAACCTTGCGAGCTGCTTCAGAAGAGTTCTCTTACTGACAGGTCGTCAGTGAAGGATACTTTGTACCAGAAAATCTGGGAAAGTTGTTTCAAAGACTGGCTTTTGGACGGGTATCCTCAGTCGCTTGTATGCGCTTTCGGGTTTCAATCGTCTTGACTTTTATCTCTTGGCGCCCCTAAACCCTGGACCCCTGATCCCCTAAACCACCCTGATCCGATTAACTAATCCCTAAAACCCTAAAACCCTAGAACCCTAGAACCCTAGAACCCTAGACCCTAAACCCTAAGCCCTAAACCCTAAACCCTAAACCCTAAACCCTAAACCCTAAACCCAACAAAAAATGGACCCAAAGACCCCCAACACAACAACTGCTACTAGGGCACCCTCAAGCCCATAATGTTCAAGCAGTTGGCAAGTCAGGGGGCTAGGGTCTGCTACATTTAGGGTTTTGGGGTTTGGAGTTTAGGGTTTAGGGTTTAGGGTTTAGGGTTTAGGGTTTAGGGTTTCGTTTAGGGTTTAGGGTTGGGGTGTTGGGGTTTGGGGTTTGCGGTTTGGGTTTGGGGCTTACCCTACACCTTATGCTGAGTGTTTGAGGGGTTAGGGTTGATAGGGCGTTTGGGAGGTTAAGGGGGTTCTGGTCTGTCGGCTTTATGGTGCTTTCAGAGTTTGTGTATGAGGTTTGCAGGGTTTGTGGGGACAGGAAATTTGGGGTTTCCATTTTGGTCTTAGGGAGGGTCGGGGTGTAGGGAAGAGCAGAGCTTACGGAAGTTGAGGGTGTACGGATCAGGGTTCAGGGTTCAGGGTTTAGGGTTTAGGGTTTAGGGTTTAGGGTTTAGGGTTTAGGGCTAAAACTACTAAACCCAAACCCCATGTTACTTAACTCTAAACCCTAAGTCCCTAAGTTCATGAACGATGAGCCCTAAACCCTTAGTTACTAGAACCTTAAAACCCTAAGTCCCTAAGTTATGAAACCATAAACCCTAAGTTGCAAACGTTAAGCCCTAAAACCCTGAATCAAATAAAAACCTTAAACCCCTAAACACCCTAATGCCATAATACCCTAGTACCTAAACCCTAAAACTCCAAAACCTTAGACCCCCTAAAACCCTACTACCCAAAACCCTAAAACCCTGAAGCAAGGAGTAGCCCTAAACCCTAAACCCTAAACCCTAAACCCTAAACCCTAAACCTTAAACCCTAAACCCTAAACCCTAAACCCTAAACCCACCCGAAAACCCCAAAACCCCTAAACCCTAAAACCCGGAAGCAAATACGAGCTCAAAGGCCCATGCACTGCCCTCGCCCAGGCCACCATCCTCCTCTCGATGCTGCCGCTGATGGCGCTAAAGGTGCATGCCGGGCTGATGAAGGGTTCAGGGTTTAGGGTTCAGGGTTCAGGTTCAGGGTTCAGGGTTCAGGTTTTAGGGTTTAGGGTTTAGGGTTTCGGGTTTAGGGTTTAGGGCTTGAGGCGTAGTGGGGCCTGAATGTCTACAAGGCTTAAATCCCAAATGACCCCCTGGTTCTTAGTAGGGAATGAAGGAAATGAGGGCCCTACACATACCCTAACCCTGAACCCTAAGCCCTAAACCCCAAACCCGAAAACCTAAGCCCTAAAACGTAAACCCTAAACACGGTACCTCATTCCCTACGAAGAACCAGGCAGATGACAGTGGAGCACAGGTTGTACGTCCCTGCCTTCGAGATGGCACCTGATACCTAAGACCCTACAGGGTTTAGGGTTTAGGCTTTAGGCTTTCGGCTTTAGGCGTTAGTGCGTTTCTAGGGACATCTCGGAAGAAACCGCTTGAGCTATGAACCGTTTGTGAAGACCCCAAATTTCAGGGACCAAAGGATTGACGAGCACGTTTCCATATGTTCGCGTTTCTAAACTGGAAGAAACGTATCATTTCCTTAAATGAACCCTAAAATTGGGACCATTTACCCTCTACTACCATAATCCTTATTAGGGGTTTGTGAAACAGTACAAAGGGGCTCAAGGATGGACGCGCACGTTTCTAATTTTTGTTGCTATGGATCGTTTGTGAGAAACCATAAGAATACACCCCAAGCGAACGTCCCCAAACCCTAAACCCTAAACCTTAAGCATCTAAACCCTAAAACCCTAAACCCTAAACCCGAAACCCTAAACCTTGCTCTCCAGGCTAAGATCTGGTCTTGCAGCGACCGGGTCTCGTTGGTTCCAATGGCCGCCGGCCCAGTTTGGCATACCTTTTTTTTGTGCCAGGATGAAGGGTTTTTTGACCCTAAACACCCTACGTGGGTTTTGACCCAAAACCCAAAAACCCCAATACCATCAACAACCTACGTGGGTTTTGACCCAAAACCCAAAAACCCCAACCCTAAACTTGCCCCAAACCCGAAACCCTAAACCCTAAACCCGATAAACCTGAAACACTAAACGCTAAACACAAACCTTGCGGTACATAGGGTGTGCAGGGCTCAGTTGCTGTCTGAGCGACTGAGGTTCTGGTGAAGACACTGCTGATGCGCGCAGCCTAGACATCCCAGTTTGGGGTTCCAGGGCTGAGGAGTTGGGGTTTAGGGTTTAGGGTTTAGGGTTTAGGGTTTAGGGTTTAGGGTTTAGGGTTTAGGGTTTAGGGTTTAGGGTTTAGGGTTTAGGGTTTAGGGTTTAGGGTTTAGGGTTTAGGGTTTAGGGTTTAGGGTTTAGGGTTAGGGTTTAGGGTTTAATGAGGGATTTTAGGTACCCCTTCCACCGGTGGGTCATAGCCTAAATCTCCCAATAAGACTTAGGGTTTACCTTCTTGGGGTCCTTAGTATAATGGAATCCTACTATGTGGGGGGAGGGGGTGTATATTAAGGGCCCCTTAGTGACGAAAGACCCGCAACCCCAAACTCCAAATGCCGATGACTGTCATAGGTAGCCATGACATGATCAAAAGCCGCGGGAACAACAAATCATTATAGTCATAACCTTAGTAAGAATATGCATAGAATTAAGGAACACCGGAGCCACAGGAGTCGTTGCAATAGGAATTGGTCCTTGTTGCCGATGCATGGGCGCCCCAACCCAGGCACGATTCGCCCCGGTGGTTCAAGTCCCTCTGGTCAGGGTTCAGGGGTCTAGGGATTTCGGGTTTTGGGATGTTGGGCTTGCTGTTCAGGACATGTGGTTTAGGGTAAGTTTAGGGGTTCGGGTAGATCTGGATCAAGGGGCAGCCCTTTTAAACCCTAGACCAAGCCTAGGGTGGGTCGGTCATGGCGTTGGGGCGTCGTGCCGCTGAGGCACGCTTCGTTGGAGGTGCTTCGGATCAGCAGCCAGATGTTGGAGGCGAGATGATCGAGGTTTAGTTTGGGTCGAGGGGTTGCTGGGTGGTTGTTGAGAATCATTGTACATCTTATGAATACTTCAACCCAATAAGGTCATTCTGAATTCTTAAATAGCACCGCACTAAAGGTGCAGGTTGGGGGTGTGGGTCTTGTGGTGTAGGGTTGTTTGTAGGTTGCGGGTTTAGGGTTTGGTTCTGTGTTACTTGGGAATCCATGCCTGGCGCGCTGGAAATGCCGAGCTCGCGCATCGCGACTCGTGTTGTGAGACCTGTCCTCGGTAAGCTTCCCGAAGCCCTGAACACCTGAACTCAACCATCACCCCCCCAAATCGCCACCCAAACCCACCCTGAACCCCTAATTGATATGTATATATATGTATGTATATATATATATAGGCGTCGGAAGAATTTCTAATCGTATTCCCTTATGGTCCCTGTATCGCTATACTATAATACGCCCCCCCCCCCCCCCCCAAAAAAAAAAAAAAAAATAATAAAAGCCCAAAAAAACCCTATTCTAATCATTAAGGCCCCTATACTAACCCCCTGTCAACCCACAAGCCGAGCCAGGGGCGCTATGAAACCCTCAAAAGCCCTACGAGCCCTGAAAACCCTGTACACCCTCTGAGCCACCCTCATGAACCTTAGGCATTAGGGTTAGGGTTTAGGGTTTAGGGTTTAGGGTTTAGGGTTTGGGGTTTGGGGTTTAGGGTTTGGGGTTTGGGGTTTAGGGTTTAGGGTTTAGGGTTTAGGGTGTAAGGTTTAGGGTTTACTCCCAAGCCCGAAACCTAAGCCTGTAAAGCCAAACCAACCGAAATCAGGGCTGGGCTTACATCGTGCGGAATAAGATGAACTTCTGCTTTGACGCGGTCATGCTGCGCGGCCGCAGTGTGTGGTTAAGGACGAGGTTAAAGCGTACATTGGGGGGGGGCTTTAGAGGCTTTACAGGGGCTTTAGGGGCTTTTGGGGCCTTAATTAGGGGTTTAGGGGCATTAGGGGCTTTAGAGGTTTAGGATTGGGATATCGGGCTTACGCGGATTTTTCAGGGCCCTGTAGGGGGTTTCTGAGGTTTTTCGGTGGCCTTGGATTGGTTTCAGCTCGAGGCTTGCTTTTGGGGCCTTCACCAACGGCCCTGAAATCAATCGGCTACCATCGGCCGCTACGGATGATTCAGCAACTCAATACCCTAAACGACCCAGAAACCCCAACAAACCCGGAAAAGTGCCTAAGAACCCTAACAACCCGAAAAGTCCTAAAGACTCTAAAAACCCTCAAAGACTCTGCAAACCCTCTAAACCCTAAAAGACTCTAAACATCCCATAAACCCTAACCCTAAAGCCTACACCCTAAACCCTAACCCCTAAACCCTAAACCCTAAACCCTAAACCCTAAACCCTAAACCCTAAACCCTAAACCCAAATCCACCCTAAACACCATGAAATCTCCGGACTGCGGCGAAGCCTCCAGGTTGGTGTGCGCCTTATCTGCGCTCCGCGCGGGGGCCCGCATGCGAAGCTGTCAGCCCTGCAAAAGGGTGTAGGGTTTAGGGTTTAGGGTTTAGGGTTTACAGGAACCCTCTGAACTCTAAACTTGTCACCAAGAAAGCTTCACATCTTGGAAGGTATTCGGAGGTAGCTTTTAATGGTTGTATGGGTTGTGCAGTACACAGAGCCTCAAGACTTATAAACCCCAAGCCCTGGGGCATCTTTATACGTTCAGAATCCAGTCCAACGAGAGGGGCTAAGGATTCTTTGAGGTTTGGGGGTTTAGAGTTTAGGGGTTTAGGGTTTAGGGTTTAGGGTCTAGGGTTTAGGGTTTAGGGTCTACGGTTTAGGGTTTACGGTTTAGGGTTTAGGCCCCAAGGCGCAGGATTCAGGGCTTTGGGTTTTAGGGCTTCAAGCTTTGCGCTTTTTCAAGGTATAGTTTTTTTTTTTTTTTTTTTTTTTTTTTTTTTTTTGGGGGGGGGTGGCCGTTGAAAGTTTCAGTGCTTTAATTAAAGGTAAACCCTAAACCCTAGACTCTAAACCCTAAACCCTAAACCGTAGACCCTAAACCCTAAACCCTAAACCCTAAACCCTAAACCCTAAACCCTAAACCCTGAACGAAGAGGTGCCAGCTGCCCCTTCCCTGAGGCCTCGTCTTCGAAGTGCCCCTGACACACAGCTACATCTTTGAGCATCGAGATGCATCGGCCCTACAAAGTTTAGCGGTTTCTAGGGTTTAGGGTTTGGGGTCTAGGCTTTTTAGGGTTTTTAGGGTTTTTAGGGTTTGGGGTTTGGGGTTCAGGGTTTGGGGTTTGGGGTTTGGGGTTTGGGGTTTGGGGTGCCTTGTGGGTTTGGGGTGCTTTGTGGTGTTTTGTGGTGTTCAGGGCTGCACGTGATCAACGGGATTTGTTTGGGAGGAAAACGTCACGGGACTCAAGGAGGGATCCTTACTATTAGTGGTGCTTTAGGGCTCACTAGGGAGGGTACTTAGGTATGTAGGGACTATATCAGATACCATATAGGGGTTATATAGGGTAATAAGATTAAGGGTCCCTTCTAGGGGTTCCTCCTTATAACCCTTAAAGAGGCTTCAGGGCATGGGACTGGGGAGTCCCTTGTGATTCAGGCGGCTTCCGTATCAAGTAAAGCCCTAAGCCCTGTAAGCCCTATCAGCCCCCTAAACCCTAAACCCAAAACCCTAAACCCTAAACCCTAAACCCTAAGCCCTAAGCCCTAAGCCCTAAACCCTAAACCCTAAACCCTAAGCCCTAAGCCCTAAGCCCTAAGCCCTAAAGCCCAAATCTTCCACCCTAAGCCCAAAACGGTCCGTTCTCTCAATGGTGGTCCGTTTTGGGGTGCCCTGGAGAACAAGGGGCCCCCCACCATTCAGAGAAGTGAGTATATGGAAATCCCCTAAACCCAAAACCCAAAACCCTAAACCTTAAACCCTAAACCCTAAACCCTATACCCTAAACCCTAAACCCTAGCCCTAAACCCTAGCCCTAAACCCTAGCCCTAAACCCTAAACCCTCAAGGCCCTAAGCCTTCGGAAAGGAAGTAGCGAACTCCCAGGTGAGAAACTTGGTGGGCATGGCTCTGGGGGTGGCTTTGGCTTCTGAGGCCGTGGCTTCCTTTCTGCTTGTGTTTGAGGTTTAGGGTTTAGGGTTTAGGGTTTAGGGTTTAGGGTTTAGGGTTTAGGGTTCAAGGTTTAAGGTTTAGGGTAGTTTGGGGGAGGTGAGGGCAGGGGTGTTAGGCTTTAGGGCATAGTTTTCATGTGTTGAGTTCATTGTTGCCGGGGGAGGGGGTTATGCACGGTTTTTTGCCGGGTTTGTGGCTTGTCGCGGGGGTTGCGAGTGTGGGTTTGTAGACCTTACACACCCTAATCTCCCCAGCTCTCAAACAACCAAGCCCTAAGCCCAAGACCCTGAACCCCAAACCCGAGGCCCTCATTTCTTCAGAGGAAGCATCCCCAACACCTGAGCCTAAACCCTTGAGTGCGTGATCCCGCACCCTGAACCGCTAGCAAAGCTGAAAGAACATCCGCTCTCAAGACCCCCCCCCCCCCCCCGTCCCCAAAGCCCTGAAACCGCCCTGAAACAGACCCTAAGACCTAACCAAACCCCAAACCCCAAACCCTAAACCCTAAACCCTACGCCCCGAACCCTAAACCCCTAAACCCTGATCCCTAAACCCTAAACCCTAAACCCTGTACAGCAGGCCTTCTTCGCCTTCGTCGTCCCCAGCGATGCCATGAAGGCAGGTTCAGTGTCGGGCCCAGCTGTGCTTTAGGGTTTAGGGTTTAGGGTTTAGGGTTTAGGGTTTAGGGTTTAGGGTTTAGGGGATAGGGGTTAGGGTTTAGGGTTTAGGGGATAGGGGTTAGGGTTTAGGGTTTAGGGGTTAGGGTTTTTAGGGTTTAAGGTTTAGAGGTTCCGGACTCGAATTCACTTCAGTTGCTCAAGGGTTACGGTCTCTTTGTAGCTAAAACAAGTCCCTGAATTGTGGTCTCTTTGGATTTACACAAAATATATATTCATATACATATGCATTTGCATGTGTGTATATGTATACGGATACATAGAACATTCGGTGCTTCATCGGCAGCATACTGAGAGAGGATCGTAATTTCGAGAACTGCCTTTGCTTGGAGGTTCCTGGTACTTGTGAACCAATTACAACTGTACTTCTAACAGTACTTAGAACCATCTTAGGGCACTTAAGGGGCTTATGAGTGGGTTCGAAGTACAGTTATAATTGGTTAGGAAGCACCCCTAAACCCTAAACCCTAAACCCTATAAACCCTAAACCCTAAACCCTTCTGAGGCTGGCCTTTCCCTGGCCAATATACTCTTCGCGGCAGCGGCCTTGGCACAAGAAAGCGGAGTCTCCTAGGGTTTAGGGTTCAGGGTGTAGGGTTTAGGGTTTAGGGTTTAGGGTTTAGGGTTTAGGCTTCGAGGCGCAGGATTTAGGGCTTTGAGGTTGAGGGCTTCAAGCTTTCCATTTTTTCAAGGTACAGGAATTTTGGGCGTTTGGCCGTTTACCCTAAACCCTAAACCCTAAACCTTAAACCCTAAACCCTAAACCCTAAACCCTTTTGGGAGTCCAGGGGTGAAATCGTAGACGGGCGGAGCCGGAGAGCTGCCAGCTCTTCGGACGGCACCTTGTGCTGCACGGGCTTGTGTTGTTGCGGCTTTAGGGTTTGGGGTTTAGGGGTTAGCGACATAAAGAGGGTTTAGGGTTTAGGGTTTAGGGTTTAGGGTTTAGGGTTTAGGGTTTAGGGTGCAGAGTGTAGGGTGTAGGGTTTAGGCCTAGGGCTTAGGGAACCTGACGCCTGAACCAGTAACGCGCCCGGAGGCAGCAAACTACGTGGATGTTGTCGGCTTCATGCCGGTCGTTTGGCGCTTGTACCAGGCCAAGCCCCAGAACCCTGAACCCTACACCCAAGCCGTTTGACCCAAACCCAAGCCCTATGCCCTAAACTTTTTCCTAAACGATATAAACCCCAAACTCTACAACCCAAACCCCCAAACCCCCAAATCCCCAAACCCCCAAACCCCCAAACCCCAAACCCCAAATCCCCAAATCCCCAAAGCCACAAAGCCCTAAAACCCTAAAACCCTAAAACCCTAAAACCCTAAAACCCTAAAACCCTAAAACCCTAAAACCCTAAAACCCTAAAACCCTAAAACCCTAAAACCCCAAAACCCTAAAACCCTAAAACCCTAAAACCCCATACCCCAAACTTTAAACCCTCAACCCAGGAACCAAGAGTGTAGCGAGAAATCGTAGAAGACACTCGTAACCGGTTCGTGTGACGGTGTACGCGGCGGAGGGCGCTGGGAGTGGCGATGGATCAGGGCGCCCGCCTCAACATGGCAATCCCTAGACCCTAAACCCTCAACCCTAAACCCTAAACCCTAACCCCTGTGGCGGCGGCCCGGAGAAGTTCTGCCCGTATCTCTTCCCCTGCGGGCTCGATGTCGGGGATGGAGCGCAGGGGAACTGCCCCGAGTGCCGGGCTTTGACGGAGTCCTACCCGGGGGTTGCTGCAGGATTGCAGCAACCGCCGTGCCCTGCGTTTCGGGTATATTCCTGAATTAAGGGGTTCTTCCCTTATTCTGAATTAGGTCATATTTCTTAATTAGGAGCCCTAAACCCTAAACCCTAAACCCTAAACCCTAAACCCTAAACCCCTTCATTAAGAGGTGTTGCAAGATCTGAGTGCCCATTCTGCGATCCCATGTCTTGCGAAAGGGCACTTCGCCAGCGCACACATGGTGTCCCCCCTGTGGTGTGGCCCTCCGCCCCTCCCCTCCTTAGTAGTAGAGTAGATAACCTTTAACCTTTTTGGGTTAATATATTCCCCTTATAATCCCAAAGGTTAACCTTTAAAACCCCTAGGTACTGGACAACTAAGCCTCTGGTGTGGTTAGGTGGTTGGGGTTCAAGGTTTGGGTTTCAGGTTTATGGTTTCAAAGCTGTCGCACTGTGCGTGTTCGGGATAAAGGCTTACTGTCCCCCCCCCCATGGTGTGGTTGTGGTGTTGGGGTTTGGGGTTTAGCGCTGAAGGTTTTGGGATTAGGGTTGAGGTTTAAGGTTCAGGGTTTCGGGAGAGGGGAGAGGGGTTTAGGGTTTAGCGGAGGGAGGGGGGCTGGATAAACGGGGGAGATATCATGAGGGGGGGGGGGGGGGGGGGGGACCGGCGAACCGCGAACCGCAGTCATACATGTGCACGCCTATGCAAGAATGGCAGCGATATTCAATGAATATGTACGGAGATTGAGATACACAGACAGACCGCGAAAGCGAGAGAGAGGGAGAGAGATCTCCTTTCATGCCTTAACCCTCAACCCTCAACCCTCAACCCTAAACCCTAAACCCCGAAGCCGTCCGCAAGCCCGACAGGCCGAGAATGCCTTGGATGACTTCGCAGTGGGAACCATGGTTGCCACGTCCCGCTTGGCTTGGGCTTCAGGGTTCAGGGTTCAGGGTTCAGGGTTCAGGGTTTAGGGTTTAGGGTTTAGGGTTTAGGGTTTAGGGTTGAGGGTTGAGGGTTTGGGGTTTAGGGTTTAGGGTTTAGGGTTCACGGCTTGTGTAGGGTTTTCCGATGGGTGTTTCAGATGGGTTTCAGGCTCTTGGGTTTGTAGAGGTTGACTGCTTTAGCGTTGGGAGTTTAGGATGTTCGGGGTTGGGGTTGAGGGGGGTTGCATTTTTTTTGGGTGATGCTTCAAGGGGATGGAGACAGAGACCCAGAGACCAGCAACTCAAGCAACTCTATACACATTTTTTAGGGTTTAGGGTTTAGGGTTTAGGGTTTAGGGGGTTTAGGGTTTAGGGTCAAGGGCTGAGCTTAACACTCTTGACTCAATGGGAGCAAGGAGCTTAGTAGCTTGACCTGCTTGCAACCTGATTGTCGGAGAAGCTTGAGATCCTAAACGGGTCTAAGGGCTAAGGATTTAGGGTTTAGGGTTTAGGGTTCAGGATTTAGGGTTTAGGGTTTAGGATTTAGGGTTAGGGTTTAGGGTTTAGGGTTTAGGGTTCTGCCACTCTGTCACTGAGTTTGGCTGGCCAGGTGTCCCTGGAAGCCAAGCAGCAGGCCTTGTTTTTTACGGCTTCCGTTGACCAAGTGGTTTAGGGTTTAGGGTTTAGGGTTTAGGGTTTAGGGTTTAGGGTTTAGGGTTTAGGGTTTAGGGTTTATTCAACACAACGTATGGTACGTATGTAAGAAGCAAAAATGTCAAAGCCCATTAAGTCGATGCTTCCCCAGAACGCCAATTCTGAACTCAACGCCGTATAAACCCTACGCACCCTATCAACCCTCTCAACTCTATCAACCCTACAAACCCTGTAAACCCTGTATTCCCCATACCTGTGAACCCCTGCAAACCTTGTAAACCCTGAACCCTAAACCCTAAACCCTAAACCCTAAAACCCTAAAACCCTAAACCCTAAACCCTAAACCCTGAAACCCTGAACCCTAAACCCTAAACCCTAAACCTTGTAAACCCTACAAAAAACTCTTGAACCCTATGAAAAGCCGCAATTTCTTGTAGGCTGTTCAGCCATAGGAAGGAGACCGGCCTTCATAACCGCAATTCGACCTAGAGATTCAGGTTTCGGGTTTCGGGTTTAGGGTTTAGGGTTTAGGGTTTAGGGTTTGGGCGTAGGGTTTAGGGTAAACGGTTTAGGGCTTCGGTTTTCGAGTTTAGGATTCAGGCTTTGGGATTTCGGGCTTCGGGTGGTTTGAAGAAAGATTTCTCCTCCGAAGAAAGGAATCAGAAACCCAAAAGCCCTAAACTCTAAACCCGCGAAGACTCGAAGAGTTTTGGACTTAGAGGTGTTGAAGCCTCTAAACCCGAAGCCCCCAGCACCATAACCCCATCCACCTGCCTCCGCCGCACTAAGCTTCCAAAACCAAAAGCCAGAGCCTTGCCGAAACCTGATGCACGGAACGCTTTTCAACCCCTCGAGGCCCATGAAACACCCCTAAACCCTAAACCCTAAGCCCTAAACCCTAAACCCTAAACCCTAAACCCTAAACCCTAAACCCTAAACCCTAAACCCTAAACCCTAAACCCTAAACCCTAAACCCTAAACCCTAAACCCTAAACCCTAAACCTGAATCTCCAAGTAGCATTGCAAGGTGCGGGTCTTCTTCGGCTTCGTGTGCGCGTTCTACCTGTGGGACGATGTGCCCTCCAGCAATTCATGGTGCACCGCTCTCACTTAAAACCTAAGGGTTTAGGGTTTAGGGTTTAGGGTTTAGGGTTTAGGGTTTAGGGTTTAGGGTTTAGGGTTTAGGGTTTAGGGTTTAGGGTTCAGGGTTCAGGGTTCAGGGTTCAGGGTTTAGGGTATAAGCCCCTCATAGCCAGTTCTGTACGATAATCCCTCATATACAAACCCTACAGCCCCTACACCCCAACCCGAAACCCCTAAGAGCCTAAACCCCTTGGAAAAGCTTAAAACCGCAGACCCCTAAAGAATCCCCTGCATGAAGCCGTAACCATTAACCCCCCACATAAAATTCCCCTAAGCTTTCACCTCTGAACAAAAGCGCACGATAGAACGTTGCGCAGGGGTGGGTGGGTGGGGGCTAGGCGTGTAGTGTTTAGGGTTTAGGGTTTAGGAGGGTTTCGGTTTAGGGTTTAGGGTTTAGGGGGACCTTTATGGGTTGAGGGAGTTTAGAGATTTCGGGGTTTCAGGTTTAGGGTTTAGGGCTTTGAGGCTTTCGAGGGTGTTGTGGTGGAAATTCCAGGGAGAGAGCTTACACTTGCAAACGCCAGCTAAACCCGGCCTAGGACCCGGATTATGCCATTATTCCTTTTTTTAGGGTTTAGGTTTCCTTATCAGACCCTTTAGAGCAAAAAGGGTACCCTTTATTCCTAGGTGATTCTTGGGTCACCCTGAGCCCAAAACCGTGAACCCTAAACCCTAAACTCTAAACCCTAAACCCTAAACCCTAAACCCTAAACCCTGAACCCAGCTGGAGCGAGGTACTTGAGCCCATCTCCAGCATGATGGATGAGCCAGTTGGCATGATGGCGCTGGGCTTAGACATCAGCTTAGGGTTTAGGGTTTAGAGTTTAGGGTTCAGGGTTTAGGGTTTAGGATTTAGGGTTAAGGGTTAAGGGTTTAGGTTCTGGGGTTTAGCTGAGACTCCCTTGAGCCTCAAGCCGACACCCTTAACCCTAAAGTTTAAAGCCCGCGAACCCTACAGCCACAACGTCTCCCCCCTGACCCCTGACCCCTGACCCCTAACCCCCTAAACCCTACACCCTAATTGAGCCCCCCCTAGGCCCCCTTAAACCCCAAGCCTCTTAAAGCCCTAAGCCCCGAAGCCCCCCTAATCCCCAGGGTCTCAAGTCTCCATGCTTTTGGCCCTCAAGCCCTCGTCCAGACCCCAGCGCCTCAAAAAAAACTCCACGCCCTAAACCCTAAACCTTAAACCCTAAACCCCAAACGCCAAACTCCCCAAACCCCAAACCGTAAACCCTGAAGCCCAAACCCTAAACCTTAAACCCTAGACCAGGCACATGCAGCTCACTTCATCATGCTCATTGACTTCGCCGGTTTTTTCTTGTTCCAGGCGAAGCACCAGACCCCTATCAAGGGTTTGTTTAGGGCCTAGGGTTCAGGGTAAAGGGCTTAGGGTTTAAAGTTTAGGGTTGAGGGTTTAGGCGGGCTTAGGAAGGTGTGCTACACCTAACCTAAATCCGACGTGTACGCACCTAAGCCCAAACTAGACGCTAAACTCCTAAACTCAGCTCAGCTGCCCGCAGAGTTGTTGTAGCTTGCCGTGAAGACTCCATATCTTTGAGGGCCCCTAGTCCCCAAACCCTAAATCCTAACCCTACCTAAACCCAAACGCCGCAAGTCCCTAAAGGCGAAGCCTGTTGGGGTTTAGGGTCTAGGGTCCAGAGTTTAGGGTTTAGTCTTTGGTGCCGGACGGGGTTGAGGGTTTAAGCCCAAGCAGCCTGCGGGGCTTGATTCGGGCCTTCCTTTCTGTGCTCGGGGCACTTGCATCTTCTGGGACCCCCAAAACAAGTTACAACTAGTCCTAAACTCTAAACCCTGAACCCTAGACCCTAAACCCTAAACCCTACACCCTAAACCCTACAGGGGCTGAGTCCCATGTGCTGCAGGTAGGGACTCACGGATGAAGGGGCTTCATGTCTAGGGTTTCGAATTTAGGGTTTAGGGTTTAGGGTTTCAAATGCCGTTGAGGCAGAGTCGCTTGAGGGGATCCTGGGTTAGGGCTTAGGGGTTGAGGGCTTGCAGGGTTGAAAGCTGATAGGGCTTACAGGGTTCATAGGGTTTTTGTTCGGGTTCTGATAGGGTTTGTAGGGTTTCATCGGGTTTCATAGGGTTTAGAGTGACTAGAGGGTTTAGAGGGTTTAGAGGGTTTAGAGGGTTTAGAGGGTTTAGAGGGTTTAGAGGGTTTAGAGGGTTTAGAGGGTTGAGAGGGTTTAGAGGGTTTAGAGGGTTTAGAGGGTTTGTAGGGTTTGTAGGGTTTAGGGTTTGGCTCAAGGGTTCGCGGATTTTTGAATGTTTAGGTCCTAACATGCGAAACGTCAGCGTGCCAGGTGAACAATCCCACCACCACGAAGGAACGGGGCGAACAACTGCCACGACCACAGACGCAAAGGGAGAGTCGATTTCGGGGACACCGTTTGTTTCCAGAATCTAAAGCCCAAGACCAGAAACCCCACACAAACCCTCAAGCTGTCAAATACGGCCCCGACACAAACCCCTAACAATACATCATAATATGGGGTTTACGAAAACAAGGGACCCCGAAGAAGGCACCCCCTAATATCGTAAACCCCCATATGTAAGAAAATTTCCCTGAGCCGAGGCCCCAAACATTCTTGAAGTCCACCCTATGCCCTAAATCCTAAACCCAGGCCCTAAACCCTATACCTTATACCCTGAACCCTGAACCCTGAACCCCGAACCCTGAACCCTAAACCCTAAACCCATCCTAAACCCTAAACCCTAACCCTGTCGTTCGGTCTAAGGGCCTGGAACCAACTCTTACACAACCCTAACTTTGTCATAGTGGGGCAACATGTTTATGTTTTTCGGTGTACTTTAACTCAGCAAGGGTCAGAAAGTTTAAGTTTTTAATGTTGTTTCAACCATGAACTAGCTAGCCCCTAAACCCTACTTCCTAAACCCTAAACCCCGGAACCCTAACCCCTACACCCTAATCCCCAACAAGCACTTAGCTCCCGAGAATATATCCATGGCAATGGATGAAACCATGCAGATTCACAACATCAAGAATCTTGCAGGTACAGCCACTATAAGCAATACAGCATCATCCTGGTCCAACTGAGCGAGTTCCGTTAGGGTTTGGGTTCGGGGGTTAAGAGTTTTAAGGAGAATCCGATGCCACCACTCCAAACGATAGAATTGCTGCTGGTCTTGGCGAGGGCCTTGTCTGAACCTGACAAAGAGAGTCAGGTATGCAGATGATGCAAGTGGCTTGCGATGGGGGACTCACTTGCAAGAGAAGTAAATCCCATCATGCACACATAAACCCCACTCAAGCACACAAGAATCAGCCAGACCCCAGTGCAAACCCCATGTAAACAACACACGAATCCTCAAAGCCATCAAGCAACACCCCTAAACCCTAAACCCTAAACCCTAAACCCTAAACCCTAAACCCTAAACCCTAAACCCTAAACCCTAAACCCTAAACACCCTGAAAACCCTGAAACACTAAACCATGAACTTCACCCCGAAGCCTCCGAAGCCGCTGAAACCTTTAGAACAGTTTCATGGTACTTATTAACCAATGATGACTGTACTTAATGCTGTACTTATAACCATGTGAGGGCACTTAGGGGGCTTATAACTGGGTTATAAGTACAGTTACAGTTGTTCGAGAAGTACCATGAACCTCCAAGTAAACCCTAAACCCTAAACTCTAAACCCGAAACCCTTTTCTCCTTCTGTACCAGGCAGGGCCTGCTCGACGAGGACGCGCAGGCCTTCTGCGCGTCTTTCAGCTCTCGAAGATTTCCTGGGTTTAGGGATTCGGGTAACCCTAAACCCTAAACCTTAACTCCTAAACCCTAAACGCTAAACCCTAAACCCTAAACCGGTTTGGGTGCCGGGTTTGTGGGTGTAGGGTTTAGGATTGGGGTTTTCGCCCGCCGGACGGCCCCGACCCCCTTTGCTGGGTGGATCCGATGGTCATGCCCACAGGGTTTGGGGTTTGGGGTTTGGGGTTTGGGGTTTAGGGTTTAGAGTTTAGGGTTTAGGGTTTAGGGTTTAGGGTTTGGGGTTTGGGATTTGGGGTTTGGGGTTTGGGGTTTGGGGTGCAGCATAGAATTTAGACTTTAGCTAAGGTTGATCATTACAACCGCGTCAGACCCTAAACCCAAAACCCTACACGGAGTTGGGCCTGGGGCTTAGGACTTGGCAGTTTGAGGATATTTTTTAGGAGGTTGTCGTCTTGTGCTCCGAAATTAAGACTCGAGGGCAAGGTTTCGCTAAGGTTACGGTTTCAGATTTGGAGTTTGGTCTGTGTTCCGGGCTTAGGGTTCAGGCCAGAATCTCCGGTGTAGGGTTCGGGTCTATTCTACTGGACCCCTAAACCCTAAACCCTAAACCCTAAACCCTAAACCCTAAACCCTAAACCCTAAACCCTAAACCCTAAACCCCTATACCAGGGCTGGGTACCTCGTCGCTCAGTCCGCA
The DNA here is from genome assembly GCA_905221605.1 of Symbiodinium natans. Taxonomy (NCBI): domain Eukaryota; class Dinophyceae; order Suessiales; family Symbiodiniaceae; genus Symbiodinium; species Symbiodinium natans. The sequence continues at coordinate 363,323 of CAJNDS010002431.1, forward strand.
CGCCCCTGGCAGGATGAACCCTGACCACGCGGGCCCCTGGCGAGGCTCCGCTTTTCTCAGGGTTTAGGGTTTAGGGTTTAGGGTTTAGGGTTCAGGACTTCACAACCCTCAGCTTGCGCAGTGTAGAGACCAGAGAGAGACTGCGGAGAGCCTTCTGGCTCACCAGTGCCGTAGCCAGTTTGCAAGCTGGAGCTCTGTAAGATTCAGGGCTCGTGGCCAGCGATGGCCGAAGTTGGGTTCGCGCGAAACCTCTTCCTGCTCGCCGCAGTCTGCCTGACACCCGGAGCTGTGGCTTCAGGCCGTGTATTCCTGGGCAAGGAGCCTTCAGAGAGCAGTTCCTTTTTTGAAAGTCCTGGGAGTCGAGTATAAAGCCCGGACCTTGTTTCGGATGTTGCCTCTTTGGGAAGAGGAGCATATGCCCGAACCCCCTCTGAAATCCAAAAGGCTGACGTGTTTGCGAAGTCACAGGAACGGGCCATGAGTTCGCGGACACCGATTGCGACCAGTTGCAACGACCTGGTGCACCGCGGCCTTTCATGTTCAAGTTTTCTTTTTTTTTAGCAGGCGCCTTGAAGCTTTATGGTTCAGGGCTTTGTCAGGTATACGTGTAGGCGTTCAGGGTAGTCGCTGCAGATAGATCTGGCTGTTATTTCGGGGCTTATGCTTCGGTATAGAGGTGCTATGTGAGGCATATATGAGGGCTATACAGGGGAATCAGAAGGAGGGTCCCTTCTAGGGGCCCCTCCTCTTACCCCTTACCCTATACCCCAAACCCTAGACCCTAGACCCTAAACCCTAAACCCTAAACCCTAAACCCTAAACCCTAGACCCTAAACCCTAAACCCTAAACCCTAAACCCTACTTAGCTGAACCAGGTACTGGAATGCCCACGACAATCGGAAGGAAGGCTGCATCGATGCCAACAACCAAGAGACCTGCGGTCGCAATCAGGTGCGTCTGCTGGGTTTAGGCTGCTGGGTTTAGGGTTTAGGGTTTAGGGTTTAGGCTTTAGGGTTTAGGGTTTAGGGTTTAGGGGGATTCGGGTAACCCTAAACCCTAAATCCTAAATCCTAAACCATAAACCCTACAAGCCCTGTAAGCCGCATTTTTAGTCAGTGCTGACACCCGCCCCGCCGAAGGGCCGAATTTCGTCTTCGAATTTCGTCTTCGCCCTCCCCCCCCCCCCCCCCCCCCCGGAAAAGGGGACCCAGTTTCCCGGGTCTCTGCACGCTTGTGCAGTGACAAGCACGCGGAAGCATTGAAGATAGTCGTAACGATATGTGTGTAATGAAGAGCAATTTGTGTAGGTCTTGGGTTGGGTGTGACCATCTGTGTACATATACATATACATATGGGTGGTTGTCAAAATTGTGCTCCCTTCTGGGGTACCCTAAATATTAGGTGCCGTATGATAGTAGGGATCCAAAAAGGGTTCAGGGTTTAGGGTTTAGGAGATATGCATATATACATAGGGCCCCCAGAACTATACCATGCACCCCACAAACCCGAAAAGCCGCAACTTGAGATGCAGGTTTTCGCACACCCTAAACCCTAAACCCTAAACCCTAAACCCTAAACCCTAAACCCTAAACCCTAAACCCTACACCCTACACCCTACACCCTAAACCCTAAACCCTAAACCCTAATGTAACATTTGCATTGGAGGTGTTCGGCGCGGCGTGCGGGCAGCATGGAGCCTCTTGCACACCTTACGCGTTCATGCCCAACGTGGATAACAAGGCCCTGGTCTTTAGGGTGAAGAGAATGAGGTTTAGGGTTTATAGGGTTTAGGGTTTAGGGTTTAGGGTTTAGGGTTTAGGGTTTAGGGTTTAGGGTTTAGGGTTTAGGGTTTAGGGTTTAGGGTTTAGGGTTTAGGGTTTAGGGTTTAGGGTTTAGGGTTTACGTTTAGGGTTTAGGGTTTACGTTTTAGGGTTTTGGGGTTACGTAGAGTTTAGGGTTTAGGAACCTGCAACATCTGTTCAGAACATCAACCTACTCGAGCCCAAAGCCAAACCCATCGAGCCTTCGCAGGACTGCTCCTGGGTCAACAGTGGCAAGTTCTACTCAGACCCTCAGTAGTTGAGTGAGCACACTTTACACTTTTTGGGATACTATCCTCCCTTAGAGAAGTGAAAGTGTACACTTCTTTGGGGCTTATGAACTCAGCAACCCTAAACCCTAAACCCTAAACCCGAAACCCTAGGGCTTATGACTCAGCAACTAAGGATCCCTTCTTTTTCGACAAGAGCGCAGTGGCAGATCCCAGCAAGGGACAGCCAGGATTCCAAGGCTTCTGGGGTTTAGGGTTTAGGGTTTAGGGTTTAGGGTTTAGGGTTTAGGGTTTAGGGTTTAGGGTTTAGGGTTTAGGGTTTAGGGTTTAGGGTTTAGGGCTAGGGTCTAGAGTCCACATAAACCTTCCCTAAAGTGGCGATGTCGAGGTACTCACACTCAGGCTAGTACCCGAGGGTAGAGGGAACAATATGTGGGTTTCCATTCACTTCAGCTCATCAAGAGCAGCCCACTATCGATTCCGACCGTCCCTGAGCCCGGCCCTTGGGGGTTCGGGATTACAAAGTATAGGGTTTAGGGTTTAGGGTTTAGGGTTTAGGGTTTAGGGTTTAGGGTTTATAGGGTTTAGGGTTCAGGGGTACAAAGTATGGGCCCGGATGATGTAGCTAGCAACCCACAGGAATGCGCGGCCAGGGTTCATGGTCCTGGACGGCTGACGTGTACATGTTACGCCCGAAGCGTGTAAATCCCTAAGAAATAAAAAGCCCTCTCATCCCATAGGGAGTTCGGGAATTCCCGAAAACATTCTTCAAGGGTTCTCATAAGAGATTCTAGAGTGTAGGGTTTAGGGTTTAGGGTTTAGGGTTTAAGGTTTAGGGTTCCCTGTTCCGTGGCCCTGCAGAGGCTTCCGGTCTTGGGACCCTGCCAGAGGGACCTGGAATGCGCCGGACGTTTGGGTGGCTTGGTAGCCCAGTGGTAGCCTTTTATTTGTCTTTTTTAATATGGGTTCCCTTATAAAAGAACCAACCCACAAGAAGGGTTTAGGGTTTAGGGTTTAACAAGTTTAGGGTTTAGGGTTATGGGTTCCCTTATAAAATCACCAACCCCCCGAAAAAAACAGGGTGCCCTCATAGAAATATGGTTCCATGACGACCAAGGTGGTGCACGGATGCGATGGTTCAGGGATCCAGACTGACTGCCGAGGAGACATCTTTTGGCGTTTAAGGCTTAGGGTTTAGGGTTTAGGTTTAGGGCTTAGGGCTTAGGGCTTACGGTTTGTTTAGGGTTTATAGGGTTTAAAGGGTTTACAGGGTTTGTAGGGTTTATAGGGTTTATAGGGTTTGTAGGGTTGTTTAGGGTTTTTAGGGTTTTTAGGGTTTTAGGGTTTTTAGGGTTTTTAGGGTTTTTAGGGTTTTTAGGGTTTTTAGGGTTTATAGGGTTTATAGGGGTTATAGGGGTTATAGGGTTTATAGGGTTTATAGGTACACTGTCGAGGAGATATCTTCTACTTGGAGCACTTCAGCTCAAAGCAGCCCGTGGCCGAACAGAACTGCTTCGTTGGAGCTTTCGGCAAGGATCATGCCGGCCGGCGCAACTAGCAAATTCGCTGGTGTTTTTGAGCCAAGTTCGGCAACGTCGCCCTGAACCCTTGTAGACTAGGACCCAGAGTAGGCCCTCATGCCCAAAGATAGAGTTTATGCTCCCGGGTCTTGTAGAAGTACGGCTTAAACCTCAACTTTGACATGCTCAGCAGTAGCAATCAGACCCCCCCCCCCACCTAAGCCCCGAACACTACACCCTAAACCCTACACCCTAAACCCTAAACCAGGTCCAGTGCCCGACATTGTATGTCCCCGGCCTTGGCAAGTCCTATGCGAACCCTGGATGCGGCTGGTGGCGGGGCTTCGAGCCCTGGAGAGATATGAGCCAAGATTTGCCAGTGTCCCTAAACCGGAAACCCTAAACCCCAGAACCCTGAACCCTAAACCCTAAACCCTGGTCCTAAACCCCATGCCCCATACCCTATGCCCCATGCCCGAATACTCAGGGACATTGAATGGTTGCCCAAATCTCGTTCGGAGCCTTACCTGAGGGCACCCACTAGGCCTCCACACTTTAGAGAACCGGCCACAGCACGTTTGTGGGGTGACGGGGTTGTAGGGATAAGGGTTTACCTACAGAACCCCAGGACCAACTGCCTGTCTTTTCCCGTTCATTCTGATGTTTTGCCCCAAACCCCAAAATCCTAAACCCTACACCCTAAACCCTAAACCCCAAACCCTAAACCCTAAACCCTAAACCCTACACCCTAAATCCTGCCCAGAACTTCCCCGCGGGCGTCGAGTTCGCCTCCGACCAGGGTGTGGGCGCCATGGGGCCTGCAGGCTTGGGCTTTGGGTTTAGGGTTACTAGGGTTTAGGGTTTAGGGTTTAGGGTTTAGGGTTTAGGGTTTAGGGTTTAGGGTTTAGGTTACTAGGGTTACTAGGGTTACTAGGGTTACTAGGGTTACTAGGGTTTAGGGTTCATAGGGTTTAGGGTTTAGGGTTTGGGGTTTCGGGTTTAGGATTTGGGGTTCTAAGGGCCCTAATTAGGGCTGATTGTGGGGTTTGGGTAGAGTTCAGGGTTTAGGGTTTAGGGTTTAGGGTTTAGGGTTTAGGGTTTAGGGCTAAGCGTTTAGGGTTTTAGGAGGTCTTGTAGCAACCCGGCGCCTTGTCAGGACAGGGCGGGGACTACCGCAACAACATCAAGGCCGACCTTGGGATTAGGGTTTAGGGTTTAGGGTTTAGGGTTTAGGGTTTAGGGTTTAGGGTTTAACCCAACGATGAGCTTGTTTAGGGTTTAGGGTTTAGGGTTGAGGGTTTAGGGTTTAGGGTTTAGGTTTAGGGTTTAGGGTTTAGGGTTTAGGGTGCAAATTAGGACCCAGAGTAGGCTCCTATTTCTCTTTTTTTGGGGTTAAGGGTCCCTTGTAAGCCCCACAAGCCAAAAAGGGGCACCCTTTTATTCTAGGTTACTCTTGGGTCTAGTTAAGGTGTAGGGTGTAGACTACGAAGTTGGATCGCAATTCAAGTTTTAGATATTCATAAGAAGTTTGTAAATTTGTACCACCGACCCACCTTCCGTGTCTATCATTGCCGTCTATGTTACATATCATTGTTCACATGCACATTAACTATGTCTTTACTTAGTAGTTAATTACTTTCATGAAAACTGCTAGGCTTCGCTACCAAGGGGGCTCTTTCTGAATTTGGGGTTTGAGAGATTTGCTGGTTCTCCCTTCTCGGGCACGTTCCTGCGCACCCCACAGGCTGCGCTAAGCAACGTCTACGAGAACGGAGTTTACCAGGACCTCGGGGCTCGTCCAGTTTGGAGTGCCCTACACCCTGAAGCCTTGTTAAACTACCCTAAACCCGAAACCCTAAGCCCTAAACCCTAAACCCTAAAACCCCATTTGAATGGTGGTGGGGGCTTCAAAGTAGTGCCTGCTAGGGTAGGGAGGATGTAGGCACATGGTGCGCAGAGAGGCCGGCTACAGTGGCTTAGTCCATCCATACAGCAACACGCCCAACACCGTGGCCTACTTCGTTGGCGCTGTGTGGAACTGGGTCACTTAGAGCCTTCTTGAGTTAGGGTTTAGGGTGTAGGGTTTAGGGTTTAGGGTTTAGGGTTTAGGGTTTAGGGTTTAGGGTTTAGGGTTTAGGGTTTAACCCAACGATGAGCTTGCCTCATTCTCTGCGGAACTCAGCCGGTAAGGTTTGCAACTATGACCTGGAAGCCAAAGTGGGCCCCTACACGACGTCCGACGCCAACTGCTACTGCGACAACGAGCCCTGGAGCCTTGGTTGCTTATAGGGTTCAGGGTTTAGGGTTTAGGGGTTTAGGGTTTTGGGTTTTGGGTTTTGGGTTTATGGGGGTTAGGGGTACCTGTTTGCCCTTGCTTGTGTTCTAGGTTCCCTCATACGGTAACCAACAACAGAAAATTTGGAGCCGGATGTCGGCGAGCCAACCGGGTCGGCGGCGTAGGCGTGCCGTCCCATAGCTAAAGCTAGGGCTTCCGCCCTAGCGGGCACACAGAGGGGCGTTGCCCGATTTAGGAGCCTCCGGCTCAGGCCGCCGACCCAAGAGGCCCTAAACTAAACCTCTCAACGCAAGTGTCTTGGGACCTGCTGTTTTTGGTGGGTGGGGTGGGGGTGGGGGTGGGGGGCCGGGCTGTTTTGGGTGGGGGGGGGGGGGGGGGGGGGGGTGGGGGTGGGGGGGGTTGGGGGTGTAAGGGAGGGGAGGGGGGGGTTCCCTCCCCGGTAAACCCGAAACCCCAAACCCTAAACCCTAAACCCAAAAAAGTGACTACATTTTGGAGAAGTGGCCTTACAGTTGCTGGGCTACCAAGGAACGGCCGCGGAGGTGGAGAGCGCGACTACCCCCGGAACGCCGTGATCGTGTACTGCGGGCTCTACGACATCCGTGGGGACCGAGAAATGGTCTGCGACTTCATCACCACCAAGGATCCGTCGGATTACGGTTTAGGGTTTAGGGTTCAGGGTTTGGGGTTTAGGGTTAGGGTTTAGGGTTTAGGGTTTAGGGTTTAGGGTTTAGGGTTTAGGGTTTAGGGTTTAGGGTTTAGAGTTTAGGGTTTAGGGTTTAGGGTTTAGGGTTTAGGGTTTAGGGTTTAGGGTTTAGGGTTTCGGGTGGAACGGTTTGCGATCTCCCTGAACACCAAGGACCCCTCGCAGGATCCCTCAGGCGCGAACAAGCCTTGGTCGGACGTCCGTCGTGGGGACACGCTGCGGATGGACAGTTGGCCGTAGGCGTTGGGTTTCATATAGTGTTTCGGCACAGAATTGTAAAGACCTTTTGTGTGCAGCTCCTGTTGTGACGCGGCTTCCTTTGTACAGAAAGTCGGCTGCGACAAACGCCTTGCGCCCCCATGTACAGTCGTCCAGTGCGCTTCCTCAGATGTCGCGCACGGGACTCAGGCTACCTGGCTACCTTAAAGGCCTTTGAAACGCGGACCCGACAGAGTCACACGCACGGGAGCAGGAGACAACAGGCCCTTGCAAGCCCCCAAACCCTAAACCCTAAACCTTAAACCCTAAACCTGAAAAACCCTAAGCCCTAAACCCTAAACCCTTAAGCCTAAACCCTAAACCCTAAACGCTAAACCCTGAACGCTAAACCCTGAACCCTAAACCCTAAACCCTAACTAATTACCCCTGAGCCGCTCTGTCCCTTCTGACCGTTTTCAGGACTTACAGCCTTGACCCCAAACCCAAATCCTTATCGAAAAGAACCCCGCCGGAGGCAAACCACCCTATAACCTACAACCTAAACCCTAAACCCTAAATTTTCTAAACCCTAAACCCTAAACCCTAAACCCTAAACCCTAAACCCTAAACCCTAAACCCTAAACCCTAAACCCTAAACCCTAAACCCTAAACCCTAAACCTACTTCCCAAGCTTCGAAAGCACTATGCTGCCTTAATGCCCTCAAGAGGCCTCTTGCCGAATCTCTTGCAGACAATAGAGGCCTGGAGTTTACCTACAGAGGGTAGGGTTTAGGGTTTAGGGTTTAGGGTTTAGGGTTTAGGGTTTAGGGTTTAGGGTTTAGGGTTTAGGGTTTAGGGTTTAAGGTTTATAGGGTTTAGGGTTGCCCGAGGGGGGTGTAGGGTTTGTGGGTCTGTAGATGTTCACAGGCTTTCTGCGGTTGTTTTTTGGTTTTTAGTGGGGTGTTGGGGTGTTTTCAGATGATAATCCGGCTGAAGGCTTCGCCTCAAACCCGAAAACCCCAATCCGTAACCCTAAACCCTAAACCCTAAACCCGACCAGCCCTAAACCCTAAACCCCAAAGCCTAGAGATCTTAGGGGCTGCTCTCGATTTGTTCCGGAGATGTGCTTGGCTTAGGGCTTCGGAGTTCACGGTCTTGGTCTTTGGCTTTGGTAACTTGGGATGTTCCCCCCTTTTACTAACGTCCTTAATGGGGATTGTAGCACCCCCCATTATAATCCCTGCTATGGACTGTTAGTGTAAGGGGGAACCTCCCAGATTTCCCCAAACCCTAAACCCTAAACCCTAACACCCTAACACCCTAACACCCTAACACCCTAACACCCTAACACCCTAACACCCTAACACCCTAACACCCTAAACCCTAAACCCTAAACCTTTTGGCTTTGGTAACCTACCAAGGCCGAATCGTGGTTTGCGCTTATCAGAGGACTCTACCTTGGACCTGGGTTGGGTAGAACCTTGTCTAAGGATCTCTCTAAGTGAGAATAGCTGGGTCATTGTTATGTTGAAAGTCATGCTTACCCTAAACCCTAAACCCTAAACTCTAAACCCTAAACCTTTTTTTACGAATATTTACTTCAACCCACATAAGGAACAACATGGTCATTTTTAAAACAGATTTTCAACAGTGGTGCAGAATAAGGGCCATATTCGGAGGAGCCTTGCGGGGTACAACCTGAGGGGTACGAGTCTTAAATCCCTTGAGTTTAGGGGTTTAAACTCATTGGGGTTTCAAGTCGAGGGTTTTTTTGATTTTCGGGGTTTAGGTTTTAGGGTGTAGGGTTTTGGGCTTAGGGCTTAGGGCTTTTTGGTTTTAGGGGTTTGGGTTTAGCTGGCTGTCTTTTTTGGGAGAGGGGTCATTTTGGAACGCGCAAGGGAGTCATTTTGGAACGCGTAAAGGGGTCATTTTGGAACGCGTAAAGGGGTCATTTTGGAACGCGTTTCTCTTGGTTTAGTACTGTTTACAAGGGATTTCTGGTTTCAATGGTTTCCTTGGTTTCCTTGGTTTCCTTGGTTTCCTTGGTTCCCATGGTTTCCTTGGTTCCCATGGTTTCCTTGGTTCCTATGGTTTCCATGGTTTCCGTGGTTTCTATGGTTTCTATGGTTTTCTATGGTTTCCTTAGTTTCCTTGGTTTCCATGCTTTCCTTTGTTTCTGTGGTTTTCATGGTTTCCGTGGTTTCCTTGGCTTGTGTGGTTTCCATGGTTTCCGTGGTTTCTATGGTTTCTATGGTTTTCTTGGTTTTCTTGGTTTCCTTGGTTTCCTTGGTTTCCTTGGTTTCTTTGGTTTCTACGGTTTCCATGGTTTCCATGGTTTCCATGGTTTATATGGTTTCCATGGTTTCCTTGGTTCCTTGCTTCGTGGTGTCCATGGTTTCCTGGACTTGTGTGGTTTCCATTGTTTCCCTGGTTTCTATGGTTTCTATGGTTTTCTTGGTTTCCTTGGTTTCCTTGGTTTCTATGGTTTCTCTGGTTTCTTTGGTTTCCGCAGCCCCCCCCAACCCCCCCGCTTTTTTTAAGCCGTGCAAGCTTGCTTCAAAGCATATGAAACTTTTTCTTGAAACCCATCATGCACGCATTGTGTTTGCAAATGAGGGGGGGCTGCGCCCCCCCCAACCCCCCCGCTTTGTTTAAGCCGTGCAAGCTTGCTTCAAAGCATATGAAACTTTTTTTGAAACCCATCATGCAAGCATTGTGTTTGCAAATGGGGGGGGCTGCGTAAGCCGTGCAAGCTTGCTTCAAAGCATATGAAACTTTTTTTGAAACCCATCATGCAAGCATTGTGTTTGCAAATGGGGGGGGCTGCGCCCCCCCCAACCCCCCCGCTTTTTTTAAGCCGTGCAAGCTTGCTTCAAAGCATATGAAACTTTTTTTGAAACCCATCATGCACGCATTGCGTTTGCAAATGGGGGGGGCTGCGCTGCCCCCAACCCCCCCGCTTTTTTTAAGCCGTGCAAGCTTGCTTCAAAGCATAAACTTTTTTTGAAACCCATCATGCAAGCATTGTGTTTGCAAATGGGGGGGGGCTGCGCCCCCCCCAACCCCCCCGCTTTTTTTAAGCCGTGCAAGCTTGCTTCAAAGCATATGAAACTTTTTTTGAAACCCATCATGCACGCATTGTGTTTGCAAATGGGGGGGGGGCTGCGCCCCCCCCAACCCCCCCGCTTTTTTAAAGCCGTGCAAGCTTGCTTCAAAGCATATGAAACTTTTTTTGATGCATTTTACAATGCATTTTTGCGCATTCGCAACTTCGTCCGTGCTTTTTACAGTACGTTTTTGCGCATCTGCAAATGCGTTCGTGCACCCTCTGCGGGGATCGCGGGTGTCGAGATGCTGTTTACAGTGTGTTTTTGCGCGTTTGCAAATGCGTTCGTGCACCCTGTGCGGGGATCGTGGGTCTCGAGATGCTTTTTACAATGTGTTTTTTTGCGCATTAACAAATGCGTTCGTGCACCCTCTGCGGGGATCGTGGGTCTCGAGATGCTTTTTACAGTGTGTTTTTACGCATTTGCAAATGCGTTTGTGCACCCTCTGCGGGGATCGTGCGTGTCGACATGCGTTTTACAGTGTGTTTTTGCTCATTTGCAAATGCGTTCGTGCACCCTCTGCGGGGATCGTGCGTGTCCAGATGCCTTTTACAGTGTGTTTTTGCGCATTTGCAAATGCGTTCGTGCACCTTCTGCGGGGATCGTGCGTGTCCAGATGCTTTTTACAGTGTGTTTTTGCGCATTTGCAAATGCGTTCGTGCACCCTCTGCGGGGATCGTGGGTGTCGAGATGCGTTTTACAGTGTGTTTTTGCGCATTTGCAAATGCGTTCGTGCACCCTTTGCGGGGATCGTGGGTGTCGAGATGCGTTTTACAGTGTGTTTTTGCTCATTTGCAAATGCGTTCGTGCACCCTCTGCGGGCATCGTCTGTGTCGACATGCGTTTTACAGTGTGTTTTTGCTCATTTGCAAATGCGTTCGTGCACCCTCTGCGGGGATCGTGGGTGTCGACATGCGTTTGCAATGCGTTCGTGCACCCTCTGCGGGGATCGTGGGTGTCGACATGCGTTTTACAGTGTGTTTTGCGCATTCGTAACTTCGTTCGCCGAACCCTCTGCCGTGATCGCACGCGTGCATTTTTTGTTAGGCGCTGACCTATTTTTCTGCTCTTTGTGTTCCAAAATGACCCTTTCTCGTGTTCCGAAATGACTCCCTGCTGTGTTCCAAAATGACTCCCTTCTGTGTTCCAAAATGACCCCTTACCCTTGTCTGGGCTACTCGACCCTAAACCCTAAACCCTAAACTCTACACCCTAAACCCTAAACCCTAAGCTGCTTGAAGGCTTTCTGGGGTTCGGGCTGCGATGCCCTCTGTCTTCCCCCCTGTGGCTGCAGTTTCCGTTCTGGTGACAGCGCGCCTCAGCCTCGGGCCCAGCGAAGGTGGTTTCGGGTTTCGGGTTTCGGGTTTAGGGTTTAGGGTTTAGGTTTGGGCTTAGTAACAACAATCATCGTGATTGCAATCAGAACAGTGATCGCCATCATCGCCATGGTACTACAAAAAGTAGTTGAACTAGCATTCGCAGTCATGACTCTTCGAAGAAAAAGGAAGCAGGCTTGCAGTGTCCTGTTGTGAAACTATGACCTGAAAGGGACCCTAAACCCTAAACCCTAAACCCTAAACCCTAAACCCTAAACCCTAAACCCTAAACCCCAAACCCTAAACCCTAAACCCTGTAGGTGCATGAAATGTGGCTCCCACGCCGGCTGCTAAGCCCAAACCCTCATTTGAGCTACGGGCTGACGGGAGATTGTAGAATGCAATGGGCGAAGGTTTAGGGTTTAGGGTTTAGGGTTTAGGGTTTGGGGTTTGGGGTTTAGGGTTTAGGGTTTAGGGTTTAGGGGGAAAGGGTGTAGGGTTTAGGGTTTCGGGTTTAGGGTTTAGAGTGGGTATTTCTCTGTCACTTGACAGGCTACTTGCCGGGTGAATGCTTGAGTTGAAAAGGCTGAACTCTAAACCCTAAACCCTAAACCCTACACCCCAAACCCGAAACCCGAAACACTAAACCCTAAACCCTAAACCCTAAACCCTAAACCCTAAACCCTAAACCCTAAACCCTAAACCCTACACCCTAAACCCTAAACCCTAAACCCTATACCCTAAACCCTAAACCGTAAACCCTAAAGGTCTCCGTGGCAGCGCTTTGCACAGCACCCGGCCCCTGGCGGTCGCCCCAAGAGAAAAGATGCAGAGGGCGCCCCCAAGGGGGTTTAGGATTCAGGGTTGCAGGGTTGTAGGGTTTAGGCTTTAGGGTTTGGGGTTTAGGGTTTAGGGTTTCAGGTTTGAGTGTAAGTTTCAAGGGCTCTGGCGCCCCCAACGGATTTTAGGATTCAGTGCTTGTTTGCTTTAGGTTTCAGGTTCTCAGTGTAGGTTTCATGGGTTTAGGGCTTGAGGATTAAGGGTGGGTATCAAAGGTTCAGGTGTTAAGTGCGGGTTTCACGCGGTTGGGGTTTGGGGGGATTTAGGGTTTGTAAGTTTGTGGGTGCTGGCGTACCCTCATTCCTTGTCGTTTGCGGGGGGCTAAGGTTCCCTTATCTCATATAAACCCCATGGACGAAAAGGGTCAGCCTTCTTTAAAGCCTGAACCCAAACCGGTCGAAAGCCTAAACCTGGAATACCCTTAGCCCCAAACCCCAAGCCCTAAACCCCGAAACGCCAAAAGCCAATCCAGCCCTAAAGCACCCTAGACCCGAAAACTGAATACCCTTGAAGTCCTTCCTTCCTTCCTTCATCCCATGGCATGTGGGTGTTTACGAAAGTAGGGGACCCCCAACATTAATTAATCCCAAAATAGTAGGCTCACTTATATCAGGGACCCCGATAGACTTAAAACCCTACACCCTAAAGCCTAAACCCAAAACCCTAAACCCTAAACCCTAAACCCCAAACCCTAAACCCTAAACCCTGAACCCTAACTTCGGCAACGCCCATGCGGGTGTACGAAGCCCGAAGCCCCTAAAGCCCCGAACCCCCGAAATGCCCTGCACCCTGTCTGGCTGCAAGGCAGCAGGGCTTCAACACACTCAACTAGGGTTTAGGGTTTAGGGTTTAGGGTTTAGGGTTTAGGGTTTAGGGTTTAGGGTTTAGGGTTCAGGGTGTGCAGATTTGCAGGTGGCAGCTTTTTTGTCCAGGAGGGCTCAACAAGACAAAACTCAGCCACGGATTCTGGCTCGAAGTCTGGGCAAGCTGGGCGCTTACTAGGACCCTCCAGCGACCTCGAAGGGTTTAGGGTTTAGGGTTTAGGGGTTAGGGTTTAGGGTTTAGGGTCTAGGGCAAGTAGAAGCAGGATTCTGTTGGGAGTTGAGGGTTCAAGATTTGAGAGAAAAGGCTTTCAACTCAAAAGCCCAAGAACTCCACCCGAGCAACTCAAAGACCTGTTCAGAAACTGGGCCATAGGGTTGCGGGGATAATTGGGTTTAGGGTTTAGGGTGTTTGGGGTTTAGGGTTTAGGGTTTAGGGTTTAGGGCTTGAGACGGCTCAAGATTGAGGGCCAAGAGGTTAGACCCAACAACCTTAACTCGCCGATCGTCTGGTACTTGTCTTGCGGTGCCTCATGCAGCAACATGCAGGCAGGACTGACCCTCGATCCGAAACCCAAAACCGTACCCTAAACCCTAAACCCTAAACCCAAAACCCAAAACCCTAGACCGAATCCCCAAGAGCGGTCTGGCGGTCTAGAGACTGAGACTTGGTTCGGATTTGCCTGGGTTCCTAAGATTTGGGCCTTGCAGGCCGCTGTGGGGGGGGGGGGGGGGGTGTTTAGGGTTTAGGGTTTAGGGTTCAGGGTTTAGGGTGAGGGTTGAGGGTTTAGGGTAACCCAGGCCCAAAATGCTGAAGCGTTTGGAGCCCAAAAGCAAGGACATATGGAGATTCCCGATCGGCTCTGCTCTTTGGAGTATAGAAAGATCCCGAAAAAAGACTGCATCGGCGTGCTTTCGCAGCGGTGGGTGGGCTGAAGACTTAGGGTTTAGGGTTTAGGGTTTAGGGTTTCGGGTTTAGGGTTTAGGGTTTAGGGATAGGGTTTAGGGTTTAGGGTTTAGGCAGCGCACAAAAGATCACAATCAAACATAGCGAAGCACGCAGAATCAAGCTTGATCAGTGTGTGGTAGGGACTTGTGGGCGTCAATCGGCAACGAGAATCCCAAACTCAGTCTCAAACATAGGCAAGCAGCACACGAAATGCCAACATCCGTAATAGAACAGTGAAACACACAAACCAAATTTGATCAGCGCCTGTTGGGGAATGAGGAGGGATAATCGGCAAGGAAAATCATCCCAAACGGAGTCGCAAACATAGGCAAGCCGCACGCGAAATGCCAACATTCAACAAAGCAACAGTGCACCACAACAACAGCGAAACCCAAAATCAAGTTCGATCAGTGTGCCGTATGGAATCACAAGGGCAAATCGGCAGCGAGCGGGTAAAGGTCAAGTTTGATCAGTGTGCCGTCTGGAATCACAAGGGCAAATCGGCAGCGAGCATGTAAAAGCGACCTTCAAGAAAAAACAAGCCGAATAGCACACCAAAGACCACCATGCACAATTTAGCTTTGATCCGTACAGAATTTTGAGGCCCGATCGGCAACGAGATTCCGAAACTGAGTTTTTTTAATATGAGCAAGCAGCACACCAAAGATCGACATTCGCAAGTAAACAGCGAAGCATAAAACATGAAACTCGATACTTGCGTGGTAGAGAATTGCAAAGTGGGCCAATCCATGGCGCACATGTTTTCTTTCAATCACAAGCAAGCAAGCAGTAGAATAAGGATTGACGTCCACAGCGAACGCACACAAAGCAAGCCAAACAGAAGCAATACAACAACCCATGATCAAGTTCAGAACTAAGGTGTAGGAACCTGCATGCGTGCGTGACTGTTATATATATATATATATATGTATATGTGTGTGTACATATACATATAAATATAAATTATATATATATATATATATATCATATCATATCATATTATATTATATTATATTATATTGTATTATATTGAAATATATATAAATCCAGAGTTCGTAGAGGCATTCGTCGGAACCGTGCCTTTGCTGCTGCACCATATATGTTTGAAAGCTGGAAACGCTACGCGTGCAGAAAATGCAACTAAGGGCTTGAGATCGGAGATGCAAGGCGTAAATGTATATATATATATATATATGGTTTATATATGTAGAGTAGATGGTGTATATTGTATATAGTATACATAGTATACATAGTCTACATAGTATACATAGTATACATAGTGTACATAGTGTACATAGTATACATAGTATACATGGTGTAAGATATACAGAGTATACTAAGTTTACATAGTATACATAGTGGACCTAGTATGCGCAGTATGCTTTGTATGCACAGTCTATATACTATACCCCCCTCTCCAGCCCCGTTTGTTTTATTCTTTAAAGCTGTGCAAGCCTGCTTTAACACCGTCTGATTTTTTCCAACGCCATCATGCGAGCATTGTTTTGCTACTGGGCGGGGGGGGGGGGGGGGAACCCCCCGCTTTTTATGGGGGGGGGGGGGGGGAACCCCCCGCTTTTTATGAGCCGTGCAAGCTTGCGTCAACACCGTATGAGCCCCTTCCAACCGACGACAGCTTCGCATTTGGCGAACGCACACGTCCACGAGCGACGACAGTTTCACATTTGGCGATGCAGACTTCCAAAATTTTAAAGCGACGATAGTTTCGCATTTTGCGAAGGCGACATGGACGCGCACGGCGCCTAGGCGTGAGCGCGATGTCCAACATCGCGAATTGCAAATCCCCTTAGTCTGGATGCACGCAGCGAACCACCCAACGGCACAAAACACACGAAACCACGCGCCTGCCACGTTTTCAGGATGCATCGGTCGACTTCCACCTGCAAGCGCCAAATTATGCGCACAGGGCCTAGGCGGTCGACTGTTTGTTTGTTTGTTTGTTTGTTTGTTTGTTTGTTTTTTTTTTTATTTTTTTTGATCCTCGGCGGCTTGTGTTTTTTGATATTTTCTGAAACACGTTTTGATCCGGCAGCCGATGGGCAAGATCTACTTCTTCCTGTTTGCGAATCATGGTGGAATGTCGTTAATCCAGGGCAAGCTGGCAATGCAGCAGTATTTTGCAACATTTCACGATGTTGATGCTACTCAGTTCCTGCTTCGCCTTGGCTTGATTCCCAACTGCCCGTAGGCTTTTTCTGGCAGGCTGCCATTTAACTTTTAAGGTCTCAGTCCGAGCTGCTGCCATGTGGCATGCGAAGTAGTCTCCAAAGGCAATCGATCTGCACGTGACGCATGCGTGCAGCACGAGCGCGAACAGGCCAGTGTGCTTGCTTGCTTGGCATGGCTTGATCGTTTTTGGGAAGCTCGGGCAGAATCATCCTGTGGCACGGCAGGAAGCGAAGCTCATCGTGCCCAAGGCCTCCGCGAGGCAGATGGGCAAGATTGCGGCAAGATGCTTGTGAAACTTTGTGGGGTAGAGCCTGTCGGTCGGCCAATAGCATGTCAGGCGCAAACGCCAAGCAGACGAGATGAGCTGATCTGACTGAGCCCATTGACTGAGGGAGCCTATCTACTCGTCCCAGCTTCTTTCTGCTGATTCTTCTACAAAAACTCGGCTCAATCAACAAATTGTTGGCGTTGTTCAGAAGCCAACATGCGCTGGCAGGCTGGTGCAGAGTTAACCGTTTCTTCCCGAAGTCCTTCCGACGGACGCTCCCAATGCAGATTTCGGTGCAAAACGTCCATGGTAAAAGTTTGTTTGCAGCGCTTATATTCCAAGATTTGTTGCCGGGTACACGGCAGTCTGTTTGCTGCCATTCCTGTCTTTCAACTCCGACCTTAGGCCCCGAGGCCATGTATCTGAAGGTATCGGAAAAGTCTGTGGGGCAGCATCAGGGATGCGGGACTCAACTACAGGGAAGCAGCAGGATGCCCAAAAACACAAACCCGAGGGGCAGACAGAGAGAGAGAGAGAGGGACAGAGACAGAGACAGAGACAGAGACAGAGAGAGAGAGAGAGAGAGAGAGAGAGAGAGAGAGAGAGAGAGAGAGAGAGAGAGAGAGAGAGAGAGAGAGAGAGAGAGAGAGCGGTCTCCCTTCGGGGGGATCTCATGCGCTGGAAGGAAGGAAGGAAGGAAGGAAGAGAGAGAGAGAGAGAGAGACAGAGAGAGAGGGAGAGGGAGAGAGATCCTGTAAACACTCTGGGGCTTAGGGTTTAGGGTCTAAACCCCAAACCCCATACTTTAGACCCTAAACCCTGGGGTTCCCACTTTCCAGATGAGTACTTGCCGCCCACGGGGGAGATGGATCCCTACGCCAAGAGCAAGGATCGTCGTGCAGGAGGTTGTTTCCGGGTCGGAATACAGGGGTTTAGGGTTTAGGGGGGAGGATTACTAATACTATTCCCTTGATGGTCCCGCTGGCTTTTTGCGTGAGAGCCAGGGCTTGCCCTCCACTTCGATTAGGTAGGGTTTAGGGTTTAGGGTTTAGGGTTTAGGGTTTAGGGTTTAGGGTTTAGGGTTTAGGGTTTAGGGTCTTGGGGTTGGGGTGTTATGGCTGTAGGCTTTGTCTACTGTCATGGACTCTACCTTGGACCCCTAAGGTAGCGCCCTTGGGTTTGGGCACCCTTTAGACCTTTTTAGTAGTATATTCAGGGGACCTCTTGGGGGTACAGGGTTTAGTGTTTAGGGTTTAAGGTTTAGGGGTGTAGGGTTTAGGGTTTAGGGTTCAGGGTTTAGGGTTTAGGGTTTAGGGTTTAGGGTTTAGGGTTTAGGGGTACATCCCTGTATGACTCCGTTGATACTGGTGGCTTTGAAGTGCATGCATGGTGATGATGTTGGGTTGCTGGCACGAGTGTTTGTCGAAATGGGAGGATTGCCGTCCAGAATTCCCAACATCCTGACCCCACAGTCCCACCTCAATCCCAGATAGCCCTAAACCCCAAACCCCAAACCCCAAACCCCAAACCCTAAACCCTAAACCCTAAATCAAACCTACAACCTTAACTCTGTGATTGCTAAGCACCATCCTCTTGTTCACAGCTTCGTGCAGGCGCTGCTGACAGGGCTCCTGGCCGGGCCAGTACCTGAAGGGGCCGTGAACTTCCGGTCTTTGGGATTTTACGGTTTAGGTTTTAGGGTTTAGAGTTTTGGTTTTGGGGCTCAAGGTTTAGGGTTGGGGGTTTAGGGTTTAGGGTTGAGGGATTTGGGACTTGAGGATGTCAGAGTTTCACGCTTGAGGGTTACCGGGCTGACCCTAAACCCCGAAACCCTAAACCCATAAAGCTCCCAGTGTTCAAGGGCCCTATGGGTTGAGGTCTGCGGTTCAGGGTTTAGGGTTTAGGGTTTAGGGTTCAGGGTTGTTCTAGGGTGTGGCTTATGGGATCAACTTCAGGGTTCAGGGTTTCGGGGTTTAGGGTTTCGGGTTTCGGGGTTTAGGAGCATGGCTCACATCTTTATTGAAGTAGTCAATCCTGACGTAGCAGAGGGCCCAGATTTCATGACGACATGTCCAAATCATTGGCGGGCACAGAGGATTCGGCATATACGGATACTTCCGGCAAACTTTCACTAGTTTTCACGTGTAGTCTGTGTCAACCAAGTTGCGAAACACCGATGTAAAACGGTCCACGAAACTGCATTTGGCAAAATTTGTGTTTTAGAGCCGGTGGTAGTATGTTTTTGGATTTTTTCGGCTACTTGATTTGTGGCCGCGGCCTTCTATGTTGTAGAAAGAAGCAAAAAACGAAGCAACTTGCTGTGTTTTGGGCATGTTAGCAGACGGTTTGAACACTTGTGACAGTGCGTCTGGATGCAGAAACATCAAGCTTTCTTTTTAAAAGGCAAAAATGCGAAACTGTCCATTGTTGTGGGCCCATTGCATCATGTTGTATAAGGAAGCAAAAACCGCTCAAAATTGCAGTGTTTTGGCCATGGTTCGGATAACATGGTCGTGACCATCCCCCCCCCCCCCCCCACCCACCCCCCGCCAACCACACCCCCCCCCCACCCCTGGTGACCCACGTTTTCGCGCAAATGTGGGGGACGTACCCAGGATTTAGAGTTTAGGTTGGGGGTTCAGTTCGGGGGTTTAGGGTTTAGGGTTTGGGGTTCAGGGGTTTAGGGTTCAGGGTTCAGGGTTCAGGGTTCACCCCTAAACCCTAAACCCTAAGCCAAAACCCTAAACCCTAAACCCTAAACCCTAGTGTTTCGGAGTTCAGGGTTTAGGGCTGAGGGCTCAGGGACTAATTCAACGACTGGGGTTTGGCTGCAGCCAAGAGTTTCAATCCCAGACCCGAGGCATGTCCAGTGATCGGGCTTTTGGGTTTAGGGTTTAGGGTTTAGGGCAGTTTAGGGTTTAGGGTTTAGGGTTTAGGGTTTAGGGTTTAGGGTTTAGGGTTTAGGGTTTAGGGTTTAGGGTTTAGGGTTTAGGGTTTAGGCTTCAGGGTTTATGCCCCACATCGGGCCCTCGCTTGTAAGGTGCGCCTATTCTGCCGTGAGCTTTCAACGCCGGCATGGCCGTAACCTTGCAGGACAGCCAAGCACACCCCTAAAGCCCTACTCTAGGGCTTTTGGGGTTACGGGTTTAGGGTCTAGGGTTGAGGGCCTAACCCTTAAACCCCTAAACCCTTATACCCTTAAGCCCTTAAACCCCGAAACCCCTAAACCCCTAAACCCTTAAACCTGCAAACCCCTGAACCCTAAAGGCCCTTAAACCCTGAAACCTTTAAACTGCCATGAGGGTTCTAGAGGCTTAGGCCCTTCGGATTTCGGATGACGAAAGGCCTAAGCCCTCATGGCGGGTCTCATCAGGTTGTCCTAGAAACCCCAACATGACCCCGTAAACATAATAGGGTCGAACCCATCCAAAAGTACAACAGGTCAGCCTCCCTCCCCCCCCCCCCCCCGAATAAGAAAAAAGAAATCAAAAATTAAAAAGGACGAGAGCAGTTGGAGCTCCCGAAAACCCGAAACCCGAAACCCTAAACCCTAAACCCTAAACCCTAAACCCTAAACCTTCCAGGACTGGGCGCGCGGTCCATTGCCATAGGCCCGGCGCCTCGGAAGGCTAGACAGATCTAACGTGAGGTTTCTTCATACTCTAAGGGTGGTTATATGGGCCCCTAGGGTTTAGGGTTTAGGGTTTGGGGTTTGGGGTTTAGCCCGGAATGTTGTCCCTTACCTTCTTTAGAGGCTTCTGAAGCATGGGCCCCAAAGTTTTGTAGGGTTTATATGGGGTACATAAGGGGTCCCCCTTTGAAGGGCCCATACTAAGGGACCATGTAACTACCCTGCATTGTGACATTCATACTGATGGCTGTGATGGCTTTGAAGCCATTCACCGTGAAAGCTCGCTGAAGCTGTCTGTGAAAGAAGGGCCCATGATTCAGGTGAAGCCATACATCCTGCTGGTCAACAGCCCGGTCTTGTTTATCGGAATTTAGGCTTGTTGGATGGGTCTGCCTTACAATTTGAAGGTTAGCTGCTCTCCCCTGGAAAGAATCGGCGATCCCTGAACCCTACGCCCGAGTTTCTTCAGCCTGCCCGATGGGCCAACCAGCTGACCCGGTGCCCGATTTTGCGTGTACCAAAATTTGCCAAACCAAAGTTTAGGGTTTAGGGTTTAGGGTTTAGGGTTTGGGGTTTGGGGTTTAGGGTTTAGGGTTTAGGGTTTAGGGTTTAGGGTTCGGTGTTTAGGCTTTCGGCTTTGGGGCTTGGGGTATTTAAGATGAAGAGTGGCGAGGCCCTCTCCTTGTCTGAAACCCTTCGAGAATCTAGTCCCTGAACCCTAAACACCTCAAGCCCCAAAAGCTCCTCGATGTCCCTCGCCAGAAAGAGCCCTCAAGCCATCCGCACCCTGCAAGCCCCCGAAAGCCCTGAAGCCCCAAAACATCCTCAGGGCTTAGGGTTTAGGGCTTAGGGCTTAGGGTTTAGGGTTTAGGGTTGAGGGTTGAGGGTTGAGGGTTGAGGGTTGAGGGTTGAGGGTTTGTAGGATTTAGGGCTTAAAGCGGTCCGGTGCCCCCTTAAAGGGCCCTTTAAAAGCCCCCCCCGGCACCCCCACACCCCAACACCCAACACCCTAAACCCTAAACCCTAAACCCTAAACCCTAAACCCTAAACCCTAAACCCTGAACCCTGAACCCTAAACCCTAAACCCTAAACCCCAGCAAGGCGTGGCCGGGGCCGCCCTGAGCTTTGGCTTTTCGGGCTGGCGTGCTGCGCAGGCGAGTATGTTTTTTTGGTTGCTGCTTTTTTTTTAAAAAAATTATTATTATTACTATTATTTTTATTATGATTATCATTGTTTTATTCTTCTTTTTTTTTATTCTTTACTAGGGCTAACTATTATTAGGGCGGTTTTGTGTTTATTGGGTTTAGGGGTTAGGGTTTGGGGCTTAGGCTTTGGCGTTTAGGGATCAAAGGTTCCCTAAGGGTCCATGTACCTTATTCGTCTCTGGCATCTTTGGCCTGGTTTGACCCTAAACCCTACAGTAAACCCTAAACCCTAATCCCTAAACCCTGAACCCTGAACCCTGAACCCTGAGCCCTAACGCTTTCTAATGTTTCACCCGCAGGTTCAGGGACATTTATACATAGGATTCAAAGTCCCTATCACTCGATGAACTCATCGACAGTTCAAGCTGTTATAGGGCCGCCCTAATCCCGAAACCCTAAGCCTTAAACCCTAAACCCTAAACCCCAAACCCTAAACCCGAAACCCTAAACCCTAAACCCGAAACCCTAAATCTCGCAGGTCCGCCACCATGCCCAGGCCCTGGCACGCCTTCAGGAAAACTCTGAGGCGGAACGGGGGGGTTGCTGGGGCCTGAAGGGCTTCTTGTGGGTTTAGGGAGTAGGGTTTCGGGTTTAGTTAGGATTATGGGTTTAGAGTTTAGAGTTTTGAGTTTTGGGTTTTGGGTTTTGGGGGTCAGGGTTTAGGGGGTGACACGTGTTAGAAGGTCTAGGCCTTTGGCGTTTCGGAAGTCGGCTGCGAAGGTTTCAGGCGCTTAGGGCTTAAAGGCTTCGTTCTTTTCGGGAAGGCGCGAAGTTTCACCATTTAGGGCTTCAAAAAAACCCGGGCGTAAAGAGTGTGGGCTCCTAAACCCTTAGAACCCTAAACCCTAACCACACCCCCTTGGAACCCTAAACCCTAACCTATTCTAAAGGGTTCTAAGGGTTCTGAGGGTTCTAAGGGTTCTGAGGGTTCTAAGGGTTCTGAGGGTTCTAAGGGTTCTAAGGGTTCTGAGGGTTCTAAGGGTTCTAAGGGCTCTACGGGTTCTATGGGCTTTCGGGGGGCGATTTGGGGTTGAGGGTTACCAAGGGCTCGTACATCTTCGCAGATGAGCAAAAACCTTGTTGCGGTTTAGGGTTTGGGGATTAGGGTTTAGAGAGGCTTCAGGGGCTGTTCGGGGCCCCCTATCCTCTAAACCTGCGACCCCCCCCCCCCCCCCCCCCCCCCCCACCCCTAAACCCTAAACCCTAAAACCCTAAACCCAGAACCCTGGAAAAAGCAACGGGTTCAGGGCAACATGTGCGCCAGGCTGTGCACATGTTGCCCATCGGAACTCTGGCCCCCATGCTGCCGGCTAAGGAGCAATCGCAAGGTCAGAGCTTCTTTTCGTGGTTTAGGGTTTAGGGTTTAGGGTTTGGGGTTTAGGGTTTAGGGTTTAGGGTTTAGGGTTTATAGAAATTGTGTAGGGTTTGGGTCCCAATAACGTTTTGACCGAAAGTTTTGACCGAAACGTTTTGACCGAAAGTTTTGGCCGAGTTTCTTTTTTGGAACTATGTTTTTCATTTTTGGGAGGGGGGAGGGGGGGGTGGAGCCAGTTTTGGGCTCGGAAAGCCATTTTGGGCTCCAGAAGCCATTTTTGACTTGGGGAGGCAATTGTAGGCTTTGGAGGTTAATTTTGGGCTTTGGGGGGGCCAATTTTTTTGGGTTCTGGGAGCCAATTTTGGGCGGGGAGCAAATTTTTGGCTTTCGGGGCCAATTTTGGGCTTGGAGCCAATTTGTTGGGCTTTCGGGGCAATTTTGGGCTTTGGAGCAAATTTTAAGCTTAGGGAGCCAATTTTGGGCTTGGGGAGCAAATTTTGAGCGGGGGGCCAACTTTGGGCTTTGGAGCCAATTTTGGGCTTTGGGGGCCAGTTGGGCTTTGGAGCCAGCTTTGGGCAATTTTGAGCTCCGGAAGCCAATTTTTGGCTTGGGGAGCAAATTTTGGGCTTTGGGGGTCAATGCGGGCTTTAGAGGTTAATTTTGGGCTTTGGGTGCTAATTTGGAGCCAATTTTGGGCTTTCGGGGCAATTTTTGGAGCGAATATCTTGACCTTAGGGAAAGCTCAAAATTGGCTCCCCAAGCCCAAAATTGGCTTCCGGAGCCCAAAATTGGCTCCCAGAGCCCAAAATTGGTTCCAAAGCCTAAAATTGGCAAGCCCAAAATTTGCGCCAATTGACCCCCAGGCCCAAAAATTTGCTCCCCAAGCCAAATTTGGTTGCGGAGCCCAAAGTTGGCTCCCAGAACCCAAAATTGGCTCCAAAGCAGCCCAAGTTTTGTGGGCCAATTTTGGGCTTTGGGAAGCGATTTCGGCTTTGGGAGCCAATTTTCCTTTGCGAAAGCGCTTTGGGAGCCAATTTTGGGCTTTGGGGGCCACTTTTTGGCTTTGCAAGCTAATTTTGGGCTTCCGGAGCCATTTTTGGGCTTTGGGAGCACAAGTTGAGTCAATTTTTGTCTTTGGAAGTCATTGGAAGCCGATTTGGGGTTTTGGAAGCCAATTTTGGGCTTTGGGAGGCGATTTGGGCTTTGGTCCCGGCCTCCCGCTTTGGATTAATTTACTTAAATGCTGTTTGTCAGCTGTTTAGACAAATATTTTGGAAAATTCAGAATGATACCACATACAATTTCTATTTATTTTGTCTTGAGGGTTTAGGGTTTAGGGTTTAGGGTTTAGGGTTTAGGGTTTAGGGTTTAGGGTGGCCTAAATAAAGACTAAAGCCTTTCAGACGCAGAGAAACTAACAAACAGACTGACGCAAGAAAGCACGACAACATCGAAGATGATCTCAGAGCGAACAGGGCATGTGACTACTTCGGCATTCAAACAAGAGTCATCTACTTCTTCATTAAAAAGCATAGTTACTTCTCGCCTACCAAATACAACCACGATTTCCCTACAGTGCAAAGTTAGTTCAAAACAACCACATCTACACAACAAATGCCAACCTCCAAACGTTAAGACGGATTGTGGCATGTCGTGAAGATCAAAATGTACCAGTACATTGGGGAAGTGACAGCAAGTGCTGGGGCCCAGCAACAAATGGATTCGTTCGTTCTCAATTCCTCTTCGTAGCATAAGCCGAGGCCCCATTGGGTTCTGACTATCGGTTGCTAAAGCACCACCACCCTAAATCCCAAACCCTAAACCCGAAACCCCAAACCTAAAGCCCCAAACCCATAATTAACCCTGAAGCCTAAACCCGGCCTGAACCTTAGACCCCAAACCCCCAAACCCAAAACCGCCGCGAGGAGTTTGACGAGGCTACCGGCCAGAATGCAGAAGCTGCCAGCGAGGTGCGCCCTAAAGCCTTAGCCCTAAACCCAAAAAAACCCGAAACCCCAAAACCCCAAAACCAAAAACCCGAAACCCTAAAATCCTAAACCTCTAAACCCTTAAGGCCCCAAACCGCACAGCCCTAAACCCATAAAGCTCCAAACCCTAAAGCCCTAAAAGACCTAAACCCTTGAAGCCCTTGTTCTGTATCCCATTGCAAGAAGCTTATGCACTCCCTGTGAGAGTTTCCAGGAGCGGTCTCTAGCAAGCTTAAGCCTAGACCCTAAACCCCAAACCCTAAACCCTAAACCCTAAAGCCCTAAACCCTAAACCCTAAACCCTAAACCCGAAACCCTAAACCCTAAACCCTAAACCCTAACCCTTGGGGGAGCCCTCAGGGCCAGACCCTTGCAAACTTGGAGTCGCATCCTCAAGCCCCCGACCCCAAAAGCTGGAGACTGACCCCCCTCAATCTAGGAGCGTACGGAGCTTTAGGGTTCCGGATTTCGGGTTTAGGGTTTAGGGTTTAGGGTTTAGGGTTTAGGGTCTAGCTCATGGGTTCAGGATTTCGTGTTGAGGGCGCGCTGAACTTTTGTGAGCTCGACATTCCCAGCTTCCCTGGTATTTGGCCTCAACCCTAAACCCTCAACCCCTCAACCCCTCAACCCCTTGACCCCAAACCCTAAACCCTAAACCCTAAACCCTAAACCCTAAACCCTAAACCCTAAACCCTAAACCCTAAACCCTAAACGGCACCTTGCTGGCATAGTCCCTCCAAAACATGCCATCCCCCCCACGTCTGAAGGCGCTTCTGCAGCAGATCCGTAAGGAGGACGCCCAACGCTAGGGTTTAGGGTTTAGGGTTTAGGGTTTAGGGTGTAGGGTTTAGGGTTTAGGGTTTAGGGTGTAGGGTTTAGGGTTTAGGGTTTCGGGTGTAGGGTTTAGGGTTTCGGGTTTAGGGTTTAGGGTTTAGGGTTTAGGCTTCAGAAGCCCCAAGCTGCCACATGTAAACGGGGCCAGAGTTTGGGAGTTTAGGGTTTAGGGTTTAGGGTTTAGGGCTTCGGGGACTTACCCTCAGGCTCAAAATAGCCCCAAAAGCCTTACAGAGGAAGACCTTTGAGCCCAAAACCCCAAAGTAAGAGTCCTTAGAGCCTTAGGGTTTAGGGTTTAGGGTTCAGGGTTTAGGGTTCTTGCGTGCTTGGGTGTTGAGGGTATGGGTGGAAAATTCAGCCTTCGGAACTGCAGAGTACGAGGCTCTTCGTAGGGAATGAGGGAATTGCGTATCTTATATCCCCTATACATATCCTTTAAGGGATTATGCAGGGTACCTCATTCCCTCATTCCTTTTCTAAGAGCCCGTAAGACTACGTGGCTTTTGCACCTAGAAGGTGGTTCTTCTATGGTCCAAGGCTTTCTGGAGTCTCAGAGCAAAACAAGTGGGGCAAGTGGTTGGATAGCTGGAAGGGTGCGGGGTAAGCCCCGAAACCCCTAGCCCTAAACCAGTCCCCATAGTTGTGGAAACCCCTTAACGCCCGAAAGCCCTCAACCCTAAATCCCGAACCACCTAGACCCTGAACCCCTAAACCCCCTAAACCCCCAAAACCCTAAACCCCAAACCCGCGAAACTTTAAACCCCTAAACCCCCAAAGCATACCCCCCTTGCGCCGCCACCTGCAGGACCGGGCCAGGAGAACGAAGTAGTCCGCCGCGGTCTGGGCGGAAATCAAGCGCGATACGGCGAGAAGCAGTAGAGGGTTTAGGGTTTTAGGGTTTTAGGGTTTAGGGTTTAGGGTTTAGGGTTTAGGGTTTAGGGTTTAGGGTTTAGGGTTTAGGGTTCAGCATGCGGTCTAGGGCTAAAGGGCTAGGTTTAGGTTTTTACAGGATCCTTGTGAGCTCGCCCAAGCGCTCAAGCTGGCCTCCCGACAACTCTGTAAACCCTAGGCCTCTGCCCCAAAGCCTTCTAGACCCTAAACCCTAAACCCCAAACCCTAAACCCTAAACCCTAAACCTCCAGGCCCGAAACCCCCAACCCCCCCCAACCCCTCTCAACCCTCACCCCCCAACTGCTTCCAAAAGTCTCCCCGCCCTTGACCGACTCCCCGCCCCGTGTTTTTTTGTCCAGCCTAGGGTTTAGGGTTTAGGGTCTAGAGTGTAGGGTTTAGTGTTTGGGGTTTAGGTTTTAGGGTTTAGGGTTTAGGTTTATGGTTTAGGGTTTATGGTTTAGGGCCGGTTTCGGGTCTAGAGATAGAATTTGAGGCTTTGAAGGTTTCGCCGGGGCTTTGCTTTGTCGAGTTGGCCATTGTTCAGGGTTTAGGATGGCGTGCCTATACCCTGAACCCTAACCCTAACCCCAAAACCTATACCCTAAACCCCACACCTTAACCCCTAAAGCTTAATTAAACCCTAAACCTACTTGCGGTTCAGGGTTGAGGGTTTACGGTTCGGAGGGTTGAGGCCTCTGCCTCTCGGGCTGACAAAGGATGAGATTTGGTTGGGGAGGGCTGCCGAGCAAGCCTTTGAGTGTAAGGCGAAGCCCCAAAACTCCCAAGCCAAACCCCAAAATCCGTACAACCCTAAAGCCCTAGACCTAAACCCCAATGCCCTGAAACCTAAAGCAGGGCTGACTGGAGGCATTGGGGGAAGCTTGAGTGGTGGATGTCTCCTTTCACCCCTTTTTGTTGGCTCAACTGGGAATGAGACGGCGGGGAACCCGCATACAGCACCGACCATGGTGTGCCCGGGAGCCCAGCCCTAAACCCTAAACCCTAAGCCCTTTCACATAGACCCTAAATTAAAAAGTCTAAATCATAAGCCCCAAACCCTAAACCCCAAACCCTAAGCCCTAAGCAGCTCATGGTTCTTTAGAGCGCGTACCGCGTTTCTGCTTGATGCCGAGGTGCAAAGTGCGAGAAGAAGCTGGCAAAATTGGTCCGCGGCTTTTTTCGGGGCAAGCCCTAAGCCCTTATAAGCCCTTGTAAACCCTAAAGCCGACTACGAGGTTAATGGTACTTATTAACCAATTATAAACTGTGCTTATAACCCACTTATCAGCCCCTTAAGTGCCCCAATATGGTTATTATAAGTACAGCTATCAAGTACAGCTGGAATGGGTTAATGAGTACCATGATCCTCCAAGTAAACCCTAAACCCTGTGCCGCAGGGAGATTGGGCGTTCAGTGTGGCTTTGAGGTTCGGGAGGGTCGCTTGAGAGCTCCGGGTCCAGATCTTGACCCACGGGTCGACCATGGCTTAAGGTCTTGGCAGATGTGAATCTCAGCAAGTTCGCAAACATCTCAGATTTTGGGGTTTAGGGCTTAGGGCTTAGGAAAGTTTGGGGTTCAGGTTTAGGAAGCCTTGAATTGAAGAATCCCTAACCCCAAAATCCCGATGAAGAAGCTTTAGCCAAAGTATCGCTTCAAACCTAAACCCTAAACCCTAAACCCTAAACCCTAAACCCTAAACCCTATATAGATTTGCCCCCCTCGCCTTGCGAAGGCCAACCCGGATGTGTGGCGCGAAGGTGGAAGGAATAACACCTCGCCGGGCGCTTGAAGGGCTTAAACCTAGGGCGGAGGGGTTCGGGGCCTGCTTTGCCCTCTAAACTCTAAGCCTCCTAAACGAGCTCGCGAGTGGAGTGAACCTCCCTAAACCCTAAACCCTAAACCCTAAACCCTAAACCCTAAACCCTAAACCCTAAACCCTAAACCCTAAGGGGGTGTTCGCCACCCCCCCCCCCCCCCCCCCCCCCCCCCCCCCCCCTCGCCGACAGCTCATGTACGGTGGAGCTTCCAAGGCGAGATAAAGACAAGGGCGCGCGAACCATCAACGAGAACATGCTCCTGAAGCACAAGCAGATAAACAAGGTGCCAGGGGTTGAGTTTAGGGCTTGCTTGGAGTTTAGGGTTTAGGGTTGAGGTTTAGGGCTACTAGGACCCAGAGTAGGCCCTTATTTCCTTTCTTTAGGGTTGGGGTTCCCTTATAGTCCCCTTAAAACCACAACGGGTACCCTTTTTATTCCTAGGTTACTCCTGGGTCTAGTGCGGGGGGTTGAGGGTACAGGGGTTTCCCTCGACCCCTCCCACTACCCTTTCTTGTCATGTGAAACAGGGTCTATATGACTGTTCTTGGTGAGTGGATATAAGGTTCCTTTTTAATATTGGTGAGTGTATATAATTGGGTGTCCTTTTGGGGACACAAGAAGTATAAGCCCTGCTTCATATGAATTGCGCATACATTTTCCCACCCTGTAGATAAAGAGTGCTCGATCCTAATCTTCAGGGTTTGAAATATCAGAGTTTATGCGGTTTAGGGTTTTTCCTGCGTTGTGGTGATAGGGTTTTAGGGGTTGTTTGTCTAAGGGTTTACTTCACCGGTACAACGCGGACAAGAAGCCCCAAACTCCCCCAAGCCCCTTGCTGCTTCACTCAATGTGCGGAGCATACTCAAATCCTACTTCATATCTCACTCTTTCATACTCATAGTTGATCTCAGATCCGTATATACTGTATACTTATACACATACATACACATACCATGCAAGGATTCCTTTCTAAGTGGCCGGCGTGAGTTATGCGAGTGCAAGTCTTAAGTAAACCCGAAAACCCTCGTTTCTTCCTCCCTCTTTGGCCCCCCAGACATCGTAGTTCTCCTGAAATGCCCCCCCCCCCCCCCCAGAAAGGGTTTAGGGTTTAGGGTTTAGGGTTTCGGGTTTAGGGTTTAGGGTTCAGGGTTTAGGGTTTAGGGTTTCGGAGATCATGTCCCTGCCAGTCGAATCCCTACGCCAACAAGTGCAAGACGTGCAAGTGCACACTGCATCAGCCGGGCGTGCGCCTGGCCCTTTTGGAGTATTCAGACCCCTGGAAGAAGGTTTTCGAGGGTTGTTTGTGTTGTTGTTGTGGATTGTTGTTTGTGGCTTTGTGCGGCTTTGGGGATATAGAGTTGCCCACTTGGAGTATTCGAGGTATGTGTGGTACATAGGGTGTGTAGGGTGTATAGGTGTGTAAACATTAAACCCTAAACCCTAAACCCTAAACCCCAAACCCTAAACCCTAAACCCTGCAGGGTGTAAACGGTTGATGGGGTTGATAGGCCTTCAGGATGGAGCTTAGTCTTTCAGAGCCCGAATGCTCAAAGCAATCAGAGTGGTGCTCCTCATCAACAGGTGATGAGCCTGCATCCGTGGGGACTAGGGCTTGGGGACGCTGATGGTGGGCTCCTATATTTCTTTGTATGGAGACTTACAGCGAATTTACCCTAAACCCTAAACCCTAAATCCTCAAGCCTCAACCTGAGCTTGTTTTGGCCATTCCACATCACATCTGGCAAGCTGGGTTTTTCAGTGGCAGCCTGCAAGCTTTGGATGAGGTTGAAAGGATACCCAACTCCTCAACAATCGGATGAAGGAAGGCGTCTTAAAGTTTAGGAAGTTTAGGGTTCAGGGGATCAGGGTTTAGGGTTTAGGGTTCAGGGTTTAGGGTTTAGGGTTCAGGGTGCCTTGAAGGTGAACGCGTTCAGTTCCTATAGCCGGCGCCACCAGCCCAAATGTTTTGGGCGCGGCCAATTGCCAGGTCTACTGCTCGCAGTGCGCGTATCAGAATGGTTTGCCCCGATCTCAGCGATGCTGAAGATGGAGCCAAAGTCTTTGTAAAGCCCTGCCTTAGGGTTTAGGGTTTAGGGTTTAGGGTTCAGGGTTCAGGGTTCAGGGTTTAGGGTTTAGGGTTTAGGGTTTAGGGTTTAGGGTTTAGGGTTTAGGGTTTAGGGTTTAGGGTTTAGGGTTCCCCTAAAAGCCTACTTTTGATGTAGGTTCTTAGCTACAACCCCTTATACTTTGTGGTGCTTTACTGTAACTTTAGATCCTTAGCCTTTTTGGGTTTATTGGGTTTCCTAGTAAGGCAGCTAAAAATTTAACATTTATAGCTGCCCTCCTAAGTGCAGCGAAGAAGTGAAGGCTCCGAGATGTGTGTAAGCCTGAGGGTCTCTGGGCCTTCTTGTAGCGTCCTGTTTGAACCCCGAAGCCCCAGACCCCAAAGCTCCCTCAACCCTAATCCCCTGAACCCTACGAATATCCGCTAGTTGGAAGTATTCCTACCATGAAACTTTGAAGGAGCATCTATTCCTGAACTTGAAATAGGGATCCCGAAGGCCGAAGCCCTAAACCCTAAACCGCCTAAACCCTAGATCCCCTAGACCCGAAACCCCAAACCCTAAGCCCCAAGCCCTAAGCCCTAAACCCTAAACCCTAGCCCCCAAGCCCTGCACACATAAATCCTAAGCGAATTTGTTTTTTTTGAACCCTAAACCCTAAACCCTAAACCCTAACCCCTAAACCCTAAACCCTAATTCAGGGCTACTTGGGGGTGTCTGGAGCCCAGGGAAACCTCACGAGACTTCTAGAAGCCCTGGGGCTTGCTTTGCAGATGGGTTTCGGGTTTAGGGTTTAGGGTTTAGGGTTTGAGGTTTAGGGTTTAGGGTTTAGGGTTTGGGGTTTAGCTAGGGTCTTGTTTCCGATGTGACCCCAACTGCTTTTTCATTGGGCTGAAGCGTCCTGCCCCAGCACAATGAAGCTTCTATTTGCTTAACAACCCCAAAAAATCACAAAATAACAATCCCTATATTGCCCATAATGAGGAGTTTTTTTACCATTTTTTCGGGGTTCTTAAGCAATTAGTAGGAAGCCGAATCCTGCCCGCCCAGCTGCGCGATGTGCGGCAAGAAGATTGTGGACGTGCCGGGGTGCTCAGCAGACTGCCAGCCTACTTAGAGCCAGCAGGTAAAGGACCCTCAACCCGAAACCCTAAACCCCAAACCCTAAACCCTAAACCCCAAACCCTAAACCCTAAACCCTAAACCCTACTGCCGATGACGGCGCCAAAGGGTTGCCTGGGTGGGGAAAGGTGGGCCCATCTTCATTTGCTTGGGCTTGCTAGCCCAAGTGGCACCCTTTTGCCCTTTGTTTGGTTTCAAGTAGGTTCCCTTATACAGGCACCAACCCCAAGCAAGGGTACCCTTGCTATAATTTGGTTACTGAGCTACCAAATTTGAGAGGGGCTAGGTTCGTTCAAAACCCCTGAAGCAAAAGCGGGTCGCTGCGTACATGGTGCAGCGAAGAACCCCTAAAGCCACAAAGCCCGTGAGCCCCCCCCCCCCCCCCCCCAAAGCCCCAACTAGCCTAAGCCTTCCTTCCTAGATAGGGCCCTGCAGGCTTAGCTCCAAGAACCCTGTAAAGTGCCCATGATCATGATTCATAGTTGTACTTGCCTTTTAGGATGGTTTAGGGTTTTGGGTTTCGGGTTTAGGGTTTAGGGCTTTGGCCCCGAAGCCCTAAGCCCCGAAAGCTTGAAGCCGCAGGTCCAACCACCTCATGTCAACTGTCTGAGATGGGAACGTGCCGGGACTGGGCAGATCGAGGGGGACGGGGAATCGCATGAGAGAGACCCTAAACTCTACACCCTAAACCAAAAAACCGACACCCGAAACCCGACACCCGAAACCCTAAACCCTAAACCCGAAACCCTAAACCCTAAACCCTAAAACCTAATCTTTCAGTAGGTGGACTTTCAGGCTGAGTCCGGGATTCAAGGCCGAGAGATTTCAAGTTCCAGGAGCCAAATAGTCAGCGTTGAGGGTTTTTACCGTTTAGTGCTCTACAACCTTATAAGCTTCAACCCCAAGCCCTAGACTCTTGTAAACTATAAACCCTAAACCCTAAACCCTAAACCCCGTCGTGCCTCCACAGTGCTTGTTGTCCTGGCACCAGCCAATGCGCGTTTTCGCGGGGCCCTCAACCCGAATTATGTTTCACAGGCCCGGCCCTCCTGGCTTCCTTCAAGCCTGAAACCCGAGCACCCCAGGGTTTAGGGTTTAGGGTTTAGGGTTTAGGGTAGCCTCCTACACACCCTGAGTTACCCTTAAACCCTCAGACCCTAAAACCTGAAGTACCCCTAAACCTCCAAACGCTCCCAAGCCCCAAACTGAATACCCCCAATCCCTCTAAACCCTTTTGACTGCCTATGACACTGTACACCCTCCACCCCCCCCCCCCCCCCCCCCCCCCCCAAAACCCAAACCCCACACCCTGAACCCGAAACCTAAACCCTAAACCCTAAACCCCAAACCCTAAATCCCCACCCAAAACCCTGAAGTAGAGACTCAGGAAGCCTCTTGGGCTCCACGGGCCCAGGGAAGGACAGGTCTCCGAACGGTCCCAGCAGATGGTGGGCCCGGGGCAGGAGAAAAGAGAGATGCCTTCTCTTGTTGGGGTTTAGGGTTTAGGGTTTGGGGTTTGGGGTTTGGGGTTTAGGGTTTGGGGTTTAGGGTCGTTGTGTGGCATAGGACTTAGGATTTCGGGCGGTTGGTGCTGTAATTCGGGGTTCAGCTTGCCTGCCTGAGGCGTCCTTTGCTCACACGCCCAACCTCGAACCCTAAAACCCTCAAACCCCAAACCCGCACCCCTCAAACCCTAAATCCTATAACCCTAGTTAAAACCCTAAAACCCCGCACCCCTCAAACCCTAAATCCTAAAACCCTAGTTAAAACCCTAAAACCCTAAACCCTGAACCCTACACCCTAAACCCTAAACCCTGAACCCTACACCCTACCCCCTAAACCCTAAACCCTAAACCCTAAACCCTAAACCCTAAACCCTAAACCCTAAACATTCATGTTCCCTCCGTGGCTTGCCCATGCGGCTCAGACAAGCGGCGTGCGCGCCCCCGGGAAAATTTTCGAGACGGTTCGTAGCCGGCTCCCAAGTTTCAAGCAATGGATCTAAAGGACCCCGGGGCGAGCTTGGGGTTTAGGGTTTAGGGTTTAGGGTTTGGGGTTTAGGGTTTAGGGTTTAGGGTTTAGGGTTTAGGGATTCGGGTTTAGGGTTTAGGGCTTTGGGTTAGGGTAGTTCTGTACATGAGGGTCCCTTTTTCGGTTCCTTATTATCAAGGTACTTCCCTGTATGCCGGACCCCCAAAAGGGACCCTGTTTTAGGGAAGCACCCGTATGAACCCTAAACCCTAAACCATGTGCATCCTCACACTCACACTCGATGCCCCGAGCGGCCTTTCTAGTGTGTGTTGTAGGGTTTCGCGTTAAGTGCGTGTCTTAGAGTAGTTGCATGGCCCCTTAGTATGGGCCCCCCAAAAAAGGGACCCCCCCCCCCCCCTTCTACCCCTGAAATACCACACAACACCCAAGGCCCATACTTCAGAACCCTTTAAAGGAGGCAAGGGACCATATGGCGGGCCCATGTAATTCCCTTAGAGTTTGAACCCTTAACCCAAAACCCTGAACCCTGAACCCTAAACCCTAAACCCTAAACCCTAAACCCTAAACCCTAAACCCTAAACCCATTTGGGGTGTTTAGGGCTCAAGACCGCATAGGATATTCCAGACCGATGGAAGAAGCTCAACGTGGACACTCCACCGTGCGCTCCTCTCCGGAAATCCCGGGAGGGTTTAGGGTTTAGGGTTTAGGGCTTAGGGTTTAGGGTTTAGGGTTTAGGGTTTAGGGTTTAGGGTTTAGGTTTTCGGGTTGTCAACCCAGAAGACTTATAGAAGCCTCAGAAATCATGAAAGAGTGGAGCTTCTCTACATTATGGTCTTGGGGAGCTCGTAATGCTCCGAAGCCTTATTTGAGTTCCGTGGCGAGGCTGGGGGCAGTTGGAGAGTCCAGGTTCGAGGCTAGGTTTGTTTGCATAGAAGATTAGGTTTAGGGTTTAGGGCTTAGGGCTTAGGGCTTTAGGGTTTCGGGTTTAGGGTTTAGGGCGTTTTGAACTTGAGTTCTTCGGGGTTGATCCCAATTTGTCCTCTTTGGGGCAGGTACAAGTACTTCCCGAACCGCACGGCCAAGCAGACCCGCGTGTACTCGTTGCTGGATGCTTGGCAGCAAGGAGCGAGAAGCGAAGCTTCGAAGGTTGAGGGTTTAGGGTTTAGGGTTTAGGGTTTAGGGTTTAGGGTTTAGGGTTTAGGGTTTAGGGTTTACGGTTTAGGGTCGCAAACCTTAACAGCAGAACTACGCAAATGATGTAAGGATGCCCTCTCATCCTTGATCCCTAACCAACACAGAGTCCTGTAAACAGCTGTAAAGTACCGAGCCTCTTTCTGCGAAGTTGCCTTCGTTGGGAACCAGACATGCTCACACGTGTACCCACCGCTCTGAGGTTTACGCTTAGAGCCCGGGGTTTACGGTGTATAATTAGACATCTTATTTCAAAGCTCAAACTCCTCCAAAACTCAACGCTCCAAGACTCCTAATCTCTGAGCCCTAAACCCTGCCAGCCAAAAACCTGTTTCCACCCGAAGCCAGAACCCTAAACCCCAAACCCCAAACCCCAATCCCCAAACCCCAAACCCTAAACCCTAAACCCTAAACCCTAAACCGGCCCTAAACCCTAAACCCTAAACCCTAAACCCCCAAAAGTGCAGCTCAGACCCTGATTGGGTTCACGGCCTTCGGCTGGCTCCTCGCCGAGGTGGACACTCTTGCCTTGCAGCGTTTAGGGCTTAGGGTTTAGGGTTTAGGGTGTAGGGTTTAGGGTTTACGGTTCAGGGTTTAGGGTTTAGGGTTACCTTGCAGCGTTGGGTCCTAGGTAGGGATCTGTATTCGGAGTCCCGTACTATCGGAAGCCCTAAGCCCTAACACTCTGAAAACCCTGAAAACTCTGGAGCCCTAAATTCCCTACAGGCCCTACCCTCTACCCTGAAAACCCTGAAACCATTAGAGACCTAAATGCCCTAAAAACCTAAACCTTTTGGATCGTCAGGGCTTCAGGGTTTTTATGGCTCAGGGTCGGGGAGATGCAACCAAAAACCCTGTCAAATCCACAAGCTAAACACGTTCCGGCCGCCGTGGTTTAGACCCTCTTCATCATTCTAAGGGTTGGGGTTTTAGGGTTTATGTGGGGCGTTTCCGATGCCGGCTGAAAGTCCTCGACGTGTTGGCTTTCTGTTTGGGTGAGACGTGGACTGAAAGCCCCTAGTTGTGTTCAACATGTGCTTTGGGGTTTAGAGTTTAGGGCTTGTATGCCGGGTGAGTGTGTGTAGATGTTGTGGGGGGGGGGAGGGGGAGGATGGGGAGGGGAGTGGGCTTTAAGGAGTGAACGCAAGGAGAAAGACGCCGCGTCACGCTTTCTACTTGTCACGCTTCTGGTATGTAGCATGCGAGTTCCCACTCGCCAGGTCATCGATCGCCACAACGAGAGCAAGGAAGAGATGTGGAAGGAGTATGCCAGGACGTGACCCCATAAACATCCAAAGCCCTAAACCTTAAGACCCTAAGCCACACAAGCGCCTCATAAGCCTCAAACCCTCGGTTTAGTGTTTAGGGTGTAGGGTGTTAGGGTGTTAGGGTTTAGGGTTTAAGGTCCACAGACCTTATAGTGCAAACCTCCAAACCCATCCCTCATAGCCCCTAAGCTCCGAAGCTTGTAGCCTGCAAGACCTGAACCATGAGGCGCACACCAGTATCGCAGTCGAAGGCGTGATAAATAGCTGAAAGATACACCTTAAGATTGCATCTCACACATGGGGCCCTAAGCCGCAGAAATTAGGAAACACAAAGGGCAGTTTGTTTGGTTTGTCTAACTAGGTTTCCGGGCAACCTAGTGTGATACTGAGTTCAAGAAGACGAAAGGCATCAGAATTTGCAGAACTTCAGAGCCTCACTTGGGTTGAGGAAAAACATGTGGGCTGTTCAAACTATAGCTTCTTTGTTTGGAAATAAGGCTTGTACGGTGTAACTGGCTTCATACGGCTCACGGGCTTTGTTTCCCCATTTCATGTTTTCTTTTCTCGTGCTTAAAAGCTGTACAACTACGTAGGGGTACTTGGGAATGATTTTAGTTTTTGGGTACTATATTTCCTAAGAAGCCGCCAAAAATGATGGGCATGTCCCACAATAGGGGTACCCCGTTTATACCCCAAACATAATAGAATACCCTTAAAGGGACTCCCACAAAGAGCACCCCCTATTTTCGGAAACCCCCAAATCTGTTTGATTAGGACTATGAACCTCCTTAGTATGATACCAGAAGGTTGAGCCTGAAGGGTTTAGGGTTTAGGCTTTAAGGTTTAGGACTCAGGATTCAGGGTTCAGGGTTCAGAGTTCAGGGTTAGGGTTTAGGGTTTAGGGTTTAGGGTTTAGGGTTTAGGGTTTAGGGTTTGGGGTTTGGGGTTTGGGGTTTGGGTTTAGGTGCCCTCAACCCCTGAACCTTAAACCTGCTTGGGGACCCGAAACCCCCAAGCGCCAGGACGCACATGACGTTTACCCAGGCAACCGTGAACCTTGGCAGTGCTTGAGCAGGGCTACTTTTCAAGCCACGTGTTTTCTGCTTAGGGTTGAGGGTGGAGGGTTTAGGGTTTAGGGTTTAGGGTTTAGGGTTTAGGGTTCGTGGGGTTTAGGGTTTTTTTGTGTTTAAGGGGCTTTCCAAGCACCTGAATGTATTTGTAGGGCTCAAGGCACTTTGTAGGCTTCTGGGGACTTCACGGCCATTAGGGTTCACAGGAGGTTAACGGGGCTTTTGTGTACGGGGTGCAGGATGTACAGGGTTTTCAGGCTTATAGGGTTTAGGCTTTAGTGGTTAGGGCTCATTCAGTTTAAGGGGCTGGGGTTTTGGGGCTTCGTGTACCTTAAGCCTTGAACCTCAAAACCGAGGCCGTCCATGTTGCAGAATCTTTCAGGACACGCTGGAGGGCTGAACCCTCTCTCTCCTTCACCCTAAACTGGGTACTGCTTTGGGATAGTTTCAAGTTTCCCTTCTTTTCTTTTTAAGGGAACCTATTCATAAACAATCTTCAAAGGGCTTTGAAAGCACCACCCAGTAAATAAGCCTTTTCACCCCAGAAATCTCTACATTCCTAAAACGCTTGGGAGAGCCAAGGAACAGGAACCAGCAGGATGCGAGGGGCCTCAGCCATCCCTGATCTTGCGGTTTTGGGGTTTAGGATTTGGGGTTTGGGGTTTAGGGTTTAGGGTGTAGGGTTTAGGGTTTAGGGTCCAGGGTTTAGGGTTTAGGGTTTGGGATTTAGGGTTTAGGAGTGGACCCCGGGGGTTTGTATTGTTTCTGGGCCCTCCAGGGCTCGCTCTTGTAGGGCTTAGGATCTGTGATTTAGAGACGATGTGTGTGTGACTTCCCGGTGCTTAATTGGGGTGGACGGCAGAGGGGTTTAGGGCTTAAGGTTTAGGGTCTAGGGTTTAGGGTTTTGGGTTTTGGGCCAAGTTTAGGGTTTAGGGTTTAGGGCAAATTAAAGGGTGAAGGGCGAAGGGTAAAGGGTTTAGGGTTTGGGGCTTATGGTTTAGGACCGTAGTTAAGGGGAGGAGTGAATCTGGGCAAGTCTATGTTGTGAGGAATGGCGACCAAAGTATCCGAGAGCGCAAGACCTGACCCCAAACCTCAATTGTCAGAAAGCCTAGGCTGCCCCACCTTAACCCTAAACCCTAAACCCTAAAACTGACCCTAGACCCTAAACCCTAAACCCTAAACCCTAAACCCTAAACCCTAAACCCTAAACCCTAAACCCTAAACCCTAAACCCTAAACCCTAAACCCTAGCCCCACCTCTCAGGCTTAGGGCTCTTTCTGTTCGAGGGGCTTTCCTTTCTTCGCATGTTCAAAATGCAGTTTCTCATGGAGAGTTGGGTGTCTGACTTTTTGAAGTATGGCAAAAAGACAAAAATTCTGAACCCTAAACCCTGGTGTGTTAAGATGTAAGGTTTGTGCGTGGACACAGGCGCCCGACTTGACCAAATGTGCGATTATAAGTTTCAGGGGTTAGGGTTTCAGGGTTTCTGACTTTCAGGGATTAGAGCTTAGGGTTTAGGATTTGGGGTTTACTGAAGGGTTTAGGGCAGATTTGTGATGAAAGGGTTCAGAGCTCAGAGTGTAAGTGTTTCATGGTTCCGGTTTCGGGGGTCTAAGGCTGCCGTT
Organism: Symbiodinium natans; assembly: GCA_905221605.1. Classification (NCBI taxonomy): domain Eukaryota; class Dinophyceae; order Suessiales; family Symbiodiniaceae; genus Symbiodinium; species Symbiodinium natans. Next base: position 401,601 of record CAJNDS010002431.1, read on the forward strand.
TGGGGTTTAGGGTTTAGGGCTCAGGGTTTAGGATTCAGGGTTTCGGGTTTACCCCTAAACCCTCAACCCTAAACCCTAAACGAGACCCCAGAACAACCCAGAAAACCCAGGCCCCAAGTAGTCATGTCTGCCACCGTCTGCCAAGCCCCTCATCGACATCATGATGCCCTAAACCCTAAGCCCTGAGCCCTAAACCCTAGACCCTAAACCCTAAACCCTAAACCCTAGCCCTAAACCCTAATTAAACCCTAAACCCCAAACCATAAACCCTAAACCCCAGGCCTTCAGAGACATCATGATGAAAGCCCGCCGAAAGCGTTTGGGCTTGCCTGCAGAGGCCGAGTTTTGGGGCTTCGGGTTTAGATACAGGGGCCTTAATCATGAGATTTGTTTTTTTTTTTTTTTTTTTTGGGGGGGGGGGTGGTATTTTCACACAATTATGAAGGGACATAAGGGAATGCTATTAGTAATCCTTCCGACCCGACATTAGATGTTAAGGTCTGCCCCCTTGGGATTTGTGTGCATTTTCCCTTTTTCGGGTTTAGGATTTAGGGTCTCGGGTTTAGGGTTTAGGGTTTAGGGTTTGCCCTTGGGATGCTGTGTTTTTGTTCCCTCCTTTGGCCTAAGAAGATGATATTTAGGAATCCTTTGGTATGCTCCCGCTTATACTAACCTTAATGGGGTTTTAAGGACTGTTAGTACACGGGAGAACATCCCAAGGAATCTTGTTTCAGAAGGTTTTAAAGGGCCAACCTACTTCAAGCCTGCAAGGATATGGGGGTTTACGAAAATACCCCAACCATAGACCCCCAAATAGTAGGATCCCCCGATAATAAGGACCCCAATAAGGTACCCCTAAACCCTAAAGCCTAAACCCTAAACCCTAAACCCCCTATTTTCAGAAACCCCCATATCTCGCGCTACGAATTGGGGACTTGGGGTGTATAGAGTTACGGAAAATAGACCCTGTGAAAAACCAGCCCATGAAGACTAACCCCCCAAACCATTCTGAGGATTTAGGGTTTAGGGTTTAGGGTTTAGGATTTAGGGTTTAGGGTTTAGGGTTTACGGTACTTGGCCGGCCCCGCTGCCCTCGACCCAATACACCAAGCAGGCGCCAGGCAGCGTCGAGATCAACGATCCCTTTGACGAGTGAAGTCGCAAACACAAAAAAGGGGCATTCTGGGGAGTAGGGTTGAGGGTTTGGGGCTTCAGTCTCGCGAGTGGCTTAGCGTTTGGGTGTAGTCAGAATGCCGAGTGGTTTGCTCTTGATCCACGTTTTTTTGACTACGACGCTTTAGCTTCAATCCTAGGACACCGGGCAGGCGAACGAGATTTGGCCGTTGGAGGGTATCGAGGTCTGAATATCTAGGGCTCGAATTGAGGTGTTAGGGTTTAGGTTTCCCCTAAACCCTAAACCCTAATTCAACCCTAAACCCTAAACCCAAGTTTTTAGGGAATGGCGCCAAGGCGTCCTAACCCCTCAGCCGTGTGAGGATTTGGGCTTTGGGGTGTGATAGGTCCAACATCGCGGGGTGGCCAGGCTCACTAGTGTAGTCGAAACTACAGTGGCCGCTCCTACTCTAAGCAAGGCCTTTTCTTCCTTGCTGCCGGCTTGAGCCACCGCATGGTGGCAGCATATATCCTGAGGGAAACTTCGGAGGAAGTTCCTTGTGCAACTCTGCTTTCCTGAGGGAAACGGTTTGGGAATCAGCCTCAACACAAAACACACCGGTCACACTCTAAATTCCCAAAACGTTAGGAACATACTCTCGGAGAAGCGTCTTGCTTCCCGCTCCAGGGCCTTGGCCTGAAGAGCATGTCCTTCCTCTGCTATCGCCCAAAAACCTTTGTCAAGAACGTATCTTAGATATGTTCCTGGATGCTGCTTCGTAAGTGGATCCGATAACATAGATCTTGTGTCGATCCAGCGGATGGTTCCGCCTGTCTGTGCCAAATCTGCCTTTATGACTGCAAGGTCAATGGCAGTTCGCTTGTCGCTAACATACGAAGCTGTACACGCGCATTTGTTAACGGCATCAAAAAGAGATTTGGAGTCCACTGCAGCAAGAAAAGGTAACCTACCTGCTACTTCTCTCCAGTCACTCGCCGAAAGCATGCCGTAAAAGGCTTCCATGAAGAGTAATCGGTGCCAGTGAATGCTGCCGAGCCCTGCTTGTAGAGCTTGTCCTTCCGCAGCAAGCGTGTCCACCGTCTTCCTCTTCAGCCGGTAACTCTTCCACGAAGCCACCGTAGCCATCGCCGGCTGCTCCGTCTCGGAAAGAGAGCGGTCGTGGTACAGGATGATCTGGCCACCCTGGCTGCTGAGATTCTGGAGTTGGGCGAGACTGCTGTGGATCTTCTGGTTGGTGATCTTCTCGTCGTGACATTTGTTGAACACTGTCCTTCCTGTCCACGGTTGGTCTTGAAGAACTCGTATTCCATGGCCATCGGACCAGTCATCTTCAACCATGCCACTCTTGATCTCCCCGTCGGGCTCAGGAGCGAAGAAGGAGATCTGTCTCTTCCTGTCCAGGCTGTGGAGGTCTGGTCCACCTGGCGCCGCGCCAGGGTGGAACGTCGTGCGCCTTGGTTGAACGTGGTGCCTCACCCACTCTCCTTCGGTTTCTTCCCAGTAGTCATCGGGATGGTCTTCAATCCAGGGCTGATCTCTAGTGTTACCCCAGGCAGCATCCGTCACTACCGAGATGCGCAGTCGTTCCGGCGCAATCGGCATGACCTTGATGCCAAGATGGGCGTACTTTCTAGCCTCTTCACTGATCTTGTTGGCTTCGACCAGGTCCTGAACTCTGGGCTCTGGGAAGGCTTGTTGCAACAAGGCCACTCTTCCGGCAATATCACACCGGGTCTCCTTTGACAACCAGGATAAAACACCCAATGAACTTCTCAAGGCTTCAATTTCTTGGGGGGTGCACTTGGAATACCGCTGTTGCTTTCTTTTTCGGGTCAGGGCTATGATCTGGATCTTCTCCTTCACGTAGAAGGCCTGACTCACCTTGATGGACCCGTCGGCCTGCAGTTCAATGTCCTTACCAGTGAATCTGCCCGTGCCCCTCTGGTTCTTGCCTAACTTGTGCTCGGCGGCTATGCTTGCTATGTTGGCCCAATGTCTTTCGTTGCCACCGTGTAACAAGTCATCAGTCGCAACACCGATGACACCTTCAAGTTCAGGGGTTTCGGGATCAGCACCGCCATGCAAGAAGTACAGACACGGATCTGCTTGACTTGCCTTGTATCCTAGTTGTCTGAGCTTTCGGTCGAGATGCTGGTACCAAGCGTAAGGCCCGTCTGTGAGACCATAACAAGTTTTCAGCAGTCGCAACAACTGACTTGCTTTGGCGCCTGGTATGCCCTCCTTCGGCTGTTTGCAGTAGAGCTCACGCTTGATGGCATCCCCTGAATGAAAGGCTTGTGTGAAATCCAAGAAACCTGGATCCCAACCCAAACTGGCGAGAACTTGAAGCAGGAATATCACTGTATCCCTGTTGATCTGAGGCGTGGTGCTTTCAACGTCCAGCGCCGATTCTTCTGAGTATCCCTTCATGACATGTCGACACTTTGCTTTACAAGGGCCATGAGTGTCATCATTCAGCAACAGCCCTTCACTCTCAGCGCCGGCGACCTCTGCTGGCTCCAAGGGCTTCTTTGTCAAGACGTATCTGGACTCCATCACTTTCTCTGGCTTCTCTCTGAGAATCTGCTCGGACTCAGCTGAGCTCAGCAACTCGTATGCCCTGGTGCCGAGATTGTTGTTGATTTCTTTCAGAATGGCTCGCTGCAACTTGACCGCATCCGCTCCTTTGAAGTCGGTCGCTCTGACCTCCTTCTTTTGTCGAGCCCTTGCTAACGTTTGAAGATGTAGAGCATAAACTTCAAGAAGATGTACTCGACTACGTTTTCCAGGAGGTTCTGGCTCTCTGTCTTCTGGACCCCTCTTGTTGTCAGCAAACCCAGACGACCCTGTAGCACTTGCCCCTGAAGAACCCTGGCCTCGCTCGTGGTTCTCATTCTCGTCGACGTCGATGCCGCGGTCGAAGAGCTCTTCACCTGGCAGGAAGGGAAGAGGGCCTACAGGTTCAAGAGCGGGAACTTCAGGTTGTTCTCTTTCTGGTTCACCTCTCGGTTCGGTTGGGGGTTCTGTAAGACCAGGAGGAGGCCCTAGTGGTTCTTTTGCATGTTCATATTCTCCGGTTTTCTGTCGTACTCTACGTAGAGGAGGGACTCCGGATACTGGTTCAGGGCCTTGGAGAGGATTAGTATCATCATGTGGTTCGTTGGCTTGGAGATCATCTTCAAGTTCGCCCGGCATCTCATAGTCTCCTGTTAGGTCTACGAACCCCTTCTTTGGAAGCTTCTCGAAGTCCTGCCGGGCTTTGGAAATACCACGCAACCAACCTGAAATGGACATATTCTCTTCAGCTGTTGCATGTCGAACACGTTCAGGGGCTGCCTTAATCAAGGTGTTGCTATAGGCGATCCAGATGGCATTGGGAAGAGATGTCATCACGATTCGCCCAGGCCCAGTCCAATATGATTGCCTCGTCTTCTTTGTGCTTCCAGCGCCCCTCCGCCAAAAGTAGACTGCCTGGCCGACTTCGAAATCGCAAAGCTTACGTGGTCCAGCTAGTGTAGCGGCTCTCAGGGCTTGGTCACAGTCCGATTCATGAAACGCTACAGCAGCCGCCTTTCTCATCTTCATGGATCTAGTCACGTCTCTGTCTCCCATGACAATGCGGCCTGCCATGGTGTGGTCATCTGCGCCACCAGTCAAGAGGCCACCTGGCAGACGAGGTGTGTATCCGATCACGCGCTGGATGGGAGAGTAACCCCCTCGAAGAAGCAACCTATTTCGTGTCATACAGGCTACGTCTACAAGTTCTTTCCACTCTTCTCGGCTTTGGCACTGGTAGTCGAGCATGGACTTGTAAAGGATGTTCTTGAACACTCCACCGGCCCGTTCTGTGAGGCCTCGTTGAGTTGGAGTTTCCAGGGAACTTGGCAACGCCTCGCTTCCATCGTTCTCCACCTGACGGCGAAACTCGGCTTTGAACTCTGTTCCCAGGTCAAACATAACCTTGCGGGGCACCCCGAAGAACCGAACCCACTGCCGATATGCTTTTCTTACTTCAGCTGCTGATTCTTTGTCCATAGGGATCACCAACTGGAAGTGTGTATGAAAATCAATGATGTTCAAGGCTGGCACAGCTTGATTCTGATGGTCACGAAGATGTACTGTGTCAACCCCAACCCATTCATTGATGAAGAGTTCTTCCTTGGGCGGTGCGCCTTTTCGCGCCGGATCTGGAAGCTGATATGCCTCACAGGTGGAGCACCGGAACTGCTTGGCTGCTTCGATAACTTCTTCCGACGCTTTAGACTGCCTGAGAATACGAAGAAAACGACCATGCTCAGGATGTCCCAGGCCTTCGTGAGCCTTCCGAATCATTCTCTCTAAGGTCACACGTGCCATGCCGGGAAAATGTCTCATGTGCCGATCTGCATGCTGATCCAATCTGGCTTGGTATATGCTGAGGTAACGAGTGTTGGGCTGCAAGCGGGTGTCTTGGGCCTTATCTTGCCAGCGGACCTCGTCCTCTAGCAGGCTCCAGTCTGCGCCATTCCAGGTCCAAGAGGTTCGCCAAGGGAGCCGCCAGGCCTCATGGCCGGGTTCGGGCCCATTGACCTTCTCGGTGTGTTCGTCCAAGTACATCCAAGCACCTGTGTCCAGCTTTTTCCAACCAACTTGCTTCAGCATGTCTTCGGTGACCCCGAAGGCCTCGGGCATCATTTCTCGCGCTGGTGGGACCTCTTCGCGATGTCCTATTTCTTCTGGCTCTTCCAGAGGCATTGCTTCAGCTCCATCCATTTCCTCCAGCTCCTCAGGGAAAAAGTAGCACTGATCTCTTTGAAGGTCTTCTCGTGCTACGCTCGCCGCCTCGACCAAGTCAATCTCCTGCGGCGCCTTGCCGACAGTTCTACTGTAGGCCTGGAGGATGGCACCCACCAGTTCGCTGGGATAGCGCTTCCCTTGACATCCACGGCCCAGAGCCTCTGCGACTCTACGGTTGTTGGTCAGCAAGCTAGCGGCCTTCCTCTGTTGTTGGCCACTTCGACTGACAAGACCATTTCTGCACTGTTCCGCAGTGACTTGTAGAACGCCAGGTTGCTCAAGCAGCCGCTGCACTGAAGGCATCTTCCATGACGAAGTGCTGCACGAATGTTTAAAAACAAACGTCATTCCTTGTTCATGGCAAAGTTGACACACCTTCGTAGCGAAATTGAGGAGCACCTTCCCCTGCTTAAGCTTTTTGAGGTATCTTCTGAGAGCTTCTAGGTTCTTCTTGCGGAAGTTGTCTAGCAGGTGGTTCAACGCGCTGAAGCCATCACATGGCGGAAACACGATGACAAGTCCTGGACGTTCATGCTTCAGGTAGGTCAGCACGGAGTGCTGGACTGAAGGCTTCAACAAGTCGTGGACAAGCGGCAAATCAAACGCCTTGCCTGGCCGAAGGCGAAACTGAGCTGTGCGTCTACTGAGCCTATGTGGATTGTAAATCTCAGACACTGTCCGCAGCTCCTGCTGGCTGAGACTAAAGAGCTCCTGGTAGTGCTTCTGGCGCTTACCGCTGGCTTGTTGCAGCTCGCTTCTGGCTCTTTCTTTTAGCTGCTGGAAAGGCTCGCTCGGCTTTGGATGGCATAGACAGCGTTCTACTTCTGTCCATTGCCGCTCTGCTTCCTTGAGCACACTAAGCACCTTTCGGCTCTTGGATTTGCCAAGGTCCTTGCTCAGCCCCGGCGCTCTCGACGTAGCATGGCCTGGAACTTCTTGAACTGCTGGAACTCGGCATAGTCGTCCGTTGACTGGTCGCTCTGGGCTGTCGCCTCCATCTCTGGGCCCAGCTGGCTGCTGGCCCCCGCCGACATTGGTCTGCGTGCCTCCCGCTTGAGGATCTTCTGGCAGTCCCGACATCTCGTGATGAACACATAGCCGTTGGAGCCCGCATGGCACGTGAACTGATGTAGGCAGTTGTCTTGGCTGGACTCCTGTCCTCGTGGCATCGAGCTGCTGGAAGGTGACTTGGTCCCGGGCTGCTTCGCCGTCGTTGTCTGCGAACCTTTGGCCGTCGGGGAAGCTTTGGTCGGAGGATTGTGGTCGAAGTTGGAGTGCCTTGCGCCCAAGCTTCGTGATTCTGCGTGGGTCTCCAGTTCGGCTGCTCCTCCAGCCACATGAAGAAGTTGCATCGATGGGCGACGTCCCGCCAGTTTGGGCATCTCTTGAAGAGTCGCCCGTGGTTCCGGCCCTCCTTCCTGGTTTCCAGGGTCACGGTCTCGAAGCCACAATGGCACCGCTCCACCACTGGACTGTTCAGCTCTGTCTCGTCGTGCACCAAGATGAAGCCGGCGGTGTTTGTCGAAGCTGCGTCCTCTGGACTCACTTCCCGACTCCACGGTCGTTGAGCATCCCACTGATGCTCCTCCAGGCCCTCTACCTCTCTGCGCCCCAAGTTCTGCTTGATGTGCTTTTGCATTTGCCTCAGCTCGTGTGTCGTGAGCCGTGGCAGGTCGCTGACCATACGGCGGTACAGTTCCTCTTGGGGCCCTCGAACACACAAGTGGTTCAGAACTGACTGCTGCATGGCATGCGTCATGGCCATCATGAAGCGCAGAACCATGCGATTCCACTGCCAGTCCGCGTCGCTCGGTTCTCTGGGCTCCTGGAACTTGCGAGCTCTCTTCTCCATGGGCATACTGGTGCGAAGGTGCTGAGGATGCACACGTGGATGAGGTAAAAGCAAAGGGTTGATTGCTGAGCCGATCGTCAGAATCAAGGCGGAGATGGTGCAGACCCTCGGGCTCGGACTCTCTAAGACATTCCAGGGCCTGACTAAGTTCGCGATGCATTTGTGGACTAAAATTTTGGAGGGGAACCCTTAAGGCTCCAGTCGGGCCAATGTGGAGAGGCACTCGGTGCTGATATCTCTTGAGCTCGAGTTCCAACCCTCGAACTGGATCAAGGTGGAGAACCGATCTGCAATGTAGTAAGAACGGCAGAGAAAGCAAGAAGGGCGCATGTTTTGTGGCTTCGTCCTCGAACACGGCTGGCCTCAAAACACAACCCTTTGGACCCAGACTTGTTGGAATGCACGCAACCTTGTCAGTCTTGGACACCCCGTTAATGGACTTGAAGTGATGGGTCTCGTTCTTAACTACCATGCCAAGCGGTGCTGGTTGCTGCTCCAATATCTTCTTCAGGGTTTCGCTTCCTACTGCAGTCCTCTGGCAACCTGTGTCAACTGTTGCACATGCTTCTTCAGGACATTCTTGATGCTTGTGAACGTAAAACACCTCATGCATAAGACTGCGGGCCTTGTATGCGGAGTTGAGCTGGGAGTCAAAACGTGCTCCGGAACTGCTACTGGGCTCATTGCTCGGGTCCTGCGTCTTTGCCTGGGCCGCGGCCTTGAGCTTCAGAAAGTCATTGAAGCCGAGAAAAAGTGCTTCATGGGTAGGCTCTTCAAGAAGATGAACTCCATGGTCGCCAGACTTCTGCGGCGGCTTCTGGTCCTTGTTGGGGCACTCTCTGTGCCAGTGCCCGACTTGTCGACAATGAGCACATCGTGTGCGCTTCTTCAGCGCGGAGATGCTCACTTTGTAGGAGCCTTCAAGGCCACTGTGCTTCGAAGGTGGTCCCTGCCGAGAACTGTAGCTGGAACCACTTCCATATCCTCGGGCCAGGTTCTTGGCCTTCTTTGCTTGGTTCACCGCCACAAAGCTGCGCTTCTTCACCGCATGCTCGCGCACCATTGTCGAGAGGATCTCTTTCGCCTCGTCCTCGTCGAACGTGCCATTGTCATACTCCCCGGACTCATCTCCAGGGACCTCGCCGTCGAGCTCCTCAATCGCGCCCAGGAGGACCTCGATGCCTTCGTCTGGTCCGTCTCCGTGGAAGTCCTCGTAGTCCTGAGTCGCTGTCTCGGGCTCGACGGTGTAGTAGGCGTTGGCAACGGGCTTCTTCTGGACCTGGCTCTGCGCGGACTGGCGAAGGTCAAGGTTGGTCTCGTGAACCCTCACCCACTCCTTCACATCCTTCTGGCTTAGCTTCCCTTGGGTGAAGTTCATCAGTAGCTTGACCTCCTCCTGGTTGAGCTGGAGCGCCATGGTGAGCAGGAATCCAAGGTATTCGGAAGGAAGACTGATAGAATGTTCATTCAGCTTGCGCACGGCTATCTCCCAGCGGGCAAAGAACTCCTTGTGGCCTTCGTTCTTGTTCCGCCGGATGGCGTACGTCACCTTGAACAGGCTGTTCAGCATATCCTCCCTTTCGTCCTCGCCATAGAGCTCCTTCGTGTCCATGAGCTTCAGCATCTGCTCGCCGTTGTCGTTGGCTTTCATCCATGCTTCGTCCTTGGCCAGGTACTTCAGGTCGTCAAAGGGAACGCCGGTCAAGTTCTTTAAGAGCATCGGCCCTCGGCTCCGTGGCTTCGTCTTCGTCGTAGCCAACCACAGCCGAGCCCTGACCAGGTAGTCCTTGAACGGCGACGCGCCGTCCCAGGCTGGAGGTGGTCCAGCATTGCTCCTGCCACCGCCAGCCTCGTCATCGTCATCGTCATCGTCATCGCCCCTTCGGCGCGAAGCCCTGCCTCTGGAACGACTGTCACGATTCAAGAAGCGGAGAAACTGCTGGTACTCTTCTGCGTCGGTCGCCCAGCTGCCGCCTCCAGCTCTAGAGCCACGAGGAAGCTGAGCGTCATGCCAGGGATCTTCTGGTTCCTGGCTTTGAGGCTCTTCAAGGCCTGTGTCGTCGTCTGGCACTTGGGGTTCGCCGTCAGCCGCGGCCGTGGCCATGCAAGCAGGAAACAGCGGAGGTTCTAATTGGGAGCAGTACCCGTACTAGGCCCCCAGGATCAGAACTAGGCCCCGCTACCACTGTAGTCGAAACTACAGTGGCCGCTCCTACTCTAAGCAAGGCCTTTTCTTCCTTGCTGCCGGCTTGAGCCACCGCATGGTGGCAGCATATATCCTGAGGGAAACTTCGGAGGAAGTTCCTTGTGCAACTCTGCTTTCCTGAGGGAAACGGTTTGGGAATCAGCCTCAACACAAAACACACTAGGGATTAGGCTTTAGGCTTTAGGCTTTAGGCTTTAGGCTTTAGGCTTTAGGCTTTAGGCTTTAGGGTTTAGGGTTTAGGGTTTAGGGTTTAGGGTTTAGGGCAGCAAGAGGAGTGTGGGTGCAAAGAGCACACGACTAAGGGCGTAGAGCCTCAGGCCCAAAACTAAACCGTCATCTCCACATCCCAAAACCACAAGCCCCACAGTTTTTAGCCCCAGACCCCTGATAAACTTAGTAGCTGAAATGAGTACACTTTACACTTTTTGGGATACTATAATCCCTTATAGAGCTGAAAGTGTGCACTTTTTTTGGGGCTTATGAACTCAGGAACTCAGAAACTAAGGAAAGCATGACTTAAGTTCGCACCATGAGACAGCAAAAGGTACTCTTCAGCCTAACCGTTGAGTAGTCCTAAGCCCCAAGCCAGCAATGGGCCTGTCTCCCCCTAAACCCTAAACCCTAAACCCTAAACCTTAAACCTTAAACCCTGAACCCTAAACCCTAAACCCTAAACCTTCCGGGACTTCGGGGAGAGCACCGCTCGCGCCGCTTTCCCAGCCAGTTGTCAAGGCTTGATCTCGGTTTCACCTCTGCTGCCAGCAGCTGGGGTGCGGTTCGGGTTTAGGGTTTAGGTTTTAGGGTTTAGGGTTTACGGTTTAGGGTGCAGGGTGTCAACTACAAGTGGGATTAGTGCACGCAACGGCACATATCGCAAACGTGTTTCTTCCATTGCTGGGCAACCCTCCCCTGCCTGCAGCTGTGATGCACGTCCTGTGGAGGCCTGATCTCTTTCCTGGGGTGTCGGGGTGTCGCGGTTTAGGGTTTAGGGTTTGGGGTTTAGGGTTTAGGGTTTAGGGCCTAGGGTTTAGGGTTTACGGTAGAGGCGGGTTGCCTCCAAAACCTCCTCCAAAACCCTTAAATAAGGACAATTCCCTCACATCATGTTTGGGACCGGTGGGGCAGCTGCTGCGGCTGAAGGCTTATAAGGATGTGCAAGGCAGTGGTGAACAAAACTCATGCAGTTCATTCGTAAGCTCTTTCACATCTTTCTCTCTGTCCCTCAGCGTTTATAGAAGGATTTCTATGAAGTTAAAATGCAAGGAATTCCTTCCCTAATCCATTTCATGCACGTAACGCGTGATGGAAACACATTCGTAATCACACTAAAAGCACAAAGCATTAGATTCAAGGGTCGCGAGAAAGACACCAGCTACACCATTAACCCAGTATATGATTACTATTGGGAGGGCAATATAATGTAGTAAGTGAAGCTTCCGTGCCGCCCTAAACCCTTCGTTTTGGGGTTGAGGGTTTTGGGGTTAGGGGTCCCTGAACCCCTGGAAGCACCTCAATAGCCCTAAACCCCAAACCCTAAACCCCCAAACCCCAAACCCGAAACCCGAAACCCTGAACCCTAAACCCTAAATTCCTAAACCCTAAACCCTCAACCCTGCGCCCCTAAACCCCTTATAAACGCACCTCAATCAGGCTTGGCGGTCTCCTGACAGCGCTCCTCCAGCCCAGCCGCGGCGACGGCGAGTTGGCTCCGCGGCTTATGCAGTAGGGTTTAGGGTTTAGGGTTTAGGGTTTATGGTTTAGGGTTCAGGGTTTAGGGTTTAGGGTTTAGGGTTTGTTCGGGATTTACGGGTTGGCTTTGGGCTTTTTGGGCCTTTTGGCTCTCGGGCTTAGAGGGCTTAGGGGGCTTTTAGGGTTTAGGAGGTGTCGGGCTTGGGGTTTAGAATTGGATGGAAAGGCTGTTATGCGGGGTAGACCGCTTCAGGTGTTTAGGGTTTAGGGTTTAGGGTTTAGGGTTTAGGGTTTAGGGTTTAGGGTTTAGGGTTTAGGGTTTAGGGTCCAAACCCCCTAAGAGCTCTACACTCCAAACCCCTAAAGGCCCTAAGCCCCGAAACCCCAAAACCGTAGCTCAGAATCCCCCAAAACGGCAGCTCGGGGTTTCTAGGGATTGGGGTTTCTAGGGTTTAGGGTTTAGGGTTTAGGGTTTAGGGTTTGGGGTTCCGGGTTTAGGGTTTGGGGTTTTGGGGTTGCTTAGGGTTTGAAGCGTAGGATTTATGACGTCTCGTGTGGCTCAGGTCGTAGGATCTGGTCTTGGCTGGCCCCAAGCGAGTTTGCACTGTGAACTGAGCCCTCAACCCCCAAACCCTAAACCCGCACCCCAAACCCTAAACCCTATAACGTAGGGGTCGAAAGAATTACAATGATATTCCCTTATGGTCCCTCTGTAATTGCCATAATCACGCACAAAACCCTATTAGAAATCATTCAGTCCCCTATATTACCCCAAACCCCAAGCCCTAGACCCCAATCCCCGAATCCGGGGCCGCTTCTGCAGGCAACCTCGCTCCTTGTCGGCATGTGGGAGGTGTTGGAGGTTCTGGCTTGGGAGATTGGGGTGTCCGAAGTTCGGGGTACCTTATTTGGGTCCTTATTATATCGGGGGTCCCACCATTTTGGCGTCCTACCATTTTGGGGTCTGGTCCCTTGTTTTCGTAAACCCCCAGATTGGGAGGTCAGAAAGTCAAAGGAAGGTGGATGTTCAGGGTTTTTGGGGAAGATTGGTCGTCAGACTTCTTGCGTCATGCCAGATGGACAACAACTGGTCAGATCCGCGACTTCCGGGTTCCGGGTTTAGGGTTTAGGGTTTAGGGTTTAGGGTTTAGGGTGCATTTGGAGGGTTGTAGCACTGGCATGTGCACTTGCCGAGGAGAATTCAAGCAGCACTCGTCACAATAGCAGCCATAGAAGGTTTGCATCCCTAGCGAATGTCATCTTGTTTAGGGTTTAGGGTTTAGGGTTATTAGGGTTTAGGGTTTAGGGTTTAGGCTTGAGGCCCACTGACAAAGACCCCAAAGAGCTCAGGACCACCTCGCAGAGCGATTCGTCAACATCGTCTCAGGGTTATTGCCAGGACCCGGGGACAAGGGTTTCGGGTTTAGGGCAAACCCTAAACCTCAACCCGAAACCCGAAGCCCTAAACCCGCACCTTTTTAAGTCGGAATCGCTCCATGGAATTTGTCACCAGTCCTACCCAGAGCCCACTCTTCAAAGTTGTCCCGCAGCCTCAACTTGCCCATCTGCTTGACGCGTATAACTTTCAGGGGTCCAGGGTTTCGGGTTTAGGGTTTAGGGTTTAGGGTTTAGGGTTTTGGGTTTACCCTATACCCTTGACTTTACACCTCAACCTTGAATCCTCAACCCGAGACCGCTACACAATGCAATGCAGGACGACCCAGTAGGATGGTCGAGCACCGATGACACTCGTTGCGACTCATCCGCGACAGAGGTTTGAAGAGTTGGGGCTTAGGGCTTGGGAGTCTAGGACTCTCGGGTGTTAGGGTTCAGGGAGCTAGGGTTTGTGGCTCTAGGGTTTTGGGGGGTTTAGGGTTCCCGAAACCCTAAACCCTAAACTCTAAACCCTAAACCCTGGTGTTTGCGGCGGACGTGTGGGGTCCTCTTTGTCCCTTTTGGGGTACCTGGAATAGTGCGGGTCCTTCTCTTGAGGTACCCAAAAAAAGGACCGCTGCACTGAGACCTGGCCCACCTCAGAGGTTTAGGGTTTAGGGTTTAGGGTTCAGGGTTCAGGGTTCAGGGTTTAGGGTTTAGGGTTTAGGGTTTAGGGTTTAGGGCGTAGGGTTCAGGGTTTAGGGTGGTTTCAAGCCAAGGGTGTGCGGTTAAGGGTTGCGGGGATTTAGGGCTTTAGGGGCTAGAACGAACCTCAGGAAAAGCTCCGCAACTCTTAACCCCTAAGCCCCGAAGCCTATCAATCCCCCGAGCCTTGAAACCCCTACAAGCCCAACAAGCCCTACAAGCCCTGCAAGCCCCACAGGCCCTACAAGCCCTACAAGCCCTACAAGCCCTAAACACTAAACCCTAAACCCCCCCTTAAGAACCCCATAAGATGAGGCTGCAGATACTACATGCGGAGCTTCTGCAACCTCGATGGCAGCTATGGCCCGGGTTGGCAGAGCTCTTATGGCACCTACGACAACTGGGCCGTGAACGGTGCCCTGGCGCCCACCCGATCACGGAATGTTTTGCAGTTTCGGGGTTAGGGTTTAGGGTTTATGGTTTAGGGTTTTGGGTTTTGGGTTTTGCGGTTTAGTTTTTTTTTTTTTTTGTGTTGTGTGTGTGTGTTGTTTTTTTCTTTTTTTTTTTTTGGGGGGGGGGGGGTGGGGCGTTTAGGTTTTTTTTTTCTTGTGGGGGGGGGTCTGGGTTTGGAGGGTTTAGGATTTAGGGTTTTGGGGGTTTGCTTTTGGGGATTTGGGGTTTAGACCTTCTAGGGTAGATACAGCATGGGCAGGCCCTTAGGGCCTTAGGGCATGTTGGGTCATAGCAACCCACACCGGCGTTTAGGGCTTCGGGTCAGAGGCCGACTGCAAAACGCTGTGAGCTTTGGGGGCTTTGGGTTGCTAAACGCACGAAACCCCAAGCCCTAAAAGGTAGTTTCATGCGCTTTTGGAGGAATCGGTGCTGATCGAGCCTGTTGCGTGTGCGGCGGCGGGACAAACTACCAGTGCGGAGGCCCGAAGACTTATTTGACCGAAGGCTTTGGGGTTTGGGGTTTGGGGGGCTTCGGGATTCAGGGTTTACGGGTTGGAGTTGGGACGTTCCCCCCTCTTACTAATCGTCCTCCATAGGGATTATAGCACCCCCCCTCATTGTAATCCCTATGAAGAACTGTTAGTAGAAGGGGAACATCCCAAGGTTCGAGGGTTGAAGGGTTTATCTGAATACGGTCTCTGTTTAAGAGAGCCAGAAGAGGGTTAAGAAGGGTTCCCTTGTAAGGGTACCCTTAAAAGGGAACCCTTCTTAACCCTCTTCTGGCTCTCTTAAACAGAGACCGTATTCAGAGGGTCTATATCCCCAAGAGTCCGGAGTCCGGACCCTAATCCTATCCCCTAGGTTTCTGAATCAAGGTGTATGCTTCTGGCGGGCAAACCTGCGCCTGAGAGGGGCATCTAAATAGCTTCGAGTTGAAGGTACTGCGAAGAGAAGGGCTTTGGGGTTTAGGGTTTAGAGTTTTAGGGTTTCCGGACTGTAGCAAGAAGATGCAATAGACCCCTCAACCCCGCGGAATTGACAACAAGGTGCCTTGGGCGCATCGGTTAGAGCTCAGATTCTGGGGTGTGAGCTCTGCGCTGAAGTAATCTTAATCCGACACCCTTAACCCTAAGCCCTAACCCTAAACCCTAAACCCTAAACCCCTAAACCCCTGAACCCTAAACCCTAAACCCCTAGACCCTGGAAGGCGATGGCAAACCTTGCCTTGAAGTCGACCTCGTCACCTTCCTCCCCTGCAACTCGCGGGCCGAGAGCCTCTGCTTGCGCCTGGGTTGTGATTAGGGTTTAGGGTTTAGGGTTTAGGGTTTAGGGGTTAGGGGAAAGGGGTTTAGGAGGAGTTGAGGGTTAGGAGTTTAGGGCTTAGGGTTGCGTAGGGTTCTGTAGGGTCTGGGACTGTTTAGGGTTTCGGGTTCGGGCTTGTGGAGGCTTTCAGGCCAGCCCCCCGAACCCCAACCCTTCAACCACTGAACCCTGCACGCCCTAGCCCTAAACCCTAAACCCTAAACCCTAAACCCCAAACCCTAAACCCTAAACCCCTAACCCGCCCCCGAATTGGGCTCACACGGACAGCCTTGAAATCCAAAGAGGCCACTCTATGAGGCATGAACCCTTGACTGCCTTACCAAGCTGCGTTTGAGGGTTTTAGGGTTGCCGGATTAGGGTTTTAGGGTTCTAGGGGTTTTAGGGTTTTAGGGTTTTAGGGTTTTAAGGTTTTAGGGTCTAGGGTTATCAGTGCGAGTTGATGGCGGGCGATGTGAAGCAAAGTGATTTTGGGCTTTGGGTGGGTTCGGAGTCCTCGTCTACCACCCCTGAGGCTGCTCCCCTTCCTGGCAGCTTTCTTCCAGCTGCTTCAGTGAGTTCCGGCCGTCCCCACGACTTTTCGGCTACTTCTTCCTTGCTGGTTCTCCGTAGGGTATGCGGGACTTCGGTTCCTTCTCATACCTTATATAGACATATACCCTTAGAAAACCCTTTAAAGAGTTTTATAGGGCACTTACCATACCTTGCATAGAAATCCCCTTCTGAAATCCTTGAAGGGATTCTGTAGGGCACTTAGCTGCCCACTCCCTACGAAGAGCAACCAAGCCTCGGTCTCCTCCCTCGGTAAGGAGCAGATACTGAGCATCTTGAGGTCAGACCATTCAGTTCTCTCCTAAACCCTAAACCCTAAACCCCTAAACCCCTAAACCCTAAACCCTACCCTATGGGGGACAGCTTCTTCAACTCAAAGTTCAGGGTGTAGGCCGTAGGGGTGCGGTAGTTGCAGTTTAGGGGACCTTGCATCTGCATTGCCCGGCCTACAAAGTAGGTGTCGTGGGCTTCTTTGTGGAAGTCTGCCGCGATGTTCAGAGCTTCGACGCGTGGGTCGAATTCAAAATCTTCCAGTTGTTCAAGCTTCCCTGCTCTGAGACGCTTATGATTTTCATACTCTGGAAAAAGGTTATACTTTCAGGTATAAGTAGCTATAATAGGATCACTGCTGCCCTGAGACGTTTATGATTATCATACTCTGGATCTCTTGCCAAGTCTTGCAGATGACGTCGTTAGTGTCTCGAGTGTTGTTACAGCGTTGAAGGACACGAGCAGTCATTGCCTCCTGCTGTTGGGCTTCGAGCTTATGGAATAGAAGCCCTAGACCCTCAACTCGCTGTCGTGTGAGTTGCCGGAATGGTCGTCGGGATTTGTGTGCGAGTGGACAGGCTGTCAGGCTTGAGAGTGCCTCGGCCCCCTAAGTACTCGGAATGGGGGGGGGGGGGTCGATTCGCTGCGCATGCGCCCAGTAGTGCACAACGAATATCAAGGAGTAGCTTGCGAATCATCCCAAGCAGTCTGTCTGTCCTTTAGACTCAAGCCATGTGCTCAAGTCAAGCTAAGATGCGTTTGCAGAGAGTAGACTGGGTTTTGGAGTACTATAATTTAATACGGTTTTTGGTTCTGTGACTCCATTATAGCTACTTATACCTAAAAGTATATCCTTTTTTCCAGGGTCTATTCCATAGACTGGGCTAAACCCTGAACCCCAAACCCCTAAACCCTAATCCTAAACCCTAAGCCCTAGACCCTTTGAGAAGTTTCGCACATTGCCGCCCTTCAACGCAATGGTTTCTGACATTGACGCCGTATTAGCGCGGGTGAAAGCTCTGTTGCGCAATTTGGAGGCCCAGGGTCGACGGGTACGAATTTTCGATGGGTTTAGGGTTTAGGGTTTCGGGTTTAGGTAAACGGTTTAGGGTTAGTCCATGCTGTCCTAAGCCCGATAATGAAACCCCTTTTCAGGTAGCCGAGGGCCCAGGGCAGGCCCTTACTCCCTTTTTTAGGGCTTCGGCTCCCTTACAAGCCCCTTTTTTTTCACCAAGCACTCTTCTCATTCCTAGCTTACTTTTGGGTTTAGTAGACTAGATAACCCTTGCAGGTACACGAAACATCTCCTGTAGATCCAGTCAGTACCTACATGTCTGGATGAAAAGCTCGACGCCAGCTCCCGTCAGCTTGCATTACCCTAAATACCCCTACATAAACCCTTTTTCTGGATGATCATGTACGACCCACAAAACTTTAGTTACATGACGCCTGGGCTGCCGTAAACTGTATTCGTCCTTGAGGTGCATTGTGCATTCAGGTGGATTTTAGTTCTTTTCGCTCTCCAAGCGCGGCTAGCAACCCCAAGTCCGTACTCATGCTTCCTGTGTGCTGCTGCCTTCTAGCAATGCGACCATCAATGTCATGACCGTGATTATGGCATTGTTTGATCCTTTTCAAGTTGTACCTTGTAATTAGCTTTAATCCCCCGCCCGAAGAGCCACCCCCTCTAATGTTGAATAGTGACAATATTCCATGATTTCCATGTGTGTGTGTATGTATGTATGAATGTATGTATATATACATATATACGTATGTACGCATCTTTGCTGAATGTTCCGCCTCTGTGGGTTCTTACGGGAGGGGGCTGTTCCTATTTCCCTTGTTCCTATTTCCCTTGTTCTGGTGTCCCACCTTTTGCGGCGTAGGCCCTAAACCTGTTGTCACGGTTGCAGACAAGATGTGCAGAGACTGAGGTATGCAGATTGTTATTGTCAAAATTGTGCTTTCCAAGACGACAGGTAGTTAGGGAGGGGCTTTTGGTAGTTTCTGGGTACATGTGTAGTTTCTGGAATAAACTACTCTCTATATGAACCATCAACCATCAACCTATTTTCGATGAGTCACAAACAAAGGGGCCTCTGAGGCCAAAACTAACAGTCACGGACGCTACTCAGCGAAACGTTACAATGCATGTAGCAAAAACCTATCACAGATGTTTACTATACTCTCTCATGTTCTGATCTACCATGGCCTCTCATGCAATAGCACCAGTAGCTATGTGTGCAGCACAGGGAGAGACGTCCGCGCGCCTTGCTGCTCTGCACCTCAGCTTTGGATGCATTGCTGGGAGGGGCCAATGGGGGGACGGGGGACTTCCTTTTTCGAGAGCGAGACTTGGGGCTTTGGGTCAAGGTCTTGTCCAGTACGAAAACGAGTATGGTTGCTTGTGCTCGTAAAGGACTAAAGTGATGATTGCTGCAACTACTCCTCAATCAGTGCTGTTCCTTCGTACTACGGTGCTGCAACAGTCACAACTTGTTGGGTGCTTGCACACTCAGAGTATGCGCAGGGCACTCAACAGTTTAGGCACGATGCAACATACTTGTTTGCAGTTTGCTTTGCAGAGTAAGGCTGCAATCTCTCGGAGAAATGGATCAAGACTCTTTGGCCCGTTTCCTGGAGATTGCGGAGGCCCAAACACAACCCGGCAGCCCAGTGCGATCTGAGCCCAGCTGCATCTTTGCCTCCGTCCTGGCCATTGGTAATGCCGGAGGAGATCGGAACGACAGCTGTCGTCGTCGTCCGTCGTCGTCGTCATGGTTGTTGCTCTGTTGGTGTTGTTGTCGTAGTGGTTGTGATTGTCGTGGTTGTGGTTGTCGCTGTCGTTGTCGTTGTCGACGTTAGCTGTTGCTATGGTTGCGGTTGTCGTCGTCGTTGTCGTCGTGGCGCTTTTGTTATTTTGTCATTTTTATAGTTATTGTTATTGCTCGTGTTCTTGTTCGTGTTCTTGTTATTGTTATTGTTCTTGTTTTCCTGTTATTGTTCTCCTGTTATTGTTCTTCTGTTCCTTTTCTTGTTCTCGTTATTGTTCTTGTTCTTGGCGGTGGTGGTCGCTGCTGGTGCTGCTGGTGCTCATCCGGCTGGTGCGGCTGGTTTCGTGCTGAGGGTGGTGGTGGAGAGTGGGTGGTATGTGGTGTTGGTGGAGCTGCTGCTGTTGATTCTTGTGCTGCTGCTTTGTTGCTGCGCTTTTGCTGCCGCGTCCTCTGCTTCTGTTGTTCCCGTAGTTATGGTGCTGGTTCTTGTTGTTTTCCTGCTGTCGTTCCACAAGTCATGTCAGTCGATTGTGTGTGTGTGTGCGCGTTATCACTGTGATCATGTTTTTTGTTCTCACTGCTTCTAGGTGACTAGTGCCATTATGTTGCTACCGTTGTCGCTATCACTGCGTTTGCCGGAGGAGAGGAGGATGAAGATGCCGCCTGCATCCAAGAGGCTGACGTTGAAATTTTAAGGTTCAGGGTTTAGGGTTTAGGCGTTACACACTCGCAGCCTGAACTGTTGCCCTGAAGGTTGAGTTGATCGAGGAAGCAGCCATCCGGGCAGGAGTGACAAAGTGCAATCTATTGAAGAATCCGCTGCGCGATGGGTTTCTGGACGCCATTGATGATTTCATTCTTGACATGTGCACGGTTGGGTCTGAGGGCTCAGCTCATTTGTTCTACTACGCTGGGGATGGCTGCGAGATACAGTGCTTCCGCTTCATTCCGATAGATGCGACAAGGCCAGATAGGGATTACATCGCGCTTGGAGATATCATGGAGAGGATTGACGAAAAAGTCCAGGGCCGCAGCATCGTCTTCTGCATTGACGCCTGCCGCAATAACCCTGACAAGGAGACCGTCCGAGATAAGTTCGACAACGAGCGCGGGAGCAAAAACAGATATTTTCTCCTGTTTCGCACTTCAGCTGGAAATGAGATTAACGAGTTGAAGGAGGAAGAATGCCTCTCAGTCTTTGCGCAGACAGTCCGGGAGTTCATTCCGGAGTTGCACCAATCTGAGACTTGCCTGTCAGGTGGGCATAAGGAATACGAAGCTATTTCCATAAGAACAGAAGGATGATTAAGCCTTAAGCAGCACTGCAATTGGGCACCTCTAAGGAGATGATTCCAGATTGGATTGAACAGATCACGCAGGCTATCAGGAGCAAAGAACCGCGAGAAGACCCATGGTGACTGGGTGTTGACGAGAAAACTCCCCTAAACCCTATACTCTAAACCCCGAACCCTAGACTCAAACCCTGTTTCTACTCCCTCAACCCTAAACCCGGAACCCTAAACCCTAACCCTAAACCCTAAATAACCCTAAACCCTCAACCTTCTTTGTGCATGAGTGTTCAGTTCCACTCAGGTACCTCTGCAGCCCCCCAGTTCCCGGCTCCTTCCGCAGCGTCCGCAGCTACTCCGCCAGTAGCAGCTCCTCTAGGTCTCCAATGCCTGGGACTGCCACTTGGGCTGGGTTTAGGGTTTAGGGTTTAGGGTTTAGGGTTCAGGATTCAGGGTTTAGGGTTTAGGGTTAAGGGTTAAGGCGTTATGGTTTGGAGGTTTAGGGTTTGGTTTTTTTAGCGTTTCGGGTTTAGTGTTTAGGGTTCAGGAGTTGGGGTGGGAATAGATGGCAGGAGTTGTCGTCGTCGCAGTAGGACGACGACGAAGTGCCTAAGGAACGGTAAAGCACTGGCAGGGGGTAGTAGTAGTAGTAGTAGTAGTAGTAGTAGTAGTAGTAGTAGTAGTAGTAGTAGTAGTAGTAGTAGTAGTAGTAGCAGTAGCAGTAGCAGTAGCAGTAGCAGTAGCAGTAGCCGTAGCAGTAGTTGTAGTAGTCGTCGTAGTAGTAGTAGTACTAGTTGTCGTCGTCGTAGTAGTAGTAGTATTAGTAATAGTAGTAGCAGTAGCAGTAGCTGTAGCTGTAGCAGTAGTAGACGTAGCAGCAGTAGCAGTTGCAGTAGCAGTAGCAGTAGTAGAAGAAGAAGTAGTAGTAGTTGTTGTTGTTGTTGTCGTCGTAGTAGTAGTAGTAGAGTAGGTCACTATCATTGTTGTTCTTGTTGAGGCCAACTGCTCCAAGGGCTACAGCATCTTTCCGGAGAGGCACAGCCCTGCGATCAGCCCACTGGACCCTCAAGATCCGGACCAATTCTACGAGGCGAGCATCATCAGAATGGGCGTCCTTCCCTTTCCTTTCTTTTCTCTCTAACCCTTCATGCCTGTCTCTGTTTGTTGCTCTCTCTCCCTCTCTCTGTCTCTCTCTCTCTCTCTCTCTTTCTCTTTGTCTCTCTTTCTCTTTGTCTCTCATTCCCTTACTAGTTCTGCCCCGGTCTGTGTCAGAGGTCTTTGTTTCAGGTTCCTTCATGGCACGTGTTGCTCACATTAGTTGTAGCCAAAGGGAGGCCAGGGGACCAGGTTTCGCGTGGAAGGCCGCAAGGCTTGGAGGCCAACAAACTGTAGCCACACGGAATTCGAACATACACGCCCCTTTGGTTTCAAACAAAAACATTGAGCCCTCGCCGCAAGAACAGGACCTACACCCTAAACCTTAAACCCTGAACCCTGAACCCTAAACCTTGAGTCCTCAGCCAGAAAGCCCGGGCATCCAGGTCACCGACATTCGCAAGGCGCACCGACGGCGAGTTAATCGCATGACGGCCTCCACGGTAGACATCGCCTGCAGCTTGTCTTTGGGACTGTGGGTTTTGCTAAATGACTGCGGTAGTTCGCACGCTCTTGCTTTTTTCGCACTGCCACGACAAGGGAAGTTGTGATGGGTAAACTTGCCATGAAAACTGTTGTTAGTGCCGGTCTTATTGCCTTGTCTATGAGAAGTTGTTGCAACCTAAACCCTAAACCCTAAACCCTAAACCCTAAACCCTAAACCCTAAACCCTAAACCCTAAACCCTAAACCCTAAACCCTAAACCCTAAACCCTAAACCCTAACCTTCTTCGAGGTATCATCCTCGGGAGCACGGAAGGCAGATCGGCGGCAGATGTCCAGAGAGACTTCGCCATACGGGGCATGGGCCCCAACTATCTGATCACGCTCGAAGGCCGCCGGACAGTCCTGGTCCGGGAGGAGTTTCTTGGGTTTAGGGTTTAGGGTTTAGGGTTTAGGGTTTAGGGTTTAAGGCTTAGGGTAACCTTAGTAGCTGAGTGAGTACACTTTACACTTCTTGGGATTCCATAACCCCCCAAAAGAACTGAAAGTGTACACTTTTTGGGGGCTTATGAACTCAGCAACCCGAAACCCTAAACCCTGGGGCCTATGAACTCAGCAGCTAAGGTTTTGTGCCTGGGACTACAACCTGGCCTGCTGGCATGCGGAGGAAGTGGGGGGAGTCGGGCACATCCCCGGCACCGGCAAAATCAACGAGGCCAGCTAGGGGTTTAGGGTTTAGGGTTTCGGGTTTCGGATTTAGGGTGATTTTCCTTGTTTGTGGGGCTCAGGGTACGGCACGATTCGCAAATGTCAGCACTTTCCCCTGTGAACAAGGTGAAGTCCTACTCAGTGTCGATCGCCTTGGAAGGCGATGGCGAGGAGCCTTACACAGATGCACAGTACAGCAACCTCATCAAGCTGCTGAAGAACCTCATCACGACATACCAGGCGCCGGGCGATACACCTTCTGCAATCGCTACCGGTCATCAAAAGCTATAATGTCAGTAGCAAGAAGGTCTGCAGCACCAACCATAGCAACAAGAAGAACCATGACACCGGAATGCTACAGACGGGATCTTTGTTCCTTTGGGCCCATGTTTAACATATATACAACCATGGGTTCGCAGAGATATAGGGGTCGGAGTAAGTACTTAATTATAGTATTCTCTCATGGTCCCTTGATAAGTTATAAGCATACGATGATATTCGAGAACAGCCATCAGCTCACAACACGGGTGTTCATCGTTTGGGGTGAATGATGATAGCGCTGCCCCGAGCAACGGTAACAGCGACGGCAATCATATTGCCATGATTTCAATGATCGCCGCCCTGCTGCCAGCAAACATACTGGGAAGCGTTTGAAACAACAAGACCTTAGAACCATATTAGGGCGCTTAGAGGGCTTATAAGTGGGTTAGAAGCACAGTTATTGGTCAACAAGTACCATGAACCTCCAAGAAGAAGGGCCTACCCCTAAACCCTAAACCCTAAACCCTAAACCCTAAACCCTAAACCCTAAACCCTAAACCCTAAACCCTAAACCCTAAACCCTAAACCCTTGCAGGTGAAACTCTGAACCCTGAACCCTGAACCCTAAACCCTAAACCCTTGCAGGTGAAACTCTGGAACGTGGTGGGTGCTGGGGAGATCATGCAGCCTCCACCCAAGGCACCCCAACCCGGCCCCTGCTTCGAGTCGCGCGGATTGCATGGAGCGCGTCCGGGTGGGCTGTGTGATGTTTAGGGTTTAGGGTTTAGGGTTTAGGGTTTAGGGTTTAGGGTTTAGGGTTTAGGGTTTGGGGTTTGGGGGTTTGGGGTTTGGGGTTTTAGACCCGAAGCCCCAAACCCCAAACCCCAGGGCCTATGAACCCAGCAACTCATTAGCACAGGCCATGGATCTGGCATGTTTAAGTGTTGACCATATGCGCGTGGAAGCTGTAACTCACCCCAGACTCTGGCCGTGTGTAGGGTTTAGGGTTTAGGGTTTAAGGTTTACGGTTTAGGGTTTGGGGTTTAGGGTTTGTCCCAAACCCGGTGATGCCTGACGAGTAGTTGCACTGGGCCGGATACCAGAAAACAAGGGGAGTGCAACTCCAGGAGGCCCCAAATGCAGATAGCAATTAGTGCACTCGTTGCATTGAGGTTTCCGGAGATGGTGCTACTTGAGTGAGAACACGAACACAAGCTTTTTCAGCCATAAAACTTGTTGCCAACAGTTGGTCATAGACCAGTAACGGTTGTTCAGTAACAGTACTTGCAGCAATACGACCCCAAACCCTAAACCTTAAACCCTAAACCCTGCGCCCTAAACCTGAACCCAGGTGGAGTCGCCTCGAAGCTGCGGGCTGCGCGCTTGGCGTTCTCCCCCAGACCCAGGCGCGCGCGTGCCCGCGTGTCGAAGAATTTTAAGAAATCATCAGGGGGATGGTTTTTGGGGTTTCTATACGGAATATTCAAGGAACCATCAAGATGGGAGTCTGGGACTATGAATTCTACCCACTAACGTCTCCAGGCGTTGCGTTCTGTTTTTATGTATATGTCATCCTGTGCATACACACAGGTATGATACTCTATTCAAATGCTTAGGCAAGACTCTGACTGGGTCTCGGTAGGTACAATTGCACATTGCAACATACTGTATGGTGTCTGGGATAGTGAAACAGCCGTGCACTAGTACGTGCTGTGTTATGCGGTATAGTAATACTTTCGAGGAATCATCTTATTAGGTGTTGCCAGAACCAGATCGTTCCTCACGGGTAGCTGGAGAGGGGGGGGCGGGGCGTTAAAGATACGTTGTGGTATTGGGAACTTCGGGAGATGCTCCAGTCTGCACACGGTGGTCAGAGGCACATTTGGGAGCTCAAACGTTGAAAGGAATCCAAAGCTATGCGATCCCAAGCAGGAAACTTTGCAAAAACTCCCCATCCATTTTGGCTCACTAGTCCTTAGCTCCATATCCCAGCATGCACTGTAGTGTAAGCTCTTCAATAGTTTAGGTAGAGGTTGCTCTGGGCCTAAACCAGGAGCAGGGCCAGTCCAAGCAGTTTGAGCTCAAGGCCTTGCTCCAGGAGTGGGGCTACGCAGCAAGGCCGCATTAGCCCCGTAAGTCAGGCGTTTAGGGTTTGGGTTAGGGTTTAGGGTTGAGGGTTGAGGGTTATGGTGTAGGGATTGTAGGGATTGTAGGGTTTAGGGTTTAGGGTTTTAGGTTCAGGATTAAGGTTTAGGGCTTTGGGCCTAGGGCTATAGAGATTTTTCGTGTGAGTTTAGGTGCTAGGGAGAATACAGGGTATAGAATTGGGAAGGCTTTGGGAGCAACGTAGCAGTGCTGCCAGACATTGTGGTTGTGGTCGTACAATGTTAGTGTAGAATGGACTACAACATGCTTCAGTTGTAGATTGTTTAGAAACCGTACACCCTAAACCCGAAACCCTAAACCCTAAACCCTAAACCCTAAACCCGTTTTCTTCCAACGGCCCACCAAATCCTTAGCAACCCTACACCAGCAATGGCATCGCAAAGCTTTGTAATCTCCATCTGTCAGCTGCTGTGGAGCTTTTCGAGGCTTTGCTGAGGTCCCTTCCAGGCCCAAGCGTACGCACGCAAGCTTGATGTATTGTCATGCCCGAAAGTTTATCGGCCGTAGATATGTCTCTCTGTGTGTGTGTGTGTGTCTTTCTCTTTTTGCTCGCTCGACTCGATACCTATTGCCCCTTTCGGGAGTATATGTGTTTAATCCTGATTTGGGCACGGGCCTCCCCAGATCTTCCAAAACCCCTTAGTTAAGGAATTTTCCCTAATTCGTACTAAGGATCCTGATTATGAATTAGGGTATGTTCCTCAATTAAGGGGTTTTGGAAGATCTGGGAACACGAATATGTTCCCAACAACGGTCCTTTTGTCTTCCGAGGGGTCGAAGGACTAATATGAAGCAGGGCTCATACTACTGATTTTGTTGAGTGTATATGAGGTTCCTTTTTAATGTTGGTGTTTGTATATATTGGGTGTCCTTTGGGGATACAAGAAATATAAGCCCTACTTCATATGAGTTGTACATACATTTTCCCACCCTGTAGATCTCGGTCCTATCTTGAGGGCTTAAGGTCTAGGAGTTAGGGCCCGAATCCCAGAGATTCCCTAAACCCTAAACCCTAAACCCTAATCCCTAAACCCTAACCCTCCTTAAGGCCTGGGGAGATGACAACAAGGGCTTCCCGCGCCGGCTGCGGGCTTTCCGACAGCGGTACCGCGTGCAGGCTCTTGGGCAGGTGTAAGGGAGACTGAAAAGGCCCGTTTAGGGCTTAGGGTTTGGGGTTTAGGGTTTGGGGTTTCGGGTTCAGGGTTCAGGGTTTGGTTTGTTGTTTGGGGTTTGGGCTTTGGGCTTAGGGCCGTTTAGGGTTCGGGGTTTAGGGCTTATTTCGGGTTTAGGGTTAGCTGGCGTTTCAAGGAATGGATCTCTTGAGCTATGTAGGGATCGGTACTATGAAACAGTGGAATATTCCTTTAGGTTTGGTATTGTCTTGTTGTTGCCCGGCTGTTGCGGCGGATATCAACGGACTGTTGTTCTAGTATTGCTACTCTTCTCACTTTTGCGAGTACAACTTGCGATGTTCCCCCTTCTACTAACAGTCCTTGATAGGGTTTATAATTGGGGGGGACCCTAAACCCTAAACCCTAAACCCTAAACCCTAAACCCTAAACCCTAAACCCTACTAATCCCTAATCCCTAAACCCTAAACCCTAAACCCTACACTTCCCACGAAGGAGCCGGAAGAGGGCTACGATTTGTCGCTTCACGACACGGCCACTTGGCTGATCCAAGTTCGCTAAACCCTAAACCCTAAACCCTAAACCCTAAACCCTAAACCCTAAACCCTAAACCCTAAAGCCTAAAGCCTAAAGCCTAAAGCCTAAAGCCTAAAGCCTAAAGCCTAAAGCCTAAAGCCTAAAGCCTAAAGCCTAAAGCCTAAAGCCTAAAGCCTAATAGAAATTGTACGCGTTTCATTACGAGCAGCTCGTGAAATAACCCTTCATCCTTCACAGTGCACAAATCAGACAAAAGCATGGCTTGCAGGGTACCAAAAAAGACCTTGAGCCCCGAAAGATACCAAAACAACCCCAAACCCCCCGACAAAACCTCCCCGAATTTCATCAAAAGTAGAAAACAAAACCCCCAAAACCCGGCAAGACCCGGGAAACCCCCCAAAACACCCCAAAACTCCGGACACAACCCCTATGCAATTTCTATAAACCCTAAACCCTAGTCCCAGGGAGTTTCAAGGAGCTATCTCTTGTACCAGAAGCTAGAAAGTGGAGTGTGAGACCATGTTGTGTGGTTGGGCGCCACGGTGGCGCCCACACTGCCAGGGTGCAGGGGTTAGGGTTTAGGGTTTGGGGGTTGGGGGCGTATAGAAACTGTATCGGTTTTGGGTCCCAGTAGTGCTTTGATCTTACAACCAGGCGTCAGAAAGGGGAGCCTCTCGTTCAAAACCTTTCGGTCATACTGAGACCCAATCCGTATACAATTTCCGTTTGACACAAACTTGTGCTCCCATTGATTACAAGACAGGGGCAAGAGCAACTGCCGCTTCAAGAAGTATAAAGAAGAAGTCCGAGGCCCGGGCGGGCGGGCAGTACAACCACCCCTAGTTTCCGGATATATGCCCACCCTTCAAAAGAGACTAGAAACTACTCGAAGGTTCCCGAAAAAAAACTTGCCTTCAAAACGCTTCGTTCCAAAACGTTATTGGGACCAAAAACCTATACAATTTGCATAAAATATAAACCCTACACTTGCCCTAAACCCTAAACTGCCAAACCTTAAACCCTAAACCCTGAACCGCTTTCAAGGATTTTCTCAGTCAGAACCTCTCCCGAGGCGGCAGTCCGGTCCCTCATCGAACAGAGGCCTGCTGTTTGCTTAACAACCCTCAGGTTCAGCGTTTAGGCCCTCCCATACGCTATTTGCCGAAGAACCCTAAACCCTAAATCCGAAACCCTGTGCTTCTTCAACGCAGCAATAGGCTTCCAAGGTGGAAAACGTCCCTGCTATCGCTTCAGAACCCCCCAGCAAATTGAAAAAAACTTGCTTCGAGGGCATTATAGGGATCATTGTCTTTTTGAGGGGGAAGGGGTGTTTTTTAAGCAGACCGATATAGGCTGTATAGTGATGATGTAGGGATCGCACAGCCGCTAAGCAGTGCCGTTAACATAACATGACAGGTCAAGCTTTCTTGCTACCAGCCCTAAACCCTAAACTTTAAACCCTCAACCCTAAGCCCCAAGCACCCTAAACCCTAAACCCTAAACCCTAAACCCTAAACCCTAAACCCTAAACCCTAAACCCTAAACTTTAAGCCCTCAACCCTAAGCCCCAAGCACCAAAATTCCTGAGTGCATCATCCCGGAAGCTGCATAGGCCATGCGGTAATGATTAGATACAGCGGTCACGTGATTACTACGTAAGCTTTTATTCAGTGAGATGATCAGCTCCGTTTGCCAGACCGCCCGTTGAATGTAGACAGCTTCTCCATCGCATAGCGTCGGATCACCCCAGAATTACGACCCTTGTATGTTACCTATACAACCCTTACATGGCCTAGGCAGAGCCTGACCCTATGTCACCGAGATACATCTCCCCAGCAGTCGCTATATGTCATCCTTATTGCACCCCCCCCCCACCCAAAAAAGTACGTAAATAAAAACCAAATAACAATAATCATAATAATAATAATCATCATCATCATCATACTGGTAAAGTGCGGCAAGGAAGTCTCTGAGGGCCACGAGTTCGGCAAGAGTTCTTGGCCCCTGACGCCAAGCTCGGTTGAACGACGCATTGATCATGAGATGGAATGAGACCCCTCGACCCTAAAGGTTTAGGGTTTGGGGCTTGGGGTTAAACTTAGGCTTAGACCCCTAAACCCTAAACTCTTAACAAGATAGGGCAACCTAGGAACTATATCCTTTTTGGGAATTCCCCAGAGGATATTTAAAGACATCATTATAAGGGATAGCTCAGCGATTATCGGGATGAGAACCGCAAGGGGCGCCGCGTCGATTTCCATGTTCATGTCCATTCAATTCTCCGGAGCAGGCTGGGATTGCTTGC
>CAJNDS010002432.1:0-177392 GCA_905221605.1 Symbiodinium natans
GGCAAAATTTGGCCAAATCGGGCTGCCCTTCGTATGCGATGAGAAATGCGTGGCTCGATTTGGCCAAATTTTGCCCGGAGGCTGCCCGGCAAAATTTGGCCAAATCGAGCCGCGATAGTTTAAATAATTTCGGGCCTCCAGAAAGGCGCGGCTCGATTTGGCCAAATTTTGCCGGGCAGCCTCCGGGCAAAATTTGGCCAAATCGAGCTGGGGGGGTGGGGTCTGGGGAATCCCCCCATTTGGAAATAAATGAATTGAATTGAATTAATTGAATTAATTGAATTAATTGAATTAATTAATTCAATTAATTAAATTAATTCAATTAATTCCACCCCCCCTTTGGAAATAAATGAATTAATTGAATTAATTGAATTAATTGAATTAATTGAATTAATTCAATTTAATTCAATTAATTCAATTAATATTTATTTCCAAAGGGGGGGTGGGGGGTGGGGGCTGGGGAATCCCCCCCCATTTGGAAATAAATGAATTAATTGAATTAATTGAATTAATCGAAATAATTCAACTAATTCAATTAATTCAATTACTTCATTTATTTCCAAAGGGGAGGTGGAATTAATTGAATTAATTGAATTAATTCCAATTAATTCTTAATTCAATTAATTCAATTAATTCAATTAATTCAATTAATTCAATTTTCATTTATTTCCAAAGGGGGGGGTTCAATTAATTCAATTAATTCAATTAATTCAATTAATTCAATTAATTCAATTAATTCAACTAATTCAATTAATTCCACCCCCCCCTTTGGAAATAAATGAATTAATTGAATTAATTGATTAAATTCATTAAATTCCAGGGGGAAAGTGGAAATTAAGGAATTTAATGAATTAAATTCTGTCTGTGCAACCCTACAGGACCTAAAATAGGGTCTATTTGGAACATGGCTCTTGTGAATAAGTATACGTTTTGGGGCCTGTTTTCCTCTTGTAAATACGATTCCCAGCTTCCAAATAGACCCTATTTAAGCTGCACACCCCCCCCCCCCCCCCAATGTAAAAAGACGCCTCATACCCCGAAACAGCTGGCCTGCGTGTGGAGGCGATGCACAGCCTGGACCTGCTGTGTGCTGGGGGAGAGCTTTCTTGACATGCTCAATATACGGTTTGTGGCTGAGTCTGCTCGTTTGGGGTGGTTTTTGGAAATTTTGGAGCCATGGGGAAAAGGGGTGGCAACCAGGCCTAAAATTTGTGAAAAGGCACGGGACCACAATAAAAAGGTGAGGCTTCATTTTCAGGCTGATTCTTGGAATCAGCCCCAAGACATCCCAAGACCTTGCAGATTCTGAGTCGAAGGTTCCGACATGATCCACATGCTTTGCCATGGGTGGAGCTGTATTTTAACAATATCCCTTCGGGGCTCGCAACAAGGTTTGGCTGTTGCAGTAGGACCGCGCAGGATCCCATGTGTGTGTGACCCACACTCAACTTGCCCGCACTATCATACTTGGCCCGGCCTTGCGGCTTCGGTAGCCCAGCTCAATGACTCGACCGTCGGCAGTGCCCACCTCGACAATTCAGGGGGGGACTGACAGAGCGTTTGGAGGCTCATTGCTTGCACATTTCAGGCAGGCTGATTCTGGGATGTTCGTCTAGGGCCAGGGTTTACTACACAAAAAAAACAACTACTAACTACTGAGCTATTACTGTAAACTGCCTCCTATGTTGTCACAAGTGTCCGCTCAGCTTTGCAGTTGCAGCAGACTGTACCCGTGCGAGAGTTACTCCCTTGTGCAAAAGCATTCAAAGTTGGAATGTGTGCCTTGAAGCACATCCAGGCACCCCTAGCAGGCCATAGCAGGCCCTAGCAGGACAGCCAACCTTTCTCGATCGCATCTGGGCCTTGCGAATACAAGAAACCTGCCTTGCAACAGGAGACCCTCATACTTGTTGAAAGTGCCACCATGGCTCCTAAGAAGCCTTCCGAGGCGATATTGCCCTAAGTTGTACATAGTGCCTATAGCTGAATTGGGAGGCGCCGAGTGCGCCACGAAGACCCTGACCTGCTCAGCCACGGAATCCGCGAGGCCGGCGCTGTGACCTGTGACGGCTTTCGGGCTTTCGGGCTAAACTCGCATGCAGTAGGCGAGGCTTCGAAAGGCCTCGGTCGGCAGGATGTTTATTCTAAACAATTGTTTAGTTGTTGGGGCTCAGGCGGTCGAGGCGGTTCGGAGATGTTCGAGGCACCAGTTTCGGACACTTTTGGGCCTTTGATGCCGTTCATGAGGCACTTACATTCACGTAGCTTTGTCTGCTGCATCTTTGGTCGAGGAAGAGGTCGGCGCATGCCATCGAATCGTCGAAGGTCGTGGACAGCAGCTTAACCCAAACGCTCACCTTGCACCACTCGCAACCCGAAAGGGGCACACATGTCCTGGCCTGACATCGGCAACTGAAGCTTCGAAGCGATTTCTGCTTTCTGCCCTTCTCTGCCCACTATGCGAGCTTGCAGGCTCAAGTTGAGGCTTGGGGCTTCTTTTTGCGACTTTCCGCCGACACCTGACGGCCTGATAGACTCGGCGGTGCGTTTGGGATGGTTTGGGTTCACGAATGATGTGTGGGGAAGTCTATGGAATCTTTCAAACCGAAACCAGCACAAGTTCCATGCTAAGTCCACCACCTGCCCGCCGGCACTCAAAGGCCAGTGTCGTGAAATGCCTTGCGACCGAACTTGGGAAGCTTGCTGCGCAGCTGCCTAACATCTGATGAACGATCCGAAATAACTTGCTCACCAGCTGCTGAAACAAATTCAATGTCGATCTAAGACTCCGACGTCTGCCTAAGAGTGCTTCCTTTTTGCGTCTGGGATCACCCTACTATCTTGTTGTGCAGACGAATAAGCGAATAAGCCTGCGCGTGCACAAACAGCCCATCTCGAACCTACCGTAAACAGCATGAGGCCCCACCCCTGAGCCAGCACAGTCTGAGGTACGTCTGGCGAGCCAAAGTGCCCAGCGCCACCTCAACACAGATTGTAACACCCATGGGCCGTTTCATGGTGAGGGGCTTACATGGCAGATATGTTCAAACGTACTGCATCAGAGAAGCCCACGTCAAGCTTCTAAGGTGTTGGGGTGTTTTGGATATTTCTGGGTTCTATCGATGCCCTCAATTCCCAGGGACTTATGATTCGGGATTTGGCTGGGTTACAGGCTATTGAGTTTGAAAGCTCCAGAACAAGCAACATCAAACCTCCACAGTGGCTCTACTACTAGCAGCTGCTTGTCAGCGAAAGTCGTGCAAACACACCACTCTTGATGCTAATCGCAAGCCGTAAAACCTGGGTCGCTGAAAAGCAGGAGGGGAAGGGAAACGACAAGCTGCTGACAAAGACTCTATGACTTGCATGCCTCGGGCTCGCACCAAGCAGCCAGTAAGGTGGCTGTCCTTCGAGGGCTTTCAAAGTTGCGTGGTTTTCCCCTTTCCTCCTGTGGTATGTAAAGGATGCGCCCTGCTGCCCCTTTCAGGTCAGCGATTCTTGTCTCCAACCCAGCTCGCTTTAGGGTTGAACCACTGGCCTTTAGAGACATTGAAAATTGGATCTGTTTTGGTCCCTGCCACCCAATTCCATCGAGCAAATACTTGACCAGAGCGAGGCTTGACCGTTAGGGCTTGCAGGGGTCTCGGTGGCCCTTAGGTGGCTTCGGATTGAAGGCCCATGGCACCTGGCGCAGCCACTAAACTGCAATGTCTCAGGCTCTCCGTTAAAAATCCAGATCTTTACCCAAACTGAAGCGAGGCAACGGTTGGCTGTCCGTCTCCCTAAGCTCCAGCTAAAGAGGCATGTTTCGCGCAAACATCCTACATTGTTTGCACAATTCGCATAGAACCACACTAGAAACCGTCTGTGAAGAGGCAGGCCTGCAAAGTGGAAATCACTAAGCAGGCCTTCATCCGCCAGCAGCGGATGTTCTCCATGCCGCAGCTCATCAATGTCAGTTGGTCAAAAGGGGAGAACCTGCGATTTGGGCCACGTCTGAGAGATTGTTGCCAGCTTGCGCAAGAATGAAAGTTGAACCGCTAAAGCTTGCCCAGTCTACCAACATAACCAAGGGAGAAGAAGACCCAGACGCATCCCAAGGGTTCTCCCAGGCACCGGAGGCAGGCCACGTCCGGCCCCGTCTGCTTGGCCACCACGGTGGGAGCCCCACCGTCTGCACGGCTCATGTCCCAAACCTTCCGGAAGGGTTCTCCAAAAAAAAACCTGCAAAAAATCGACGCTGGGTCAGCTCGCGGATCTTTTTTGACGGCTTGGGGTTGCCAAGGCTCCCGGCCAGCAACGTTTGCCGATTCTGGATGTCCTGCCCACTGGACACAGGAAGCCCCTCCTACAGTAGCATCTCCTAGCATCTCCTAGCATCTCCTAGCCTCCTGGCTTCCAGCATGCGTGAGGTGCGGGAGGATTGGGGTCCAGGGTGCTTCGAATCTGACAACCGGGCTCAACAGGCTTCAACCTGGGATCCCATCCTGCGGCCTTTTGACCTTCTTGACCCCTTGATTACTCAAAAAAATGAAGTGCGAACAGAAGTGCAAAGCGAAAGGCTTGCCTGACCGGCCACAGCCAGAAACTTCGTTGGCCCATCGAAGGCGAGAGCTTGCACAGAGACCAAAGACGGAAGCGACCTCTTCAAAACAATCTGCCAAGAACGCAACATCTGCAGAAGTCAGTTCAACGGGGCATTCCATCTTGTGCAGCAGGGAGAATTCTTAGATAGCACCATTCTAAGATTGAAAGAAGACGCTGGCAATCGTTTGGAATAAGGTTGGCTGTTAAAGTATCATTTCAGCCGATGCCGGGGGAAGCTTGTCAAGGCAGAGGCTCTAATACCAAATATGCCCTTGTCTCAACAGCCCCCCTAGCCCACTTTCTCCACAAACGAAATCGGCCCCCTCAAACCCGTGTGTTCTCTTGAGAAGAAGGGGGTCATTCTTTGGGACATGTCTCATGCCATGCCATGTGCTTAGGCAGGCTGCGCTCCGGGCCCCAGGCGTCACCGATACGCACGCCAAGCCTGCATGGACATGCATGATGCTTCCTTGAGCTCAACGTGGCGGCACGTTTTGCTCCCTAGAACGGTCACTAGGACAGCAGCCTCGGAGCACCCAGGTTGCATGCAGAGTGACAAGGTCGCTTTGCTCAACTAACATCCCAAGCTCTTCCATTTTCCCACGGCAAGCCTCCTTCACCGCGCAGCGTCCAGAGACGCATCACAGGTGGATCCCTCTTGGTGTCCACCTGGTGTGTTCACGGGGCGTTGGTCTGGGCATTGGATGGTGTAGGGTTTCCATATTGTTTAGAAGTTTAGCAAGCACCCCTCAGGGATTAAGCCACCTTCTTGGATGTCAGGCTCTCGGGTTTACTCAAAG
This sequence comes from Symbiodinium natans, assembly GCA_905221605.1. NCBI lineage: Eukaryota > Dinophyceae > Suessiales > Symbiodiniaceae > Symbiodinium > Symbiodinium natans. The sequence continues at coordinate 5,388 of CAJNDS010002432.1, forward strand.
CAAACGACTGGAAGCCCTCTTCTGGACTCAATCCTTCGTTCATGGAACCCCGAACCTTCGAGAGTTCTTTATTTTCCGTCCCAACCAAATTTAGGGTGGGGGGGGGTGACCACCACCCCCCCCCCTCCCCCACACCCCCCCCCACCACCACCCCCCCCCCCCCCCCCACCACCACCCCCCCCCCCCCCCTAAACCCTAAACCCTAAACCCTAAACCCTGAACCCTAAACCCTAAGAAGGGGGGGGGGGGGGGGTGGTGAGGGGGGGGGGGGGGGGGGTGGTGAGGGGGGGGGGGGGGGGGGGTGGTGGTGACCCCCCCCCACCCTCAGAAGAGCGGGGCCGGAACACAGAGAACTATCGAACCTTCGCCATAGTCCAAGACATCCGAGTCCCCAGAAGGAACTGCCCACCTCGCCGTCGCCACCCTGGATCGAAGCCACCCACCTCCTTGTGCGCTGTGGGAGTCATGCGAGTAAGGAGCACCGAAGCTACGAAAGAGCAAGGCAGCAAAGCATTTGCCAAGGACCATCGCGGCTCACAAGCATCCAGAAGCAACAAACTTCAGTTTTGCCAACCCTATGGCCCTATGGCACCTTAATCGACGGATGGGCCTCAGGTGGAACACTGTACGACATGCGTTCGGATTGGTTTTAAGATGCTGCTCAAGCTTATGGACACAGAAAGCAAAGGGCAGGAGTTTTTGAGGATTATGTACGCATTGCAAAAATGACATGATGCGCGGTGGATTTGTGCTGTTCTTTGGCATTCCCACGTTGGTCTCCACCGGGTAGAATTTCCCTGGATGTCTCACCACTTGTTTGGTACTCTTGCCACAAGAACGGGGCGAAGCCCTGTTCTTGCAAGCATATTTTGCTCCTTTTTGAGGAGGGACTGCAGTGCGATTTGCCCTCATTGGCGCCGTCTGACATGTTTTGCGTCCTATTCGAGGACATTCCAGGCGATAGCACTGAAACCAGGAAGTAGGCTCAAATAGACAGAGCACTCAGAGCACGCCCCACATCCCAGCACAGGCTGCTCGGTTCAGCGCGGTGGCCACTGGGGGATCAAGTACAGTTAGTATAGCAACTCAGCTTTCGCTCCGACGAACTTCCCGCTCTTGGCCCGAAGTCGACCAAACTTGAGTCGACAAAATAAGGGGCATATCAACCTTTCACACGTTCCATGGCCGTTCCGTGAAATTTTCGTGTACCGTACCAAAGCTTCCGACAATTTACACAGGGGGCATCATCCCAAGCACAGTATAGGCACAAACTTGTCCGCGCTAAGGACTCAGCCCATCATCTGAGACCTCCAGCAGCTCCACGGGCCTTCCCAGAGCAATGGCACAAACAGGACAACTCCATCTCGGGAGTGATGACAACACTCGCTGATGCTGTTGCGGGATCGCAATCCTGCACAATACAAGACAAATAGCACACGCCATGCAAAGGCTCAGGCCCAACAAGTGTATCCAGGCCTGGCATGACCTTGCAAGAATTGGGGTCTGCCGTCGGAGTCCTGGCATCTTTGCTTCTAGGCATCGGTCACACACAATACCCAATTCCGGCAGAATTCAGGAAACTGTCTCAGCTCTATGGTGGGCTTTGAGGCACAGGCAGGGGAAAAGACGCGACCAAAAGCAGACACCCCAAAAACCCCCGCCCCACGGAAACACAAACACACCAACCAGCCAACCAACCAACCTACTTACTAACCAACCAAGCCACTGACCGAAACCACAAACCTGAAGGGACAACAAGCCCGAGAAACCTACATCCCAAACCCGAACCCGACTCGAGATAGGGGCGAAGGCCAGAAGCCAAAGGGCACAAAAGAGAAGCGCAACATGCGTCACCATCGGTCACCAGTCTCGAGCTTGCAGGTCCGAGCTCACATCTGACGGTATCCTTAAGAACTTTCATGGACCAGCTTCTACCAAAGTGAGTGATGGTCCTGGCTCCGCAGGACCAGCGCCAGGGAGCAGATGCTGACAATCTGCGCAGGCGGCGGAAACGGACAAATTCAGCCAAAGCAGTATGCAATAAGCTGCAGTTCTGATCCGTTCTCTCTACTTCCTTTGTGCTCCAAACCGTCTCTCCTTCCTCAGGCCTACAGACATCAAACTAACGACCGGAACAGCAGCAACAACAACAAAAACTGCATCCGCAGAACATGTCTCAAGGCATCACGACTGCCACAGGCAAGCTCGCTGCATTGCGGCTCTTTCCCTGGGCATTCCTGATTCTATGCTTTGAGCACCCCACATCCCAGCCAATAATCATCTTGTCTCGGAAGTAACGATTCACATGATACTGAGGGTCTTATATACTTGGAAGAACCCGACACAGTCTACCAAAGGTGGTCCTCCATGGGTGCTGCGGCTTTGTCCTGCAAGAAAAATGGTGTTTGGACATGAGCCTTCTGAGGCCTAAGCTGCCTTTGCGAATCAAACACCAGCTCAGCCTGGCCCCCAAAAGGCCTGAAGCCTCCTCTAACGGTATAAGCTCCGCACAGCGGACAGCACACAGCAGATTCAGTTTCGAAGTACGCACAGGGCAAAGGTCCGCTGCATTGGCCACGAAAGCTGCCCGACGATGTGGGATCTCGGATCGGGGAGGTGTGCGTGACCGGGATGCTTTCAAGTCTTGCAGGCCCCCGAGTGTCAATCCTGATTCTCCATCGACAACAGGGCGCAACTTCCGACTCACCTGGCCTGGAGAAGTCCAGATGGTTCCGATATCCTCCAAAGAAGATGCTAGTCAACCGCAACAGTGAACCTCTACCTCTGCTGCCTTGAAGCTCAACGATGAGCACCAAAGGTGCAGATGTCCTCCGCCCGCCTTTCGCTACTGCGACCATGTTCCGGATCGCTGCAATTGGCCTGGGCCTTGTTTTCGAGCAGCACAAGGAATATTCTCCGAGTTTAACGCATGCCTGCCCTGTACATGTTCAGCCTTGCCTTGTATAGGTGTTGACTTCTCATCTCGAATGTATGCATGTAGCGATTTCTGCGTTTAGACCAATGGCGCGAGGAAAGACGACAAGAAGTCGAGGTTGGGGTTCAGGGTACATGTTCTCCAGACATGAGCGGCCAGGGAGAACTACGCGCCCAACGCGTTCTTTTGGACCGAACCCTCAAACCAACCTCAAGCGGAAGCTAATCCTAATCGTTGCGAAACCCTTCTCGAGCCACATTCCACCACTGCACAGGCTGAGCAGAAGGCCAATCCTCCTGGAGGCAGATTTTCGTTTCAGGGTGTGCAGGAGTTCAGGCTTTGCCTTCGACCACAACAAGGACGCAACATGCTGCGATGTCCGCAGGCTTGCACACCAAACAAGCGAGAAGTAGTGTAGGTCAGTAACGATCATTTCATCTCACCCAAGTCACGAAATTTTAGAATCCAACCTTGACTCTTCCTCTTCCGTGGCAGCTACAAGTTCTCAGAATCTGTCCCACCCTCTAACTTGGTCCTTCTCCTTCCCAGATCCTGGCCCGCTCGAAGAGGGCGGGGGCGCTGGGCCTGTGTGGTGCCGAGGCTTGTGGTTGCGGTTCTCGTGCGCTTGCTGCTGCTAGCAAAGGCGAGAAAAACTCAGAACCTATTCACGCGAGGCTGCCCTAAACCCAAAATCAATTCCGACCCTGCTGCGGCTAAGGGCAGGTCTCTTCACGGGTGATGGTGCAGCCATCACGGCCATCCTGGAAAAAGCAGAGGATGACATGTCTAAGTTATGGCCAGGATCCACAGGATCCACATCGAGTCAACCCCCCACATGGCTGAACCAGTGCAAGAAGCCTGTCGCTGGCGGCTGCGGCGGCCTATCCGAACACACACAGGATTGAAGAGCGTGAGTGAGGCCATGTGAGGCGTGCGAGGCAATCTTTTTGAGGTGTAGGTCTTGGCTTTCTTAGTGGGGAAGGCCAGCATGCTTTTTGGCATGCGGGTTTGGGGTTTGGCGATTCCAGGATCTTGGATCAAGAGGACCAAGGGGTGGGATGCCGCACGATGGCACTTTCGGCTCTTGAATGTGCATTCGTACACAGGGCACCGCCACATCCTCAGCTGGATGAGTGATGGGGGATCCTGGCGTTGACTGCCTCGTTCTAGCCAAGCCTTTCGTAGCCAAACCCCGTCCACCTTGTCACCAAAGCTTTGGCAGGCATGAGCCTTCTGTACGAAAAGGGAAGCAGGAACCTAAACACGGGACGTCGGACAACATAAAACTCCCAGCCTCCCCGGCATGCGGCACATCCACCCAGTCCCAGTCCTGCAGCTATTTAACAGGAACTGTTGCAGAGCAGGGCGAAGCCTGTTGTCAGTGCTAGATGGCTATATTGCCATACAACACACCTCAAAATTGCCAGAACAATCATTTTGCGGAGGATTTATGGATGTGCATCACTCCTCCTTGACTGCTCCTGGCCTTCAAGTGCAACCACTGTCAAGTGCAATCACAGCTGCGCTTAACCACGTGCCGGCCACTTCCAGCACGACAAACGCTGTTGGCCGACCTCAACCCACTTAGTCCTTGAATTCGCCGAGGATTTCACGCGGTCCAGCGTTGGCAGCGTAGAAGCCTCGCCCAGGGAAATCTCTAGAAATCTGTGGGAAAATTATTGGCCAAAACGCAAGTGCCAGTGCTGAGCAGTCACGCATTGCACACCGGCGCGGCTTCAGCGCCGAACTATCTCATTAAAGCCACCCACGACAGCCTCCGTAAGATCAGCCCTGTCAAACTCAGAGCCGATCCATGCTCAACCTGTTGTGCCGAGAGTCGATCGGAGGTGAACACATTCCGGACGTAGAGAGACGCACAGATCTGGATAGATCCTCAGATGCTGTGCAACTCACAGAACCCCTCGTGCTAAACTGCTAAACCCACACCGACAAAAAGCCTGAAAAGCCTTCGACCTGGCATCCACAGGCCCAACCGAGGGTGGAGCACTGAGCGCAACTGCTGGCCCAGCTGCTCAGGAGGAAGCCATGGCGGTTGATTCCAGGCACTACCCCCAGCGCGGCGGGGACGTGGAGGCGCAGAACCTGAAAGACTCTGCCCGTTCACGTCTTCCCACTGTTTCTTCTCACCGGAGGACTGCCAAACAGAGGTTGTTTCAACGTTTTAAGCATACAGGTTCTCCGCCAGCAAACTTCACGATGGATTGATCGAACCAAGCCGGAGGTCCTCAAACCTCCCTGCCCATGTCCAAAGCCTAACTAAACTCCTTTATGCTTTCTTGGCCTGTGAGCCCATGACGCTTCAAGTGCGGGACCGTCCACTGCTCCGACAGCTGGCAGGGGCATTGGATGCAGTGGTACGTGGTGGTCCCCACCTGAATCCGCTGCTGTGAAACCATAAAATACATCATGTGAACCCTTGAAGCCTAAACAAGAAACACTCTTGGGTTTTTGGTGGGCACAGGGGGATCTTGAATGTCATGCTCCTGCTGCCCAACTTCGCACGCATGCTTCGGGTCGGGATGGTCCGAATAGGGGCCCCCAGGGTGCATCATGTCAGCCTAGTGCAATGTAGATTCTTGTCAGCAACGAGCCCGGGCGACACGTGCTGTTCTTGGGGTATCTTCGCGAGAGGAAGCATGCTCGCAAGCGCAGATCTTTGTTGCCTTCCGCCGGGCTGAAATGGCATTTGATTGTTGGGTTCGGCTTGGTCTTCCCAGAGTTGCGCTTTGCACGAAGCTGCTGCACCTCTGCTGGGAAAGCTTCTCATGCATATGTAGCAGTGTAGCAGCTTAGAGGGAGAGAGCGCAAGCTGTGGCACCAGCTTACCGGGTCAAAAAACTCCATGTCATGCTCAACCTTTCAGCCGCTCTTCACACCCATTCTGCCTCCTGGTAGGCGTTGCTCAGGGAGATCCCTTAGAATGCAGATCTTATGGAAGAGATTAAAGCCGGAACCTACTGGTGTTTGCACTTTGGTGAAGCAGGACCAGCTTCTGAGTTTCGGGTACTTAGGGTGGACAAGTGGGATGTTTTGAAACACCGGCGCTGCAAAAACACTTGATAGCCTTCAGAGTCGTCGTGTGCGTGCCAGAAACTCTGGAGGCATGCAAGAAGCGACAGCTGCGCGGAAAGAAAAGTGAGAAAAACTATCGACTGCGCCCCTGCAACGGCTAGTTTGGCTCGGAATTGTGAGGCAGGAGGCGAAACCGCTGGCCACCGCTAACGACGTAGTCCTTGAAGGCAAAGTTGACAGGATACTTCCAAGCCATGCCCTCTAACCCATCCAAGTTTACGACGTACAAAAAAGGCTTCCCGGGCTCCCATCCAAATCACTTGCCTATCTCTTTCTACGCCCCATCCAAAGACCATGTGTCGAGGTGGATGAGGAAGAACTTCCCCTCCAAAAGCTTCCTGAGATGAGGACAAAGTATTGGTGTCTGGGTTCGGAGCACGACGTGCGGCCGGTGAAGGCCACCCTCCCTTAAAAAAAACGACCCTCCCTTACATCCCGCAGCAGCCTGTTGTGATCCCTGCAACAAGGAAAAGCCATCTGGTCCTCCCTAACTGCGAGCCGAAGCACACTTGTAGGTACACGAACTCGCCAACCAGGTCCAAGCTGCGCACTTTACCCTGCTGGCTGGCATTAAGTGTTAATGGTTTAGTCCAGGTTGAGGCGAGGGTTTAATTTTGCGAGAGTCACTTCCATTTTTGTTTGTAGTGAAGATGTACACACTAGGCCGTTAAGTCACGCAAAGGCCTTCGCCCTCGGTAGCTGGATGTAGTTGTTGGCCGAAACCTTGGGCAATGGCTTCAAGCGTACGTCATGCTGGGACGCAGGTTTCACGAGGTCTAAACTCTCTCCCGAGAATGTATGGTTTCCTCTGGCAGAAAACTGGGGCTACCTTGCTGGCTGTTATTCCTGAACACCTCCTCCCCAAGCTTCCTGAAGCCTTTCACCTGGAATTGAGTGCCCCACTGCACCTTGAACTTTAAAGACGCGCTTGCAGATCTCGCGGTCCATCTCCTGCAGAAACGAGACGCGTGCTTGGACTTGGTGAATCCGGCACTGTGATTGGGGCATAGCCAGCACTGTATCTGGCTTACTCCGCTTCAGCGAACACCCATAAAGGCAAAAGGACAATGCACGCGGTCAAACTTTGGGTTGTTGCAATTGGCGTGGAGGCGAAGATTTCCGAATTGGTGAAGTCGAAGTACTTCTTCAGGGGAGGGTGTGCGAAACAAGTGCTGCCGTGTGCGAGGCGAACCATCTGCAAACTTTGGATGGGCGATCTTGTTACCCCACCCGCTCAGGATCTTACTGTTAGTGACTACCTGTTAGTGGTTTTCTTTGTTGTGCTGGCCGGCTTGTTTCTGTTACTCGAATCTTGGTTCTCCCTCTTGCTGCTCCCTCCTACAGGGTATGACATCTCACCGCCACAACATCTCACCTGCGTCTTTCAACTGCTTCCTTGCTCCGAGCTTGAAGTTTCAACTCTTTTTTGGGATTTGGGGCTCTGCCTCTCCAGATCTCATTCATGCAGTGAGCTGACTACTGGGCATGCGCCCTAAGGCACTCCGGCAAAATGCAGCCCACCCAATATGGCGCCCAGCCCATGAACGACAGCCACACACTCACAGACACACGGCGAATCCCCAAGCAAACGGCGCTGCGACAGCACGTGCTGAAACAGGTGCGAGTGCATCAACATCTGCACATTCTGCAGGGCATGGCTGCAAAAAGTCTCTATTTTCGTGAATCCTAGATGAGTACATCAGCAGGCAGGCGCCCTTTCTCAGATCTCAGCCTCCCCATAGTTTGTCGGAAGAAGCGGGAATGTACGGACGCCGAAGCATGTGACGGGACAGGGTCTGCGCTGATGCTCTCCGAGAAACCCGTGCAAAACCCACAACGAAGAAGCAGCTGCGAGCAACCCGCCCAAGCAGTCAGTCAAGTGAAAGATGCTGCAGTTTCCTCATCCAACCGTCAGGGGCGATCGAAAAAGACACTCAGACCCCTTGTTGCCACATTCTGGTTTTTCTCAGAACCACGACATCAGGAAAGATGATATCCATGAGGCTGTTGTCGCAAATGAGACGCAACACGTGAAGCCCGCCCAGAAGGTGCCTGAAATTCCTTTTTGCAACCAGGACTGCGCAGCTCCCGGAAAACTCAGGCCCACACAACCAACGTCACAGTTCTCGCGACTGCAACGCTTACTCTAAACACTACGTGCAGGCAGCAGCACAAGGATCGCTCCCTATCCACTGGAGTCTCCTGTGTTTAGGGTTGTCCCAATCGGCAGGCCAGGAGAAGCTGATGCTCAAGAAACTCCCTTGACCCGCAGATTTCCGCCCTCGGGCCCGCAACTTCCCCGTCCCGACGGAAGCCTCCGCCACCTCCCCTCGGATGTCAGCAGCCAGCGCCGAGCCCTTGAGAGATGCGCTGGAGGGATCTGTGCCGAAGGTCCTGCGGGTTGCTGGTGGAGAAAAGAAAATAAACGGATGTTATGCTCAACGGGTTTAGGGAATCATGCTTTAGAGTTGTCCGGGGTAGGCGAGGGCATTGAGGCGCTGGAGGGCTTGAGTTGAGGGCTTGAGTGTTTTGAGGAGTTCAGGGTCCCCTAAACAGCCCAGTCTTGAAAATGTCAACGAAAGGATACTGCCATTGCCGGCCGGAGCTGGGCATCAGCTGCCTGCGGGCCAAAGAGTTGTCTTCGAAGGCTTTAGGCTTTCTCTTGGAAGCCACAGAGCCATTCGTTGTGAGCTTTTTGGGTCGCAAGCAGTTTCGGAGATGGCATGAGCCTGAGGGGTTGCAGGATCTGGCAATGGCGGCTGAGGAGCAGGCTCTTCACATCCAGGCGCGTGGCCGGAATAGCTTACCAGCTGTCTGCTCACCAGCTCTCCGTTCCCAAATCAGTGAGCTCACTTGCGCTGCTGGGCACTTGGTGTAGGGTGTTTGAGCTGCATTGCTGCGTTTGTGTTTGGAGGCTAGTTCTCAGGCCTGGGGTGTTCGCGTACCCTGGATTGCTAGCATCAGGAGGGTTTTGGGCAAAATCGGTTAGAAAGGGGCTGGGAAGGAATTGGTAGCACCTCGGGCTTTCAGATCACCATCTTCATCTGAGCTGCCAAATGGGCTGAAAAGAGACTTCACCAAGCCATGCACATCAACATCCAAGGTTCAGGAGCTTGAGAGAAGTTTTGGAGAGTCTACTGAGGCGGCTTGCACACCTAGCCCAGCCTTCCTTCCATACGCGCACCTCTCCATGCAGATACGCTGTGCACTGCATGCTCTACTGGACTGCTGCAAATCCTGAACACTGAAGGGACCCTTCTTCTTGTTTCAAGGTTGGCATGGCATGGCTTGCCCTCCCTCAGCCCGTAGTGTGACTCAAAATCCTTCTACCTCCATTTGAAGGGGAAATGCCCTCTCTCCCTCTCTCTCGGTTCTTTTCTCATCCTTCTCCGAGGGTTTGAGGGTCCCGCCGGACCATTTTCTTTCTTTCCTCCGGGGTTCTTGTTCTTGTTGTTCTTCTTCTTCTCCTCCTCCTTCTCCTTCCCCCTTCCCCCTTCCCCCTTCCCCCTTCCCCCTTCCCCCTTCCCCCTTCCCCTTCCCCTTCCTCTTCCTCTTCTTCTTCTTCTGCTGCTGCTGCTCTGCCTCTCTCTTTCTCTCCCTCCCTCCGCGCCCGCTGTCAAAAAGCTCTGGCGCATATCGGGCTACGGGTATGGCATAGAAAAAAGTAGGTCACGGTTGCTCACAGAGGCCGTCAAGCGGCTGCCTCAAACCAATGGCCCTGACCTTATGCTCCCGATCACGAACTCGATCCAAGAATTGGGAGTATTGCTCCACCTAAAACGTCGGTCCGTCACATGGCGAAGCCTCCACGCCCTCATGCACTTCTTAAGCATGGTGAATCATAGCGGCTCATAGCGCCGCGTCTGTGGATCCATTCTCGCTTGACATTTCGGTCCCCGCTTGTGCTCCGCGTTGTGATTTTCTCTCTCTCGCTCTTTCTTTCTTTCTGCGCACCTCTCTCTGTCTTTCTGCCGCTGCTTCCCGATGGTCCACTGCGTTGTGATTATTTTATGTTGTTGTTCTTCCTCTTCTCGGCTATACACGTTCTTGCGCAGTTCTTTGCGAAGTGGTCGTTCTCGTTCTCGCTGCCTTGTCCAGCTGCCAAGTTCCTCCTCGCCTCCTCTGCTCTTGCTCTTTTGCACGTCCGTCATCCCTCTCATTACCTTTTTGTTCCGCCCCTGATCCAAAGAGGCAGGCCGAACAAGGAATTGTTGGATGTGAAAAAGTGCCTCTTGCTACCACGCGAAATATGCCTGACCAGGCTTTGCTTGTGCAGCCAAGCTAGCGAGAACGGTTCCGTCAAGCCTACAACAACATTCAGAATTAACATTCATGCTGGGTTTGGGAGTGCGGGCATGCAGGCTTGACTGATGCAGCGCGGTGGGCAAGCCGAGACGGAAATAATGTCGTGAAGTCGCAATTACGCCGATACACCGTTCGGTGCCCGGAAATGCATCTCACCAGCCCACCGCACCATCGATTCAGTGATCTGAACCCCCCCCCCCCCGCTGTTGGACTTTTCACGATGCTGTTCAGCGCCCGGACATTGCAGTCCCAAGGGCCAGGGGGAGTTAGCTTGCCCTCGCCTACTGACCGAGCATCAGCAGCTCATTGGGCACACAACAACTGACAGCCGAAAAACACCCTCAAGAAACAAATCCTATCAAACCTCTCAAGTCACAACCAAACGTCACCCCCAAGGCCGGTGCCTTTCTTCCTTGGCGGCTTTGTCGGCCGAGCTGGTTTGCGCTCTACAGTTGGCTATTCGCTGAACTCGCCTGCCTCACTCTCGCCTCACCCCCGAACAAAACCTTAGGCGCACAGCATTGCCTCGACCTGCTACTCAACACTCAACCCTGAAGCCTGTGTCCGGGCTCAGGAAAGGACAGCAGAACAAGTTCGGGCTGAAGAAGGGAACAAAGGCTGCACTTCAAGTCTCTCTCTGTCTCTCTCTCTCCTTCTCTCTGTCGCTGGGCAGCTTCTGGGCGCCTGTTTTCACGACGGGACCCGGCCGGCAATCTCTTTGCGAGCAAAGAAACCGACAGCCCATAGCCTGGAAGTAGGCTTTTGTACAGCACTCCACACACATGTGGTTTGGTCTAGAGTCTAGGTCTTCCCATGTTGAGAAGACTATTCGCTCCAGCAGAATATAAAGCAATATCCGCTTAGGCTGAGGTGGCTTTCTTGGCGACGATTTCTCTGTGAAACATCAAACATCGAAGCATGCCTGGTTGCGATGGAAACAAGGCTGGAACTTCTTGGGCACGTATTGTCAAACAGCCGCGATTGTTGTAGTTGCAGCTGCTACAGTAGCAGATGGAGGGTAGATGTGCTCTGCTGCTGTGTGAGGTCTTGATTTGCAATCCCATCCGATGCAACCTGGCCGGCAAGCTGTACAGGCAGGAAAAGCAATTTCTAAAAGCCGACCTGCAAACTTGCAAGATCCCCTCAGGCAAGCTTCTAACAAACCCTAAAACTCTTTGCATGCACTGCGGGGCATGAGAAACACGCACAGGGGCGCTACCGTGGTGTGCGCTATGCCGTGTGATGAACCGGCGCGCACGGCTAAGTACGGCCTGAATGGCTTGAGGCTTTTTTGGGGCGGGGTCCCTTTTGCATCGCAGGGATCTGGACTTGGGCTCGTCACTGGTTATCCAAGATTGAGCCCGCCCTTCCACTCGTGTCCGGCACTGGAGCAGCTTCGGATTGGCACTCCCAGAATAGCTCCTCGTCCCAAACTCACCACGGCTATACCCAACCCTCAAGGATCCACAAGCTCCAGTCTTAGCAAATTGCGGGGTCGGCTTTGCGGGAGTGTCCTACGAAAAACCTTCCGGAAGGTCGCAGGTAAAATGCCGATGCAACACCATCAAAAGTGCCTTCCCAATCACGAAGCTGGCCATGCCCTTTCTGCAGAGGCCCCACGGACATTCGCCCAGGCCAACAAAAATGGCGCTTGGTCATGGCAGCAGAAGCCACGCAAGATATCACAAGATTCAAGCCTGAACCAAGAAAACAAACTGCCATTCTTCATCCCGCATGCTGTGCCCTGGACTTACCCCTGCATTCTTCCACCCCACCAAATCCTCCAAGAACGTCTCCACCTAGATCTTGCCGTAGGGTTGTTTGGAGGAAAGCTTGTTTGTTTCACGGCCGGCTGTTAACCTCACACCCGACACAGCATGCACCTCAATCCATCCTTCCATCAGGTTCTGCTGCCAGGTGCCGTTGGGCCCGCCACGTCTTGTGCGAATGACGCCCTGAACCCTGCTTGAAGGTTCAAGCCTGCACCAACCCTGCCGCCTGAACCTTCAAGCCCAGCAATCCAAGCACATGGCCATCGCCCAGGCTCGCACTAGTGACTTAGTGCGAAACTGTGGCCAAGGGCCAAGGTCTGGTTTTGGGCCTTTAGGCCTGAAGCGAATCCAAAACACAAACCAGACCTGCTCCTGAAGTTTAAAAAGCTGCCACCGAAGCTGCCCCCTTGCATCGAGCAAGGCGGAGCCGTGGCAAAGCCCGAAGCCTGGCACAGGGGAAGCCAACGAAGGGGGGAAGATTGTGCTCAACTTGACTGGTTTGGTTCCTCTAGGCCACTTTAGGCAGCTGCAGACAAAACCAGAGACCCCGTGAAGTGCCCATGACGTGTTAGCTCGTGCAAAAGACGGCTTCAGAAAACCCCGGCAGAAAGAACAAATTCGCTGTGTCTGAACCTACTCCTGCTCCAACGGCCTCTGCCCTCATGGGGCTGAATAGTGCATGACCTTGAACTGCAGGACTTCCTGGGGCGTGCTCGCTGGGACTCCGAGATGCTTCCCGCACACACATTGTCATGCTCTCCTTGTTGCGCATGCTCGACAGCAGCTCCTTGGATCTGGGATGCTGGAAAGGAAGGGGGCCCTCTAGGCCCTAGAGCGTTCGACTTTCAGAGGCGGTCGGGTCCCGGGTTTCAAGGGTGCCGGGAGGCATTCCAAGAAAGTGCCGCCTAAGCGTGCCCAAGACTTCCCAAACTGACACATACTAACTAAAGCCAAAAGGTGCCGATTGAGCCCTAACCCTAAGCCTGCAAGTCGATGCCAGGCACTGTGCCTGAATGCGCTGGCTACAGACATCTCCAGACATCTCCAGACTCTAGATGTGGACCTTCGAGCCCAAAAACATCCCCCATCTTGAGAGCCGCAGGCTCCGCCCCGTTCCCACCATCGCCGTTCACGGCAACCACGCGATCGTGCGGCTCCATGGCCTTTGCTTCGCGGTCTAGTGGACCTACCGTCTACGGGGTCTCCGGAGGCTCGGGTACGGACAGTGCCGGAAATGCTGTGCTCACTCCATGCTAAAACATCGAAAGTCCGGCTAAGCCTCGCCGGCCTAGCTCTTAGCAGGGATGCGTATTGGCGCATCATCTGTCTTAATCGTAACAGATGCTTTGGGCCTTGGGCCGGGGGCTTTGGGAGCTTAATCGCGAACTTGCAGTCGCAGGCCATCCCTTCTTTTGGCGTTTAGGAAGTTCAGGGTTGATTTCGGGATCAAATGTGGTGGCCTTGTCAATCGACGGACTTATAGTTCAGGGTTTCTTCAGGAGTTGCTTTGGATGTTCGCCTCTTAAAATCCCGGCCTGGCTGAACCTTGGGCTGCCTTGGCATTTGGAGGTTACGAGGTGAGGAACACCCAACTTTCCCAAGGTGCCGCATCAGGATGCTCGACGTTCCACTTGTGAACCTCTCCCTCGGTGATGTTGTCCTGAAAACCGTTTTGCTCGTGCCCAGGCTTTGGGAAACTTTGGAGAGCTTTCGGCCCCAACAGAACCCCGGGCAAGGATTGGCAGCTGCCGCACAGTTGCAGGAATGTTTCTTTGGTCAACGGCCTGGCAAACCAGCAGTTGCAGGAATGCAAAGATGGTTTTTTGCAAGCATTCTGCCATTTGTGAAAAATGGCCGGCTTCCGTTCCCCACAACTCACCTCCCAAAAAGCTTAGGACCCCTGAGCATCTGCGCTAAGTTTCGGGTGTTTTCATGAGGCTTAGCAGTGGCTTAGCCCATCTTTGTCCGAGTCCGCGCCACGGCTTCCAATACAGCAAATCTTAAGGGTACATGGGTAAGCCAAACACGCAAACAAAGACTGTCAATAAAACATCCACATACTCACATACTCGAAGAATTCAAGCCAAGAGTCGACCCAAAAGCCCAGGCTTCCCCGCTTGTACTTGACCTCGGCTTTTCTTAATAATTGGGCTGACGCGACTTCACTGGGCAGGTTTCAAGTGCTGATGCGACATCAATACTCTCATAAACGACAGAGCGATGCAGCATCAGGCTTGGATAGTCCGGGTAGTTGTTGCTTTATGCTGCTGCTCCGTGCTGAAGTGTAAGGCTGAAGGCGAAATAAGTCCTCAAGGCACTGGCAGCCCGTTCAGAAGCATTCTGTTCGTACATGTCTCCGAACCCATGAGTGGGATGACCTGACGACGTCCTCCAAAGAGTTTCCACACCCCAGAACCGAAAAAATGGGTTGGTGCACAAGGGCAGCCCAGCGGCGAGGATACCGAGGTCGGTGCTTTTGGCTAGATCCTGACTAACGTCAGCGGGGAAGGTTCGGCTTCCAGGTTCTCATGTCTGACCGAGGCCAGTCTAGATCGTGTAGTAAAGGCTGGGCGACTATTGGTGCTTTCCAGGGCAATTTGTCACTCTTCACGTGAAGAGACCCGTGCCGGCGGCAGTTTCAGCATGATACTTTTTGAGCTGGAAAGGGCTCAGGGGTTTCCTCCCGAGACACCAGACGTGCAAATCACCGAACTCGGAGACTACTGAACCAAAAAAGCGGAGCTGCAAAGCTCGAACTGCTCAAACCTGCCCTACCCAAAAGTTTACAAAACACAACCCCCCCAACCCCCTCCCCGCCCTCCCCCTCCCCACTAAAAGCTGATAGCTGCGAACAAACTTCCGAAGTTGCAACTGTAAAAACTCTCATTCAACCTCTCAGGCCCCCACCACCACTCGTTCCTCAGGTCGCATGAAGGCGATGGAAAACCTGAGCTTGCTCTTCGGGATGCTCAAGGTTTGGGGGATGGAAAACAAAGGTGATTCTTTTGGATGGCTCAGGGAACAACGCGAAGCCTTCAACACCCAACTCCACGAGAAGCTTTCCTGAAGCTGGCTGCGGGCGGGTGTCCCGCACCAGCTTTCAGGCACACGGTGGCCCCCAAGCTCTGCTTCAAGCTGGCTGCGGGCGGGTGTCCCGCACCAGCTTTCAGGCACAAGGTGGCCACAATCTGCCTTCAAGCTGGCTGCGGGCGGGTGTCCCGCACCAGCTTTCAGGCACAAGGTGGCCACAATCTGCCTTCAAGCTGGCTGCGGGCGGGTGTCCCGCACCAGCTTTCAGGCACAAGGTGGCCACAATCTGCCTTCAAGCTGGCTGCGGGCCCGCACCAGCTCTCAGGCACAAGGTGGCCACAATCTGCCTTCAAGCTGGCTGCGGGCTGGTGTCCCGCACCAGCTTTCAGGCACAAGGTGGCCACAATCTGCCTTCAAGCTGGCTGCGGGCGGGTGTCCCGCACCAGCTTTCAGGCACAAGGTGGCCACAATCTGCCTTCAAGCTGGCTGCGGGCGGGTGTCCCGCACCAGCTTTCAGGCACAAGGTGGCCCCAATCTGCCTTCAAGCTGGCTGCGGGCTGGTGTCCCGCACCAGCTCTCAGGCACAAGGTGGCCCCAATCTGCCTTCAAGCTGGCTGCGGGCTGGTGTCCCGCACCAGCTTTCAGGCACAAGGTGGCCACAATCTGCCTTCAAGCTGGCTGCGGGCTGGTGTCCCGCACCAGCTTTCAGGCACAAAGTGGCCACAATCTGCCTTCAAGCTGGCTGCGCGCGGGTGTCCCGCACCAGCTTTCAGGCACAAGGTGGCCACAATCTGCCTTCAAGCTGGCTGCGGGCGGGTGTCCCGCACCAGCTTTCAGGCACAAGGTGGCCACAATCTGCCTTCAAGCTGGCTGCGGGCGGGTGTCCCACACCAGCTTTCAGGCACAAGGTGGCCCCAATCTGCCTTCAAGCTGGCTGCGGGCTGGTGTCCCGCACCAGCTTTCAGGCACAAGGTGGCCACAATCTGCCTTCAAGCTGGCTGCGGGTAGGTGTCCCGCACCAGCTTTCAGGCACAAGGTGGCCCCAATCTGCCTTCAAGCTGGCGGCGGGCTGGTGTCCCGCACCAGCTCTCAGGCACAAGGTGGCCCCAATCTGCCTTCAAGCTGGCTGCGGGCTGGTGTCCCGCACCAGCTTTCAGGCACAAGGTGGCCACAATCTGCCTTCAAGCTGGCTGCGGGCGGGTGTCCCGCACCAACTTTCAAGCACAAGGTGGCCACAATCTGCCTTCAAGCTGGCTGCGGGCTGGTGTCCACCAGCTTTCAGGCACAAGGTGGCCACAATCTGCCTTCAAGTTGGCTGCGGGCGGGTGTCCCGCACCAGCTTTCAGGCACACGGTGGCCCCAATCTGCCTTCAAGCTGGCGGCGGGCTGGTGTCCCGCACCAGCTCTCAGGCACAAGGTGGCCCCAAGCTGCCTTCAAGCTGGCTGCGGGCTGGTGTCCCGCACCAGCTTTCAGGCACAAGGTGGCCACAATCTGCCTTCAAGCTGGCTGCGGGCGGGTGTCCCGCACCAGCGTTCAGGCACAAGGTGGCCACAATCTGCCTTCAAGCTGGCTGCGGGCTGGTGTCCCGCACCAGCTTTCAGGCACAAAGTGGCCACAATCTGCCTTCAAGCTGGCTGCGGGCGGGTGTCCCGCACCAGCTTTCAGGCACAAGGTGGCCCCAATCTGCCTTCAAGCTGGCTGCGGGCTGGTGTTCCGCACCAGCTTTCAGGCACAAGGTGGCCCCAATCTGCCTTCAAGCTGGCTGCGGGCTGGTGTCCCGCACCAGCTTTCAGGCACAAGGTGGCCACAATCTGCCTTCAAGCTGGCTGCGGGCGGGTGTCCAAGGTGGCCACAATCTGCCTTCAAGCTGGCTGCGGGCTGGTGTCCCGCACCAGCTTTCAGGCACAAGGTGGCCACAATCTTCCTTCAAGCTGGCTGCGGGCGGGTGTCCCGCACCAGCTTTCAGGCACACGGTGGCCCCAATCTGCCTTCAAGCTGGCTGCAGGCTGGTGTCTCGCACCAGCTTTCAGGCACAAGGTGGCCCCAATCTGCCTTCAAGCTGGCTGCGCGCGGGTGTCCCGCACCAGCTTCCAGGCACAAGGTGGCCACAATCTGCCTTCAAACTGGCTGCGGGCGGGTGTCCCGCACCAGCTTTCAGGCACACGGTGGCCCCAATCTGCCTTCAAGCTGGCTGCAGGCTGGTGTCCCGCACCAGCTTTCAGGCACAAGGTGGCCCCAATCTGCCTTCAAGCTGGCTGCGGGCGGGTGTCCCGCACCAGCTTTCAGGCACAAGGTGGCCACAATCTGCCTTCAAGCTGGCTGCGGGCTGGTGTCCCGCACCAGCTCTCAGGCACAAGGTGGCCCCAATCTGCCTTCAAGCTGGCTGCAGGCTGGTGTCCCGCACCAGCTTTCAGGCACAAGGTGGCCCCAATCTGCCTTCAAGCTGGCTGCGGGCCAATCTGCCTTCAAGCTGGCTGCGGGCGGGTGTCCCGCACCAGCTTTCAGGCACACGGTGGCCCCAATCTGCATTCAAGCTGGCTGTAGTCTGGTGTCCCGCACCAGCTTTCAGGCACAAGGTGGCCCCAATCTGCCTTCAAGCTGGCTGCGGGCTGGTGTCCCGCACCAGCTTTCAGGCACAAGGTGGTGGCCCCAATCTGCCTTCAAACTGGCTGCGGGCGGGTGTCCTGCACCAGCTTTCAGGCACACGGTGGCCCCAATCTGCCTTCAAGCTGGCTGCGGGCTGGTGTCCCGCACCAGCTTTCAGGCACAAGGTGGCCCCAATCTGCCTTCAAGCTGGCTGCGGGCGGGTGTCCCGCACCAGCTTTCAGGCATAAGGTGGCCACAATCTGCCTTCAAGCTGGCTGCGGGCTGGTGTCCCGCACCAGCTTTCAAACACACAGTGGCCCCAATCTGCATTCAAGCTGCCTGCAGGCTGGTGTCCCGAGCTTTCAGGCACAAGGTGGCCTCAATCTGCCTTCAAGCTTGCTGCGGGCTGGTGTCCCGCACCAGCTTTCAGGCACAAGGTGGCCCCAATCTGCCTTCAAGCTGGCTGCGGGCGGGTGTCCCGCACCAGCTTTCAGGCACAAGGTGGCCCCAATCTGCATGCAAGCTGGCGGCGGGCTGGTGTCCCGCACCAGCTCTCAGGCACAAGGTGGCCCCAATCTGCCTTCAAGCTGGCTGCGGGCTGGTGTCCCGCACCAGCTTTCAGGCACGAGGTGGCCCCAATCTGCCTTCAAGCTGGCTACGTGCTGGTGTCCCGCACCAGCTTTCAGGCACAAGGTGGCCCCAATCTGCCTGGCAGTGTCCCGCGCCAGCTTCCACGCACAAGGTGGTGTCCCGCGCCAGCTCTCAGGCACAAGGTGTCCCGTACCAGCTTTCAGGCACAAGGTGGCCCCTATCTGCCTTCAAGCTGGCTGCGGGCAGGTGTCCCGCACCATTTCAGGCACAAGGTGGCCCCAATCTGCATTCAAGCTGGCGGCGGGCTGGTGTCCCGCACCAGCTCTCAGGCACAAGGTGGCCCCAATCTGCATGCAAGCTGGCGGCGGGCTGGTGTCCCGCACCAGCTCTCAGGCACAAGGTGGCCCCAATCTGCCTTCAAGCTGGCTGCGGGCTGGTGTCCCGCACCAGCTTTCAGGCACGAGGTGGCCCCAATCTGCCTTCAAGCTGGCTACGTGCTGGTGTCCCGCACCAGCTTTCAGGCACAAGGTGGGCCCAATCTGCCTGGCAGTGTCCCGCGCCAGCTTCCACGCACAAGGTGGTGTCCCGCGCCAGCTCTCAGGCACAAGGTGTCCCGTACCAGCTTTCAGGCACAAGGTGGCCCCTATCTGCCTTCAAGCTGGCTGCGGGCAGGTGTCCCGCACCATTTCAGGCACAAGGTGGCCCCAATCTGCATTCAAGCTGGCGGCGGGCTGGTGTCCCGCACCAGCTCTCAGGCACAAGGTGGCCCCAATCTGCATTCAAGCTGGCTGCGGGCTGGTGTCCCGCACCAGCTTTCAGGCACGAGGTGGCCCAATCTGCCTTCAAGCTGGCTGCGGGCTGGTGTCCCGCACCAGCTTTCGGGCATAAATTGGGGGCTGGTTTCCCGCATCAGTTTTCTCAACCTGGCTGCCGCACCAGCTTTCAACCACCATCCTATGTTGGGTTTGAGTGCAAGCAGGGTTATCCTGCGTAAAGCCTGGGCGGAAGCTAGGGCAGCTAGGGAACAGCTATTTATGGCGACGATCCACGAGGGCTGATCTGGTGCCCAAACAAAACATTCGGTCTCCCGAACAAGGTCTGACCTCTGCAGATCTGAAGGCAACATGTGTTTATGTTCGTGCCAAGACACGCATCATGCTTTGCCTCGGAAGGAAGGGGGGGGGGGGGCAGGTGCAGCAGCATATAGCATGCTGTGCTCCGTGGTCTGGTTAACGACATGCTCAGGGCTTAGTGGCGTAGCGCACAGGGGCATCAGCTCTGGAATAATCATAGCCTCGGCCTGTTCAGCCTTGTATAATTTTTAGTTTTAGAGCACTTTTCCAGGATCAGTGTAACTCAGTTTGCCTCTCAGAGTCTAATCACATACTAGGCGCAGATAACTTTGAGCAAAATACCTGCGACCTCGTCTGTGCCCGATTCAACATCTATGGACGAAGCACTTTCGAAGGCAAGAAAGGATCAACATTGAAGCCAGGAAAAATATTAGATCTAGGAATCGCAAACGGACTTCCAAAGCAAACTTCCCTTCACGTGCAGATCCGGGAGAAAAGAAAAAGCCGGGTGGCAATCAAGATCTGCGCCAACTCCCGGCTGGATCCCGACACGCCGTTTACACGGATGATCCGGTCGAAGGGCTTGATCTTGATGGACCTCGGTCAGTACTGAAACATGCTTAGGTGGGAATCCGCATGACCTGAAGTCCTTCGAACCTGCCCGAACACCTCTCCTCTCTGAGAACCTCAGGCACCTGTAAACACTTTGCGACGGCAAAATTCCGGAAAGTCCTTTGCAAAATATGGAAGTGAGGGGCTCATCGCACGTGGAGTTCCAGGCCCCGGCCAGGCCTCCTTCAACCTCCTTCACGATGCAGACATCCTCGTCCTTGCTTGGAGAAAGGAAAAGCACAGGCGCAGCTGTTTTGCGCAGAAACATAGGGCCTTCTTACAGCACTGCAACGCAGGCAAAGGGTCTGCCAAATCCAGGACCAAGCCGTGCTGCGCATTGCCTCCCTTCACCATGCCTGATCGACAGCTGCAGCACGGCTAGAGTTTGCAGCTTCGAGAATCCAACGGCCGATCTTAGCCCCTTTGATGGAGACTAACACAACATGCAGTAACAACACATCACAGATTGTTCAGGGCCTACAAACTCAGCAGACAGAAACACACCCCTGACCAGGTCTTTGCTATGGGCTTACAGAGTTGCGGGTGCAGTCGCTTCCGCAGCCCAAACTCATCAATGACTGTCGGGGTGCCTTTCTGCAGCTGCACCACGAAGGCGTTCTCTGGGAGCGCAGGTGCCGTTGGCGCAATACCCTCCTGGAGCGAAAAAGCTTCGTACTGAGCCTCGACTGCCAGAGGAATCTCAGACCTCGAAGCCTGGAAGGTCAATAGAAAGGCAAGCAGTTCAGCCTTGACCATCGACCCGTCAATGACTGTCTCGTTCTGGGAACCAGCCCAGACGCAGCCTGGTTGACCAACATGTACAATCATAGAGGCACCAAGGTTGAGCATGTGTACCTGATAGGGAGTACGTTACGAGGCTGGCGGTGGGGTGCTAACAAGTGCCCCATTCTGCAACGAGGTGACTGAGCATCCAACTTCAGACCCCCCACTTCGGCATTTAGCCCAACCTTCATAACCTTCATTGCAGCAGATTCCTGCTCGTCCAATGTTTTCCAACTCAATGGGGCTGCATGTGGCCATCTACCTGCTGCCTAGACAACCAACACCTTGGAAAGCTTATCCTCGACCGGAGTGCCCTACACAGCTCAGCAGGAGCTTGGGACCCCGCATGTTGCACAAGCCATGACCTGCAAACCACTGGCGGTTTTTCAGGTCAAGCGTTGCAAACAAGGCCTTATGCACAGCCCTGTTCATGATGACCTTCAAGTAGCTTCAGAGTGTGCCCAAGCTTGAATTTACCTACTACTGTACGCATGAGATCCAGCCAGCATTACAAACAGCACAAGCCCCTAATGGGTAGTTTCGCGGTCGGACGGGATTGAAGTTGTCATGTGCAAAAAGTTTAACTAGGCCGCGGCTTAGCATCCGTCTCTAGCGTTCGATGATGGGCTCTTTTCGTAAAAACATAAGGCAAACAAAGAAGTGAATCTGTCAGCCCGGAAATGAGCTCCGGCCTGGAAGATGTTGAAGCCCCGACTGTTCGGCGGAAAGCGCGTTCAATGTTCTCTGGAATTGAACAAATTAAATGGAGCTGTCGGCTGCAGTGGCTGAAGTCCCTCTGTGCGTACATTGGCGTACATGAACATGCTGCGTGCAATGCAAAATGCCACGCTGCGTCGCTTCCTGGCCGAGATGATGCAGGGCGCCACGTGTTGTGCAAGTCTTCTTCGGCTGTTCGGGTGGCTATCCCAGAAAGGATATGCCCCGACGGTTGTCGACCACAGAAACTAACTCCATTGACTTGTTGTCCTTGTCCTATATTCCTCAACCCTCAAGCCTCACGTCACCGCAAACGGATGGTCGCGCATTTTCCTCGGCCAGTTGCTCCTCGTCGGTCAGGTACGAGTAGGAGCTGTAGCTCCTGGAAAAAGAATCCATCACAAGCTCAGATTTCAATGGGTGTATCGCAATTGGGCAGCCTACTAAAAAAAATGCAGCTAGCGGCTAGTGCTATCTCAGTCCGCGACAGTGCCGGATCAGAACGCTGCCATTTCATGTGCTCTCCATGCCAAGCTTCGATTGCTGTGTGTGTTTCGACGTGTTAGGCAGCGAAGCCTTTGAAATTTTCTGGTCGCCTACAGTTCTAGAAAACAAAAGTCAAACAATAAGGACTTAAGAAGGAAAGTTGGCAAAATTTATTCCGATCCGCTTTGGAGTGCAGCTTGGACACGACGGACTCGGATTTGACCGCTGGGATCGACAGCCTCAGTAAGCGTCTCAGGGTCTGTCATGGCCGCCAGGCTTCCGAATGAAGGGAAAAAATCTTCCGAATGTTCCGGAGGCCACCCCTCTTTCCTCCCAGCAACAACAAAGCCGCGGGGGTCCATCAGGGAGGAACGGCAACTACAGAAAAGTGGTGTGTGCTGCCCACCCACGCATGTGATTCTGATGCATCGGCCAAAAGTAGGTGCTTCGAAGTGAAAGCTGTCGTGCACACGGCTAGCAAGTTGGCGCTCTGTTCGACCGATGGCCTTTCATTTCTGCGATTGCTGAATCGTTTTTTGGCCATTTTGGCCAATCTCAGTTGAGGTCGCGGCGCTTTCTGCGCGCCTGTCCTGCAAAAGGCACATCTAGGCGGACGCTCTCCATCTCGGACCATGAGAGGAGCCAAAAGCCCACAGGAATCAAGCGTGCTTCTCCCTTTCTGCACTGAGTCTCTCCTGCCCGCAAGGGCACAGCACCGCCCAGTCCGCCGCATGCCTCGAGGAACTCTTACAGGCAAGCTTTTTACAAGTAACAGCCTTTGGGCACTCAAGGGCCGCAGGTTCAGGGTCAGCAATAGGTTCAACCTGCAATTCTCTCACGTCCACTGCGTATCCAGCCCTTCACGACCTTAACACCTGCCCAAAACTTTGTCAGCAAAGCGCCTTCCCCGCCGAGTAGACCTTGTCAGGCATTTCTCGCCTTCCGTATCGCAGCTTGGTGTGATGCATGTGGGTCTTCGCGTTGGGGCGGTGGGGTGAGGGAGGGCATACGATCGGCTCAAACATATGAAGCAAGTTCTCTCAAAGTCAAGAGGCTGGGCAGCTTTAACCTCGTGAATAGAGCTACACCTGCCACCACTAAATCAATACCGCCACCTGCCACCTGGTTTTTGAAGGGCGGTGCTAACCTCAGTTCTTTTGACGCGCTTTGGACTACAAAGTCGGCGGCCTCTATTTCTAACGACTCTTGGGCGGACATCAAAATCAAAGACCACGTAGTACACTAGTCCTTCCCACAAGATTCCAAAGACAGGAGGCCTGCTACCCTAACGCGAGCACACGGACGTACTCTTTTCTTCGGTGGTGGACAGATCCCACATCGTAGCTCGGAGGCCGATCCACCTTCGGTAGATCGGATGCCCCGCCCCCCCCGCGTCGCCCTTCGAGCTACCAGGGTTCGCTTCCGGGTCTTTCTTCCGAAGTGCCCGGCTTCGACCCTTTCACTCGTTTTTGCTCCGCCTGAGCTTTTCATCTCGTAATAGCCCCCAGCATAGTCGAGCAGCTTGTCCAGGATCCGCCATTCTGGCTTCTCCCCCGTTCGTTCAACTCTGAACTGGGGATCGAAACTAGCGAAGTTCTCATTTGTCATGTCGTCCGTAGCACAATTTCTGGCCGCTAGCTCCTCGGCTAGCTCCATGAGCGCTACATGCTTCAGAATCCATAGCTCGACTCCCACCAGGGTGGCTAACAGCTCGAGTGCAAAAATGACCTTGTTCGGGTCCTGTTTAGCAAAGGCCCAAGGAGCCCACGCTTCCGTGACTTCTAGCGAAAACCAGGGTCCTGTGCACTAGCTCGAGGAAGCCTCCTATCCACGCTCGGCCTCGCATCCGTTGTAGTCTTTTTCCGCCCCCTGTCCTGACAGCCAGAATTTCATGACGAATCGTAGCATGGTGGGGATTGTCAACAGCCCCTGCCCAGGTTGCGGCAAAGCCTAGCCGGCCTAGCCCTTGAGAAATCTCCTTGGATCCAACCTTTCCCGCTTCCACCTCGGTCTCCATGGCGAGCCACGCCACATGGAGCGTCGCCAGCAGGAGGTAGCACATTGGCACCCCCTGCCGTCCTTTAGCACCCAGCGCAGGGGGTAGGCCCCCCTTATGAGATGGTGGACCAGGCACATCCCACGCTGCGATCCTTGTCCACCAGTAGTAGTTGCGGGCGATAGACCAAACGTCCGTCCATCTTCTAGCTCAAGACGATGGGCTCGCCCTCGCCGCCGAGTAGCCGCGGCGCGGGTTCTCAGGCGTTGACGGTGGGCGGCGTCCGCGTGGAAGTCGTAGCTCTGCTGAGGCTCATGCCCCCTTTGTGGAGGGATCCATTAGCAAGGCGCACGGGCCACGCTGCAGCGCTTCGTCGACCTAGCCTTGCCGTCCCTGGCCAGGGCGGCGGGACCATGAGTCATACCTCCCACGTTTTCGGGTTGCTCGAAGGCGAGCATTGTAGCGGCACCGTCGGCCACCAGCGTGGCGACCTCCCGCGCGAAGTCTGCAATAGCAGCGGCTAGCACGTGGAGACAATGCTTCATGTTTCAGGTTCTTTCCTTTCCAGAAAAAGGTAAAGCGTAGCGCACGTGGGCGGTCGTCCACCTTCGCAGTGCGTTGAGCTTCACCGGCGGTGTCCCTGACGGGCGCCTTGCACTGTAACGACGGGGCTTACCAAAGCAAAGCATGCACACATGCGCAAAATGGCATTTAGCTCCCTTCTTGCAGCCCGTCTTGGAGTTGTAGCGGACACATCGGCCCTTCTTCTTAGCCTTTCCGCCCTTGCCATCCCCTTTTGGCTTCCAGGGCTTTTCCGGCAGGGCTTAGCATGTAGCGCCATGGGGGTCGTCCTTGTAGCTCTTCACCAGCGCGTCGCCCAAGGAATAGCCCCAAGTAGCCATGAGCTTGTAGGCGTGCTTGCGAATGGCATGCTCTACTACACTCTACTACACTCTACTACACCCTACTACACTCTACTTCACTCGATCTGTACACTCTACTACACTATCTGCTCACTCTACGACACTCTACTACACTCTACTACACTCTACTACACTCGATTACACTCTACTACACTCTACTTCACTCGATCTGTATACTCTACTACACTCGATCTGCTCAATCTACTACCTCTACTACACTGTACTACACTCTACTGCACTCTACTGCACTCTACTACACTCTACTACACTCTACTACACTCTACTACACTCTACTCTACCACCCTCTACTACACTTTACTACACTCTACTCTACCACACTCTACTACACTTTACTACACTCTACTACACTCTATTGCACTCTACTACACTCTACTTCACTCTACTACACTCTACTACACTCTACTACACTCTACTACACTCTACTACACTCTACTACACTCTACTACACTCTACTACACTCTATTACACTCTACTACACTCTACTACACTCTACTACACTCTGCAGATTCCCAAATCCTTCTTCCTGGCTAGTGTTGGGTGGAGAATCAGCTTCGGCAGTACCAAGGTCGAGCAGTGCACTGCACACTGAGGCCTTTTCGACTCGAAGACGGACCAAAAGAACTTGAAGGTGTGTTTGTAGGTTAAGAGCCTTGCGCTCTTTAGGGGCGCCAGGCGGGTGTCCTTGCCATGGCTTCGCATCCTGACTTGGAGGAGGGGCCTACGCCCAATAGAGCTATGCAGCTTTCTTAGGGGTGTGCCGATTTCTTATGGGCCTGCAGCAGCTAGAGATCCTGCTGATATGAGACCTTGTCCTTTCTGGAGCGAGCATGCGCAAACCGAGCTTTTATTGCAAGCTGCGCGCCCTGTTGATTTGAACAGACGGGATGAGAGACCTGGTGCGAGCGAAGGACTCGCTGGGGAGCATGCCGAAGAGTTGGATCAGCAGTTGGCGAGCATGCGAAGAAGTGATGAGTTTGCAGCAGTAGGGCCATCTGACATGCCTACGCATCAAGCAGAGCAGACCTCTTTGGGTCTGAATCGTCAAGCAGGGCGTGCAGAGGAAACTGCGGAAGACAGTTTCGCTCGAACCCGGCAGCCGCAACTTGAAGCTGATAGGTTGATCCTGGAAGGCACGCGCGATTTGTTGGCTGTTCTTGTCAAGCAGGGAGCTGAATGCGTGGCACGGCTGGATAAGTTGGAGGAAGAGATTACAATGAGGTCTGCTGCTTCGGGTTCTGGTAGGATGGCACCGGAAGATGGTCAGCCTGCATGCAGTCTCCCTCTGTCCGGCACTAGAGAGAGTGCGAATTCCAACACAGGTTTGGGTGTGCAAGGGTCTATGGGCGGTCAAGGTTGCAATCAGGGTTTGCTGGCCGGGGATCCCAGGGTTGAGTCTAGGGTCACTACGGGGTGTCAATATTTTTACATAGGAGACGCTCCACACTCCTCCAGAGCAGAATCCCACGGAACGTTTGGGCCTCAAGGAAACCAGGGGCCTCCAGTTCCGCGTATGAGTGAGTCGGATTTGCTGGGACGTGTGTTGAGCTTGCCGAATGAGGAAATGAGTTGGGTCAAGCGACAAATTGAGAGTAAGGCTCAGTCCACTGAAGACCGGATGTATTTGTGGGAGGAATATTTTCAGCAGCAGGATATGAGGGGAAAGGATTTGCAGGTGGCAAGGAGCCACCCTCAATCGCCGCTCCTCACCGGAGGCGGACTACGGAGTGCGCAGCCACGTGAGTCTGTTCTTGCTCCGACAATTTCAAAGGCTTCGCCAACGCCGGACCAAAGGGGCCTCAGTCTCCAGGCTCGGGAAATGACGGGTAGGCTCGACCACATGGGAGTCCGGGGGGTTGGGGAGGTTCCTCACTTGCATTCGGCTCCGGGGGGTTCTCAGCAGGGTTCTCATTTGCATTCGGGTTCTCAGCAGGGTTCTCATTTGCATTCGGGTTCAAGGGTCTCACTTGGCGCCAATGGGTTTATGCCGGAAGGGCAGTTGGGCCTGCGTGGGTTGCTAGATCGGGGTGCTGCAGATGGGGCCGCGGTCCTGAGCTGCAATGATTCAAGTTTGAACGCCGGCCGCAATGGACCAGTCACTCAACAGTCTCCGGTTGTTGATGCTCCAAATATGAGGGCATGTGCTGACAGTCCAGGCCTTCGAGAGCAGTACGTGAGTGCATGTGCGGCCGATGTAACAAGTCCATGTTCTCCTTTTCATCCTCTTCTTCCTGGAAATCTTGGGGTTTGGAGCGCGGGGGATGCTTTGCATGGACAGTCAGTTGCCCCGAACATGCTTCCTGATGGCTATCCTAGTAGCGTTGCTCCTCCTACTTTATCAGCACAAGGGAAAGGGGGGGATGAGCGCCAAGGGAGGGATGTGTACAGTCCGGGGGATAAGGCCTATTGGGAGCTTCCAAAACTTCCTGAACTGGATCCGAGTCAGGCTCCGTTGCAGGCGGGGGATTGGATTGCAACTATCACTCCGATGATGGCAGACTTGTCACAGAACAGTGGCGAGTACTGGCAGGCCATAGTGCATGAGGCCTCCCAACTTTATCAACAGTGGCAGGTTGCAGATCCCCTTACGCGTGCTAGAGTTGTCGCTCGCATTCCTCCGTACTTGCAAGACGCGCGGTTTTCGAGACTCGAAAATAGGGCCCTCGCTATGCTGTTGAAGGGCCTCCCAGAGGTGCTTCGCGAAGAGGTTATCGCCTCGCGCAACTTGAGTACCATCAATGTCATTTTTAAAGTGTACTGCGCGTATCAGCCCGGAGGGCTGCGGGAGCGCGGAATGCTTCTTTCGTACCTCACCAGTCCTGGTCAAGCTGCTACTTCGTCGGATGCTGTGTCACGTCTGCGTAAGTGGTTCAGGTGGTTTGATCGTACAGTGCAAATGGGCGCAGCGTTGCCCGACGTGAGTCTTTTGACGCAGGGCTTAGATCAGATGTGTCAGCAGCTGCTTGTGACCATGCCACACGTCATGTTTAGGCTCAACATTGTGAGAACTCAGTGCGCTATTGATCACAATCCGACCCTTTCCAGTTTGACCACATATGCTCGTGCGTTGCAAGCTGAGTTTGAGGTTGCTGCGGTAGGGGTGGCTGATTCGACCACAGGGGGCGGCAAACGACAACGCCTACAGGCGATGACAACAGGCCCTGGAGGGAATGGAGGACCACCGGGTCCGCCTAAACCGCATAGTAATCCTCCCAACCCCAAAGCGCTGGATGGAAGTGCCAAAGGTGAGGGAAAGGGTGCTACGACCGCTGCGGCAGCGGTGGGGGGATCGCAGCAGGGTTCCTCTTCTCCTGTGCAGCCTCCGCCTAGAAAGAAGTGCTCGTTCTTCTTGAAGGAAAATGGGTGTCGGCTTGGCAACACGTGCACGTTTGAGCATGATAGGAGCCTGATAACGCCACAGAATCCCAGATGCTTTAATTGCGGAGCTCTGAAGCATAAAAAGCCGGACTGTGAGTTTCCCGGAGGTGGCAAGTTTGCTTCCAAAGGAAATGGGGAGATGCCGCAACCGTCCGCAAAGGCCTCGGCCAGGGGGTACAACCTTCGGGCAATGAGAACGCAAGCAGTCTGAACAACGCTAAAGCGCCTAATCCTACTCCGAAGGCTAAGGCGGCCACGTTGAAACCTGAGGATATCCTTGCAAATGCACAGGCTATGTTGCAGGGGCTACAGCTCTCAGGCCTCAGTGGTCCGAGGCTAGCAGTGCTTCGAGCCTACAGCGCTTCATCAACAGATCCTTTTGCCAATGCTGCGTCTAGTTCTCCGACTGTTGGACGGTATGGTCTTCTAGATGGAGGAGCCACAAATCCGCTCAGGACGGGGGAGCAGCTTGAGCTGGCTACTTCCACGGTCGTAGATGTTTCGCTTGCGACCGGAGAGGATGCAAGGTTGTGGATGACTCGCACAGGTACATTGCTTTCAGACATGCAGGTGGATCCTATAGTTCCAATGGGTTGTCTAGCAAGCGAGCTGGGCTGCACCGTTGCGTGGGAGGGTTCGCTGTGTCGCGTGTGGCATCCTGAGCGAGGATGGCTGGATATTACCATGGTGGACCAGTGTCCTTATGTGGACCGATCCATCGCGCTAGCCTTGATCAGAGAACTGGAGCTGCTACGAGCGACGAGACTGGTTCAGGCTGCGCGACTCAGAATCTTGGGCGATCATCGGCAGAAAGGTTTTGCAGAAGCCTGGGCGACGCTGCAAGGGATTGCTCGAGGCGGGGTCACTTCTGGTCACGAAGAGGACTGGTTGCGAGGTCTTGACTCTGCATTCTTCAGCGTTATGGCATCGTTGTTTTCGGCTGCCCCCGAAGAGAAGGTTCTTGAGGCGATTGGGACTCCTTCTTTTGAGGTGGCTGGTTATGAGCCACCGTGGAATCGGAGGCTGCGGAGATCAATGGAGAGGTCCAAGGGCGTTTTGGTTCACTTATGCTCGGGTCTACAAGATTGGGTGCCCCGTCCGAAGAGTGACTACAGGGTGCTATCTGTTGACTTTGCGAATGGCCATGATCTCTTGAACCATGGTGTGTGGAGCTATTTGACCAGGCTTGCGAAGTTGGGTTTGATTCGAGGAGTTGTCGGCGAGTTGCCACGCCCTTGCGATAGCAAGGGTTGCTATGCTGTGTTGGCGATGAGGGCACTTGGGCTCTTTGCTCTAGCGCAGGCCGTTAACGGGGACACCTACATTGCGCTCACAGCGTCTGACAATCCTTCAACGTCAGAAGGAGACCTTGCCAGAGACGACGACAGAAACCCAACCCCTGAGAATCTTGGTTATGACTGTACCAGTATGCGAAGATGGCCTATCATGGACAAGTTGGGTCAGATTGCTACGTTTAGGACGGCGCAGTGCGACCAAGGGTATTTGGGAATGGGAGCTACAGAATCTACAACCATGGAGGTTATGACAACGTCATGGGACTTGTATGTCCTGTTGCACCGTCGTGTTTTGTTGAATCGGTACATGGACCGTTGGGCCCCTGGGCTTGTGTTAGCAGTGCTCAAGACGTGGGATCTTTGGCTAACCGATACAATCAATGACAGACGCAAGCGTGCATATGAGCAGAGTGTCTATCTGGCCGAGGCTTCAGGTGGTGGACATGACTCGTTGCCTGAGGTGCGACAGTGGCTTGTGGATGACAGAGGAGAATGGCCGACAGAGGTCGTTCCACGAGTTCGCCCTCTTCGAAGAACAGGACAGTTTCGACCTCCTGCTACTCCGTTGCCTGTGCCTAGGCTGGCCCGGGTTCGGCTGAGCGAGGCCGAGAGGGAGTATAAGAAACATGTAGAGAGGGGGCATTATCCTTATCGGTCCGACTGCCGTGAGTGCTTGCGGGGCGCCGGTAAGAGACGGCCGCATCGACATAGAGGACCCACTGTGGACTCTTACTGCATCGCTGCTGACCTGGGCGGTCCGTATGTTCCTGCTTTGTCTGAGCTCTCACCCTTGAAAAGCATGCCTAAGCCACGGTGCCTCTTCGTTGCTTGTTACACGTTTCCAATAGACGAGCAGACGCAAAAGTTTATCTGGAACGATGACAAGAACACAGAGGGTACCGGGCACAGGAGTTGGCAATGTGGAGAGTGAGGCGCTCATTGAAGTCAGGGCACAGTCCGATGGTGCAGAAGGCAGTGATGATGTTCGGGATGGTGGGGCATTTATGACTCGGCCCGGTGATTTTTCACCGGAAGAGATGCCGTATGAACCTTCAGAGGCTGATCTGAATCCTGAAGAGGGGAAACCCGGAAGAGAGCCATCGGAGGTAACGGAGGATGAGCGGAACCTGGACCCTGAAGCAGGAAAGCCGGGGAGAGAGCCGTCGGAGATAATTGGAGCGTGACGTTGCGTTTAGAAGTGAAGAACCGGGAGACGCTGTTCCAGAGGTTTGTGCATCGTACTTGAGAGAGGTGGATGAGACGACGAAGCTTTGGAAGAACAAGTATGCAGACAGGGTATCTGGAGTTGGCATGAGGCGCCTTATCTTTGTTGAGACGCTGTCGAGACGTACCAAGGAGGAGGTGTCAGCTGCTTTGAATAGGACGCTATCCAAACTGCAACGTTGGCAATTTCCCATGTTACGCTTGCACACAGATCGGGGCGGTGAATGGATCAATCAGCTGGTCAGAAAGGTAGCCGACAACCACCAGCTCAGTCATACTTGCACAGAGGCACATGACCCTGCGAGCAATGGCAGAGCAGAGTCGTCGGTTGGTATCATGAAGGCAGCTATCCGTTCACGTCTTGAAACGGCTCCAGGCTTTGGGCCAAAGTACTGGTCATTGGCAGCGTTGGATGCAGGAGAATCCCTTTTGCGCTCCGAGATGGCACGCTTTGACTCTAGTATTCGACCGTTGCTTCCATGGGCCACTCAAGTTTGTGTGAGAGAAAAGAAGGTTACAGAGAGTCATTGGACTGCGCGCTTCATCAATGGCTTCATTGTTGGTCCTTCTAGCTACACTCCTAAGGGCTACACCATAGCTACAGAACCTCTTGATGAGCCGAAGCTGCTGGTGTCGACAACTATCCGCCTTCAGAGACCGTGGCATGCTCTTCCTGCAACCCTTCCAGGCGAGATATGGCAGGTTGATCCTACCCGTCGTGTGCGACGCAAGTCTTCGCTGCTTGAGCCTGACTTGAAGGACACTGCCTTGGATGATCTGGCAGTGGTTGGAGGGGAGGTAGCACGGATATCGGAAGACAATGTGCGCAAAGTGGGGCCAGATGATGCGTCAGATTTGGATTTGTTTCCTCCTAGTCCATCGGTGTCACTTGCAGCTCGCAGGGTCTGTAAAAGCACGCAGCGCTTGACGTTGGAGCAATCGGAGGAAGCAGCCAGGGCAGCACGCTAGATAGGTGTGCAGTGGTAGGCGTAGTGTATGCGTCGTTGAACCGCTCCACCACGTCGAGTAGCCAACGTCAGGCTGACAAGAACATGTTTTCACAAGCTGGGTCATGGGCCGTTTCCCTTGGAGCATTTTGTCGAGGATCCTTCGTCGGGGTGATCTCGGAGTCCAAAGTGCGTCCTGCGTTGGTTCGGCTGGTGAATCGGTTGATTGCAAGCTTTGATGGGGCTCATGAGTATACCGCTTTCAGAGTTACATTTAACGCTGCGTCTGTGCTGCATCGTGATGTTCATAACCAACGCGGTTCCCTGAACATGATCCTTCGTCTCTCCGACTTTGGTGGGGGCAGGGTTTTTACGACAAACGGACCGCTGGATTTCGATGCTTGTGGAAGGGTATACGTAGATCCGGCGTTGAGCAATTTGCAGGGCCCAGATTGGTGGTCATTGCATATACGCCGGCTTTTATGGCAAAGCTCTCGATTTTGGATGTCCATGCTTTGCTGTCGTTAGGCTTTAACATCCCCGTGTCTTTGCGCCCTCTACCTGTTCCATCGACGCTGCGGCCCCAGGTGGCTGGTTTGCAAATCCGAGATGATGGGAGCTCTAGTCCGGTGATGTCGTCGGGATTGCTCCAGCTTCAGTTTCCGGTTGCCCTGGCTCGGGGAGGTGAGGAGTTTGTGGAGGATGGGGAGCGCTACATGCTGCATTCTCTAGTTTGGCACTGATTCCAAACCCGATGACACATCGGGGGGGAGTCTTGCGAGGCTGGCTGATGCTGTTGTGTCTTCGCACGAAAATCCGCTTCAAGTTGGCGCGAGCTCACCAAAAGGTGCGGCAGGAAGAGGCTGGCTTGATCCTTATTGCGATGTCTCCGAGTACTTTTCTTACGGTGATGACAATCCCCGTCCGATGAGCTTTAGAGGCGAAGCCGAGGCTCAAGACCTAGAAGACCTGATGGGTCTCATGGCATGCTTGGAGGACATTACGCGTGGGATCCAGTTTCCTTTGGTGCGGGTTCTGAAACTCAGACAGTTGGCTTTGGACGCGGAGGATCTCCTCAAAGGTGCATCATTGAGTCTGACGAGGGCTCAAGTGGAGTCAGCTTTGCAGGATCTGGGAGCAGGTGGTATTCCATTGATCGCCTGATCCTGATGTTCTCCTTCAAACCCGCCAAGTGCCACTGGCTGAGGCTCGCCAGCACTTAGCACTACCAAACCGTCGCTTTATGCGCGTGCAGAGCGAAACTAAACAAGTTTGTTTGGCAGCAGGGCGAGGAGCCCGACTCTGCAAAGCCTGAGCTATGCCCTGTGGGCCACCTACAACGGCTGATTCGCCACTTCTCGGCATGCCTATTCACCCAGCGCGCGCCTTCAATGGTCGCCAAAGCGTTTGCTCCCTTTTGCGCGCAGTGATGCATGAGTCGTGAGTGGCGCTGAAGAAAGTGGGAGTGCTCAAGCGTTGCGTTGCAAATTGGATGCCTGGCTTTGTGCGCGTCTCTGCTTTCGAAAGTGTTCGGCCCTGTTATGGTCTGCAAAGTGCCTTCGCGCAAGGGCCTCCCGGGAGGATGTCACCCTGGCGACGTTCGAAAAGGGCTATGCTCCAGTGAGGAGTCGGGGGGTCCCTCCGTGGACGTTGGTCCTGTGGCCAGCGAGAGCTTGTTTGAATTGTGCTATGCATTGTCTCAAGCAGCATAACAAAAACAAGAAAGAGAGAGAGAAGAAGAAGTGCAGAATCTGCAACTTGTGGCCACGTGCGTGTAGCAGAGCGTAGCGGAGCGTGGCAGAGCCTAGCAGAGCGTAGCAGAGCATAGCAGAGCATAGCAGAGTGTAGTAGAGCGTAGCAGAGCGTAGCAGAGCGTAGCAGAGCGTGGCAGAGCGTGGCAGAACGTTTCCAGCAGTTTTTGCAGAGTCTGGCAGAGGTGTAGTGGAGTGTAGTAGAGTGTAGTAGAGTGTAGTGGAGTGTAGCAGAGTGTTTTACAGTGTCGTAGAGTGTAGTAGAGTGCAATAGAGTGTAGTAGAGTGTAGTAGAGTGTAATAAAGTGTAGTAAAGTGCAGCAGAGTGTAGTAGAGTGTAGTAGAGTGTAGTAGAGTGTAGCAGAGTGTAGTAGAGTGCAGTAGAGTGTACTAGAGTGTAGTAGAGTGTAGTAGAGTGCAATGGAGTGCAGCAGAGAGTAGTAGAGTGTGGTAGAGGAGAGTGTAGCAAAGGTGTAGTAGAGTAGAGTAGAGTGTAGTAGAGTGGAGTGTAGTGGAGTGCAGTAGAGTGTAGCACAGTGCAATAGAGTGTAGTCGAGTGTAGTAGAGTGGTCCAGCAGAGTCCAGCAGAGTCTGCTGGCAGAGTCCAGCAGAGTCCAGCAGAGTCCAGCAGAGTCCAGCAGTTTTTGCAGAGTCTAGCAGAGGTGTAGTAGAGTGAGTAGAGTAACAGAGTGTATTAGAGTATAGTAAAGTGTAGTAAAGTGTAATAGAGTGTAGTAGAGTGTAGTCGAGTGCAATAGAGTGTAGTCGAGTGTAGTAGAGTGTAGTAGAGTGTAGTAGAGTGTAGTAAAGTGTAGTAAAGTGTAGTAGAGTGTAGTAGAGTGTAGTAGAGTGTAGCAGAGTGTAGTAGAGTGTAGCAGAGTGTAGTAGAGTGCAGTAGAGTGTAGTAGAGTGTACAAACACACCTTCAAGTTCTTTGAGTCGAAAAGGCCTCAGTGTGCAGTGCACTGCTCGACCTTGGTACTAGCCAGGAAGAAGGATTTGGGAATCTGCACTCCCCCCACAGCTACGCTGCGGTTCTGTTGTTAAAAGCCCTGGATGTTGAGGAGATATGACGGAAAAATACAAAAGCTGGTCAGAAGACCTCCGCCCCCTGAAAAGCATCAGGCGACAGTCTGTGTCATTTACGGGAAAGAGCTATAAACAAAACTAGACGGACTAAGCAACAAGCAGCTCAAGTCCTCTCAGTTGACTCAAGGCCGCTTCGCACGTCAACGTGGAGCTATCTCAAACATGTAGAGCCTATCCAAAGCTTGGACAGTTTCCTCGCTCCAGCTGACACATCATCGCACACGCAGTCCGGGGTCTGCTCCCGAAACTTGAACCAGGCTTTACGTCGCCCCGTAAGCAACAACTCTGGAAACTTCTGCCTCACCTCGATTGGCGCAGAGAACAACTGGCTTCTGTAATCGGCGTGAAATCGAATCAGCGCCTGATTGTCCAAGTCCAGATGCCAACGCTCCACACTGCCTGGGCGAACTGCCGCCAACAGATAAGGAGCCATACCATCTGGCCTGTTCTCGCAAAGCGCCATTCCGATGGGACTGCGCTGGAAGTTCTGACAGCGGAATTGGATTTTCCTGTACACTACGGCCACTAGTTTGAGTGCGATTTCCAACCAACTGTAGCAAGACACCGAACCCAGGCCTCAGACCCCTTACGACGCAATACACTCCACAAGCCTCTCAGGAGCTCCCACAGACTGATGAGAACCACGACAAGACTCACGTCCTCCCAAGTAAACCCAGACTCACTCCGCGCAGGACTCGTTCCCTGAACTGGCTGAACACACGACGCCGCGACAAGCAGCGTGAGCAGTGAAGCAAGACGAGGGTCGGCGATACTCGGCGAAGCCAGTGAACACAGCTGTTGATCCCCTTCATGCTGTTGCGGTTGTGACTGCTGCTCGCTCTCTCCTAGCATGCACTCAACAAAACCAAGCAAGCGGAGTAAAAACTGCATGCGTCCTTCGGGCATGGACTTCGTCAAAACATCACTCGTCATCTCACTTCCCGGCACATGTTGCACCGCAATAGATTCTTCAGCCAAAGGTTCCAATGAAGTGTCTTGCACGTAACCTCAAGTGGCGAGTGCGCCAGGCACCACCTGGCACTACCAGCAACTGAACGCAGGCTGAGTTGTCCGCATTTGCCATCCAAACAGGTCCCAGAGCTCGTCCCAGCGTCATGCCTTCGACCGCTGCTATGAGTTCTGCTTCTGCTGTGGATTGAGCGGTCAGTGTTTGCTTGCTGCTGTGCCAGCTGACCACTCCACCAGCCAAGACTAGCAGCACACCATGTTGGCTTCGACCTCCATCATCCTGGCCAAAACTTGCGTCAGACCAAGTCTCCATGGTGATCTTCTTCCTGTTGTACCGAAGAGGGTTCTCCCCCCTCCAAGGCTCGTCAAAGGCACCGTAGCGAAGCATCGTCGTTGAGGTCCTGGCCAGATAGGCCAATGCCGAAAGCCAGAGTAGTTCACCAACCAGCTTCTGAGAACGTCGGAGCGCGGGAAGACTGATTTCTTCCTGTTCCTCATACCCCACCCGGAAATCTGGAAGTGTGGAATTAGCAGGAAGAGTGTAGCGACCCACCAAGTCCTTCAGGTAACAGACACTGTGGTTGGAGCGCTGGTCTTCCACAAACCTTCCAAAGCATCCTCGATTGCATCCAATTCCGCAGTCGGTCCGCTCAAGAGTAGATCGTCTACGTAAACTCCGACTATCGCCAGAATTTCGCCTTTCGAATCGACGATCTCCACTACACCGTCAGCACCAAGAGCAGCAGCCAACACAAGCCACAGTGAGGAGTCGGACTCCATCTGCTTCATTTTCCGCAAATCCCCATTCGGGCCAGGCCAGTGCCACTCTCGGAAAGTTCCGTCCCGAAAGCAACTCCAATCTGAAGGACTCTCAGCGAGCCCGTATAAGGCACGATCCACCAACAGCATGCTGCCACGCTCCATCAACTCTGCTTCGAAGACAAGTTTCGGGATAAGCACTACCACGCGTGACCCATTTCTTCGGCGAGCAGGTGCCAACAAGAAAGCAGTTTTGACATCAACGGCTCGTGAGTCCCACCGGTGACCAGCAGCCCACCTCAGTTGGATGCGCAGCGCTGCGCCAAAGGATCAATAATGCCTGCCGCTGGAGGTTGCGTCTCCGGTAGATGATTTCCACAGGCCACTAGGCGTGGCCTCTTCCGCCTCTCAGGCGGTTTCTCAGTCAAGACAAGCTTGCCCGGAATCATCTGTATCACCACTCCAGCTGCTTCCAAAGCTTCAGCGTCCTTCTGCGTTATGACTTTTACAGCCTGATGAGTGTGGATAAGCGCGTTAAGCTCATCACTGATCGCAGCTTTCCATTCATCCAAGCAGAGTCAGTTTGCCCGAGAGGTTAAGGGGGTGGACTTAAGATCCACTGCACGCATGTGCGCGTGGGCTCGAACCCCACAGCTGACATGCTTTTGGTGCGGCAGCGCAGACTACCTGCTAACCAAGCGGGCCCCACATTGGCACACCCTTGTCTTCTTTTGTCCTGCAGCGTGCTGACAACGATCCCTTCCGACGCACACTTTTTCACTTGAAGGCGAAAGACGTGCTTCGAACGCTTGTGACTCACTGTCTACACCAAGATTCTTTGTCTGGCCTTGCAAAACTCCGAGTATGAGTTCAAAAAGTAGCCGCCTATCTGTTTTGGATAGGTACCTATTGCATAGGGGTCTCTCACAATCAGGATAGGTCCCTATCCGTACCCCCCTACCCCCAGGCAACAGACCCCTATCCCCAGGATCTCCCCGATGTGGATAGGTACCTATGCATAGGCCCCTGTCCGGAAAGGATAGGGGTCTATATATAGGGGGCTGTCGCCCGGACCTAGACCCCTATCCGTGGCATAGACCCCTATCCCTTTCCGATAGCCTATCCGTCGCCTATAACTATACCCTAAGCCCTGAGTCCCTACACCCTAAACCCTAAGCCCTAAGCCTGAGCCCTAAAAAAACCCTAATCCCGAAACCCAAAAAGAAACCCTAATCCCTAAAAACCCTAAACCCTAAATCCAGCCCTAAACCCCAAAAAAACCTAATCCCTAAAAACCCTGAACCCTAAACCCAAAAAAACCTGAACCCTAAACCCTAAACCCTAAACCCACCCTAAACCATAAAAACCCCGAAACCCTAAACCCTAAACCCTAAACCCTAAACCCTAAACCCAGCCTTATGCCCAGAAAAAATCCCTAAGCCCTAAACCCTTAAGAACCCTAAACCCTAAAAACCCCTCAGCCCTCAACCCTTAAAAAACCCTAAGCCCTAAACCCTGAAAACCCTAAACCCTAAACCCTAAAAACCCTAAACCCTAAACCGTACAAACCTCGGAACCCTATAAGCCCTACACCCTTAGAACCCCTTGCCCTAAACCCTAAAAAACCCTCAACTTCAAACCCCGAAAACCCTAAACCCAAAAAAACCCTAAGCATAGGCATGTTTTTTCAAGCCCATCATGCGAGCATTCTGTGTGCAAATGGGGGGGGGTTGCGCCCCCCCCCCAAACCCCCGCTTAATTCTTTTTCGAACCCATCATGCGAGTGGTGTTTGCAAATGGGAAGGGGGGGGGGGGTAAAAATCCCTAAACCCTAAACCCCAAAAAAAACCCAAACCCTAAGAATCTTTAAGTCCTAAAAGCCTAAACAGAGGCATGTTTTTTCAAGCCCATCATGCGAGCAGTGTGTGTGTCAAATGGGGGGGGGCTGCGCCCCCCCCAACCCCCCCGCTTAATTCTTTTTCGAACCCATCATGCGGGGAAGAATCCCTGTACCCTAAACCCCAAAAAACCCTAAACCCTAAAAATCTGTAAGCCCTAAAAACCCCCTAGAACCCAAAAAACCCGAAACCCTCCCTAATCCCGAAACCCGAAAACCCCTAAAGCCTAAAAAGCTCTGAGGCCTGAACAAGAAATCCTAAACCCTAAAAACCCCTAAACTCTGAACCCCCCCAAAACCCTACAAAAACCCTACACCCTAAACTCTCGCTCGAGCACAAGTGATACATTTGTTACCATAGGGGTCTATGGGTTTGTGGATAGGGTCTATCCGGAGGGGGGTAGGGGCCTATCAAAAATGGACAGGGGTCTATGCCGCATAGGGGGGTGGTATAGGTAGGGATAGGGTCTATGCATAGGGGGTCTATTGGAAAAGGCATAGGGCCTATGCATAGGTGTCTATGCATAAACGGACAGGTCCTATGTATAGGGTCCCACCACGGACGGGGAAGGCTCAGGGAATAGGACCCTATCCCAAAACCATAGGGGTCTCTATAGGGTCTATCGACGTCTATGATAGGGGGCTACTTTTTAGACCTATCTTCAAAACTCCCAGCAGGCCTGCACTGCCTATTGTCCTACTTCCCAAAACTGCGAAAAAGCGGACGGACAACGCACGAACGACAACGACGACTTTCACCACGCACACGACAAACGAACGACTTTCAACGTCAATGACCGCTTCAGCTTTCTTTCATTGGTTTGAGGGACGCCCCGACTCCGCATCTCCATCACATGCAGCTGTCTGCGCCGCTAGGTTTGAGGGGGTGCGGTGCGCAACTCAACTTATTGTGATTTCGCAGCACAAGACCAGAAAGCACGAAACTCCAGCTGACCCAGAAGCCTTGTTCTTCTTAAAACACCTTCGATGTTTTGAGCTTCCTGCAGGGTTTGAACGAGCATAACTGTCGTAAACCACTACATAGTTCACGAGTGCGAGACATGGAAGATCAAGTGTTTTTGGCTGCCGCCAAGCAAAAAACTTAGGCCCTTAGGTATTTCCAGTCGTCTGTGACAGGGTTTCAGGCTGAAATCAACCCAACATGGAATCCGAAGTCCGCATCTGTCGTTGCGCGCACCTCATGTAGCGATCGCCTGGTGCAGGAGACTTCTCTCTGCTTTTGGGCATGGCTTCCTAAGCTGTAGCTGCACAACCTGGCAAGGTCACGGCAGCGTAACTACGAACACAATCACGATAGGCCGTACGACTTGACATTGCGTTCCATGAGTTGGGAGACAAAGCACCCCCTCTCTGGCACTCCTGACCTCAAGTTTAGCAGGCAGACCGCACTCGCCGCTGCTGGTTCCGATTGAATTGACACCATGGAAAACTCAAAGCCCCAAGACCATCTCAAGACCATCTCAGACCCCCCCAACCATTGCATCAAATCCTTTTAGCACCTTCCGCCATCGATTTTGCCTGCACACAGGTCGACCGTCTCACCGTAGTGCCGCTCCAGGGATTGCAGGAAGCCAGGGCTGCGGAGAAGCCTGCGACAGCTGGCATTTCGTTGGGAGGTTTTAACATTAATGGCTGAGGTGTTTTTCTCTTTGGGTTGC
This sequence comes from Symbiodinium natans, assembly GCA_905221605.1. Classification (NCBI taxonomy): domain Eukaryota; class Dinophyceae; order Suessiales; family Symbiodiniaceae; genus Symbiodinium; species Symbiodinium natans. The sequence goes on from CAJNDS010002432.1 coordinate 45,297, forward strand.
TGAGGGCAATTGCAGGTTTGGGGCCGAGAGGCCTTTGAGATTCGGAGATGTATATAGAGGGGATCCAGGTTCAGAGTTTTTTGTTTGGACGGATCTTTCTTCGCCCAGCTGTATTCTGAGCCCCACCAAGAGGACGACAATGGCACTGTGCGGACGAGCCCTCTTCCACAGCCCCAAATCCCCCCAAACAAACAGTGCACCGAAGTTAACCGCCCAGCCTGGATCGTAGCTGCTCCCAAAGCGGGGGCGCCTGAACAGTGCCACAGGACGTGCTAAGCAAAGCTCCACGGCTCCACCTGTGACGTTGAATGAAAAATCTGAGGCTTCGAACCTCTGCTCGAGGCACTGCGCGGTGGTGCACAGCAGCGACACCTCAGGTGGTCCAGGATGGGGGTTCTCCTTTTGAAGCTTAGTCAGAGGAGCTTGGGTACTGTGTTGTGGTAAGGTGGGTCGGCCCTCTCCATGGCGTCTTCCATGCAGTCTTCGGGATCTTTCAGACATGGGGCCTCTAAGATGATTTGAGTAAGTGGACGTTCATGCCGAGCAGCTTACAATCTTATATAAGTGCAACCTGCAAATGAAGCTTCTGCAGGCAGACCCCCTGCGGCAGCCTCCTTGCTGCAGCTGGTCTGCAGCGTCCTGGTCTATGGAGTCGGCTTTGAAAGGACCCTCACAGTAGACCACGAAACCCTTGTTTTATCCACGGACTGTGACTGCAAGGTTGTTTGTCAGCACCTTCATGCATTGAAGAGGCGTCTCCTGACAACGAGTGCGAGAGGTGACCCGACATCGTGCTGTGTGTCCGCGAAGCGTTGCAGATTAAGAAACCCTCGGGGTGCGCCAATGTCGTCACCTCGAAGTGCTGACCGTGGCGACGATGAGGCAAACGGATGCATCATCCTTTCGCAACTGTCCCAGTACGGACTGTTGGGATGATGAGGCGCGTGGGGTACGCGATCCTCGTGACTGTCGTCACTTTTGAACCTTCGTTTGGGGTTGACACCTCAAAAGCGCAGAAGAGAAAGAGAAGGAGAGAGATACAGAGAGAGAGAGAAAGAGTTCACTTCGGATCTCGTGTCGTGCACCCACCGCGTCTTTCATGTTCGCCGTCTGCGTGACACGTGTCTGCATTCGGGTTTTCGCAAATTTTGCCCGGCTGACAAGAGTGGGGGGAGGAGGGGGGGGGCATTTGCAAACACAATGGGCTTGGAAAAGCTTCACATGGGTTTATTAATGGTCCCAGCGCCCCTTCCACTTTTGCAAACACATGTTTGCTGAAATGTTCATGTGGGTTTGAGGGAATTGCCAGGCTTAGAGTGGGCGGGCGGGCGGCTTGGGAGGATTTGTATGGACTTTGCAAGTCTTGCACGGCTTAAACGAGCGGGGAAAAGAAGCGGAGCCACAATGCTCGCATGATGTTTTGGATAGGGTTCCTTTGTCATGCATATGCGTTTAAAAGGAACATTCGTGATGTTCATTAACGGCCCGATAGTCTTGGAAGCAAGTTTGCAGTCAATCTCAGTACTCAGCAGTGACCGCTGCATCAATTGCATTTTATCCCCAAATGCCAGAAGCCAGGCCCCGTCTTTCAATGGAAGAGACATGCTCTCTCCCCAGGACCCATGCGCAAGGAAAGTCGTAACCAGTGAGCTTGAAGCCCCCACGCACCGACCCGAACCCTTAATCTCAACACCATCCACCACCTAGACTGACTTACAGCTTAACCGGCGCAAAATCGTCGAAATACCTGGCCTCGAGCTGATCCAGGCAATCGTCCTCACGGCTTCGGCTCCAGAGACTGCACGAATAAGATAAGGGGAAAAAGGGTTGTCTGACGACAGCTTGGTCGAACGACCGCAAACGAAAGACGGAAGCCAGAATTCACATTCGTCTGGAGGGCTGAGGGTTGGGCTGCATAACTCAGGATAGCCAAGCAAATCGGGCAGCACGTCAGGTCCCCTGTATCAAATGTGATGGTGGATCCGAGGCACCCCGGCAGAATACCGGAATTGTGTTGCCAGAAGGCTGGATAAGGCTGGGACCAAGCAGAAATGTTGCACAGGAGCTGACCCTCCTTGACATCGAAACCTTCAAACCGAAATCCCAACCCTAGAGCAGACCCCCGTGCAATCTTCCGGAGCCCGTCCTTCGTATCTCTGAAAGATCTGGGGCTCATGGAGTAGCTGCCCAAGTTATACTCACCTTCCCAGGGCTTGAAAAAAAACGCGGAAATCTTGCCGCTCTGCCCCATGGGCTTTTCGGCCCGCCTGGCTTACTTGGTTCTCCTGTTATGGGGTGGCACTTGCAGTAAGCAAAAGCAGGCTTGGGATTTTGGGATTTTGTCATTTCGGGATGCTTAGGGCTTCAAGGCTGAACTTGGCAAATGGTTGCAACCTCGGCCGTTGCAATACCCAAAGCCGCACCCTCAGCGTCGTCGGTGTGAAGGAAGTGGTTGACGTGGTTCGGGTGGAACGTCACGAAGGACTCGTACACGCCAATGCACATCTCCTCTCTTGCACTGCGCTTAGCGGCTTGGCGGGAACTCGGTTCACTGCAGGTCGTGGCTTCGCGTGGCATGCGCCCAATGCATAATAGACCTTTTTTTCCCCTCTTTCTACCTTACGCGACTGCATTACCATTCGCGCTTGCGTTCCGCCATCTATTGTCGCTTGTGAGGTCCGGCCTAAGACTAAGATGACTAAGAAGCTTTCCACTCAAAAAATGCCATGCTACTCGCCCACACTCCTGAGACTCCATAGTGCTTGCGCTTGACACTCCACGTCGCACAACCGGACCCGCAACCCCCAGAATGGCAAACCAATGTTGACTTCAGAGGCCGTTTGTGAAGGCCAAGGGCCAGTGGGCTTGAAGCCCAAGTCCGAGTATCAATGTGTAGATGGGGACTTCGCACAGCAACTTTGGATCCCTAAGAACGTAAGGCCTGGGACACACAAAGGACGGTGTGAGCGACGCCGCCGCTGAACATGTAGACCTTACTGCCCCACCATGCTGTCTGACCTCTTTTGTTTGTGCCTACAGGCCGCTGGCCCAGAGAGCTCTTGCATTGCATCGCTCTGTCCGATAGCAGGAGCTATCGCAGAATCATGGCAGCCCGGCTGCCCACGCATCCACAGCAACTAAGGGCCAGTCATCCCCCGGCTGCAACAAAACCACCTTCGCAGCCTTGTGAAGTGCCTGGACGTACTGGTCACAGGCACACAAGGATGCTCGCGGCAATGAACCAGTGGCAGTTACAAACTGGCAGAATTAGGGTTGATGGGTAAGTGAGCCTGTGGTACTTTTTACAGCGTCCAAGAACACCCTTTTTTGGGTTGTGGCCACCTGGAGTGCGGTCACCTGCGACCATTTATGGGAACCAGTGCCACACCCGCTTTCTGACAGAAGCTGTAGTGCATGGTACAATTACGGCAGCTGATGAAGACCACGATGATCTAGAGGCTGGAGCTCGGAGCACCCTCATACTATAACCCTGCTAGGACTCGCCGACTTCGAGCACTGCAAACGCTGGATTTCGAGCCCGCGCCAAGGAACCCCGAGAATCCCTTTTTGCAGCCCAACGCATGTTGAGCTCCGGTTGGCTCCAGCTAAGTTTGCCATCCTAGCCACTAAATCTTTTATTGCGCTAACACGCCCCAGCCTCAAGCTCCCTGGGCTGCAAAGGTGGTACGAACAACCTTGGCGCCAGGAAAAAGTACGTGTCGAACCGCTTGGCAAATCGGAAGAAAACAAACATGCACCTTCGCACCAACAAACAGATGACCCCAAACAATGAGCCCAATTTTCATGCAACAACCTCTACAAGTACTTCTCTATTGGAGTGACAAAAACAACCTCTCAACTGCCCCAGTTTGAAAACGAACCTGTTCCGTGTAACACGTGCAGCCCAAAGGCACGTCGTAGAATTCCAGAGCGACCTCGCAACACCACTATTGCCAAGAACCCAAAAGGTTTGAGACCAAACTATGTTTTCGGGTCGCACCCAGAAAACTGCGTTGATGCGATGAATAACACACCCATACACACCCTCAACATGAATGATTCAACTTCATTGTCTGGTCCCAGCACCCGAAAGAAAACGGCCGTCACATCCGTGCCTGCTTGCTGCATTCGCCTTTTGGCCACGCGGCGGCAAGCTTGTAGCCCTTCCCAAAGAACTTTTCAACACACCAACACCATTTGCAAGTGTTGCAAGCGACCTTTTATTAGCTCCTTACACCAGCTGCGTGTGTCAGAGTTCAAGGCTTCAACCTTCTTGAACGAACAAGTGCAGCGACATGAAGCTGATATTCAAAAAAAGGAGGGGATGTCTGGAAGCCCACATGAAGCAACACAATCTCAGCACGCGACTCTTTTTTTAAACGTTTCACACTCCTCCATAAGAAAGTTTGTACCAAAAACACACTTCGACTGAGACTAAACCACATGAAACCCATCGGCTCAACATCGCAGATCGAAACGTGCCAATTTATGCCGGTGGCATTCTCCAAATCCATATTTTCTATGAGCCTTGTAATTCCGGCCGACGTTGCTCCACAAGACCTGGAAGGAGGAAAGGGTCGCGGTCTGGACATGCACACCGGAAGCGGACTGATCGAAACCACGTTTGGCATCATAGACTGATCACAAAATCACGATTTTGCACGGAAACGTTGTACCAACGTTCAGAGCCTCTTCTTACACTGAATCAAAATGTGTCAGGTGTCCGTGCCACGTCCGGGCCTGATCCACGTGAAGGCCTTTGCCACTGAACCTGCCACCGGCAAAGAATCCTTCGTCGTAGCCTGGTCGTGAAGCTATTGCCGAATGAAAACGGTAAGGATCTGGATCTCTGCATCAATTCTGAATCAAGCCAAGCGGCGATCCCAATAAAGCCTGCCGGGTGGGCATCCAACGGCACTTGCCACATGTTGAATGGGTTGCACTTTGGGGCTGGAACGTCCAGCTTGCCAGCGGCCCCAACACGTCCTTCACAGCTTGCTTGGTTTGGCAGGAGCGTTCGCAATGTTGCTGACCCCTTCAGTTCTTGTCAAGCTGAAGTCGGCCATGCGCCTTCACATCGCGCTGGCAAATTGTTTTCACCTGACAAACGAACATGCCTCTGAATGCCGCAAGTCCGCGTGGCAAATTTGACGGAAAACATCAACCCTTCGAATGTCAAATGTGCCTAAGATATCCCAAGCCAAGCTCCAATTCAGCCCCAAACTCCCCCAATCAATCAGCACACATGTAACCGGGGAGAGTTGCTTTTTTGTTTTGTTCCAGGTCGTACATCGTTCTCTTGCGTACGCCGGCGGCCTTGCGCTCTGGGTGACGAAAACACTGACGGAATGATTGACTTAAGATGACTTAAGTTTGGGGGGCACGTTCAACTGGAGATTGGGGCTACGAAAGCTAAACAAGCGCCGGACAGCGAAACCACGCATTCTCGAGGGATGAATGAGCCCTCTGAAAATTCTTGACTTGAAGCAAGCCTAGACACCCCTAAATCCTAAACCCAAGCCCAAGCCCAACCCTGCGCAACAAGATCGCAAGAAGTTCCCCATATCCATATCTGCTCATGCACCCTGGATCGATGAGGGGCATGAGCAGCTCATACGATTGCTTTTATTCCCGATGGCATGGTGGAGGGTTTTTCAGCGGAGGTGGTGGTCGTTAAACAGTGTCGTTATATAGATGACCTGATGGATTTGACGGATTTCGTCGCGTGATGGATTTGGTGGGTTTTCCTCGTAAGAACAACAAAAGCATGGGGTAGGGTTGGCGGGAGCCGCCGCAGTTCGTTAAAAAAGTGGAAAAACGCGAACCCTCTGCGTGTTTTCGCGTTGTCGAAACGTAACACAAGAATTTGCGGGGTGTCGTGATCGCAGGAACGACAGCCCTCTGCGTGATTTTGCGTTGTCGAAACACAAAAACGATGACCCTTTGCGTTGTGCCCGGCGTGTCGAGATCGCGCAAACAACAACCCTTGCGAAGGTCGGTCCAGCAGCCCTGCCCTCAGTCGAGCTGCCCTGGGCGCTCGCGCGAGCTAACGGAGGATCCTGGCCACGGCTGCACCGGCAGCTCAAGCAACGTCTGCGCAAGAGCACGCAAAGCTGCCAGCGACGCGAGGCAGTGCCACCGCTGGGTGAGCGGCGCCCGCGCTCGTCCACGTGCCCTGGCCAAGCGCCGGATTAAGCTGGGCCTGGCGGCTGAAACGCCCTCCGACCCCCATGCCGAAAATGACCAGCCGACATCGCCCTTCCCCCCCCGCCCGCAACTCACGGAGCGCGCACCCGGGCTCAACATCGGCCCCTTGGCACGGTCCTCGCGCCACAACGGCAGACCTCGATGCGGCGGCCGTCCGAGGCGGGGACATCGATGTTGATGTCACGGACGACGCTGTTGGACTGCTTGGCTCTTGGGGTTTTGAGGCCCGAAATGTCAGGGGTTCAAAATTGACAAATTGGGTGTTGGAGCATCAGTTGCACATTGTCAGCCGTTTTGCTAATGCACCAGTGCATGATAGTTGGACGTGCAAGCGTGCTTTTGACACCAGCCTGGTTCAAATTGATTACATCATTTGTGATGTGAGATTGGGGCCACTCATGACTTGGAACGATTTTTCGATTGCAACAGGGTTGGACCATCGATGCGTGCATTCCTTGGTTGAAATGGTTGTGACCGATCCAGTTCGCCATCGGAGGCATCGTAAAAGTTTGAAAGGGTGGCACCCTATTTTGGACGCAGAGAAAAAACCGAGTCATTATCATGCGGTACTTCAATCCTTGCTTGCCCAGCATCCCGTGCCAAGTTTGGAGACCATTGAAAAGCTGCTCCACGCGGCTGGGGAGCGTGCAGGACATTGTAGTCGTCATCGTCCGAAGTTTTCACCGTCGTTGGAGCTGCAGCGGTTACGTCGTCAAAGACGCACTGCAGCGAGCGTACAAGTTCGCAAGTCGTTGAGCCTGGAAATCTGTCGGCTTCACCGCCGGGAGGTTCGTAGCTGGAAGGCTTCGAGTCTGTCGAAGCTGTTGAATCGGGCTGTAAAGGGCGCAAGCCTGCAACAAATGCTTTGCTCTTATTCTGGCAAAAAGCTCCCCTGACAACCTCAGCCTGATGAATTTGCCGATGACTTGGAAGCTTTGTTTGCAGGCAACCCACCGGAGCCTTGCAGACCTTCGGATTTGGATGAAACGCCTTGGACAATGGGAGAACTTCAATGTGCCGTTCATCGCTTGAAAGCGGGAAGAGCAGCTGATGATGTTGGTTTGGTCATTGAGTTTTTTTCCTTGAGTTACTAAAGCATGCTCCTGATGAAATCCTCTCTGTGATTTTGGATTCGTTCAATACCTTCTTACTTCGAGGCAACGTGCCAGCTGGTTGGCGGAAAACTGTTTTCACCATGTTGGCAAAAATGACAAAAGCAAGGACCACTTTGGATTTTAGGCCAATTGCTAATGTTCGTCTGATGTACAAAGTCTTTGCGCGTAGGATTCTTGCTCGCATCGAAGACATCTTGGACGCGTCGCAACCAGAGGAACAACACGGTTTCAGAGTGGGACGCCGTATTGAAGAGCATCTACTTACGGCAAATGTTCTGTTGGATAAAGCAATTGCTGCCAATCTTCCCCTTTGGGTTTTTTTTTTGGATTGTAAGTGTCGATTTTGCCAAGGCGTTTGACAGTGTTGAGTGGTCTGCTCTTTGGACAGCGTTGCGGACACAAGGTGTATCTGACCATTTGGTGTGGCTTTTGCAGATGTTATACCAAGATCAAGAAGGTGTTGTTCGCGGCGATTCCGATTTGAGCCGCTGGTTCAAAATCTGTGGGGGCGTCCGCCAAGGTTGTGCTTTGAGTCCTCGATTGTTCTGCGCGGTTCTTCAAGCCGCTCTCAGCGCTTGGCGGCAATCTGTCGAGTCTCTAGGTCTTGATTTTGGTGATGGCCTACCACCATTACTGGACCTCAGATTTGCTGACGACTTATTGCTGTTCGCAAACTGTGCACATGATGCCGCGCAAATGCTGGATGAGTTGGTCCGCTGTTGTTCAGCTGTTGGCCTCCACTTGAATGCTAGAAAAACCAAGGTGTTGACCACCGAAGCGCAAGCGCCCTCCGAGTTGATCACCCCCACTGGCAACACCGTCAGCATTTTACCACCCAGTGACACTCATAAGTGGTTGGGCTGTTTATTGTCGAGCCGTGGCTCAAAAGCAAAATCTGCTGATGTGGACTTTCATATGCAGGCTGCGTCGAAAGCATTCTTTCATTCTTTGCAAACAAGGACGTGCTGTGCGATCGCAACGTTTCCTTGACACAGCGACTCCGATTTTTCGATGCCGTGATCACTCCCGTGGCATGTTTTGCGGCTGGCCACAGAGCCATTTTCCAAGCAGATGTTCGCCATCATGATGTTGTCTTCAGAAAGTTTTTGCGGCGCATTGTTGGTCCTCCGTCCGACGTCGAATGGGACATGCCGTGGCACCACATATTACACCAGTGGAACATGAAGCTTTGCGGTGTTGGGAAGCTTTGCGACGGCCTACCTACATGGGGACAACTTTGTTTGCATTCCTATTGGAATTTTGCGAGACACATCGCCAACTTGCCTGATGCAAGATGGGTTAGACGTGCTTTGAAGTGGCAGCCGGTGGGGCGGCCTAACCCTGGTAGACGCTGCAGCATGTGGATGACTTGCCTGGACAACTTCGCTCGCTTCCGACGCTGGGCCAACTGGGAAACAGCAGCTATGAACAACAATATGTGGAATGAATCACGCGATGATTTTTGCAAATTTGTGATGGGGCAGGAATCTGCATAAAAGGTGCCTGTAGAACGTTTCACCTGTACCCTAAAGGGGACGCCTTCGGGCGATCAGGTCTCGACTCGACTGTCACGGACGACGCGTGCGGCCACACGCGCCCGGCAGCCGCACGCTCCATCCAGTGGGCCTGCTCCAACTTGCCCGCAGGTGGTGCGGTGGTCCCCGAATGAGTCGAGATCCCGGCCGCAAGGGCATGTTTCGGGATCCGTTGCTTCGCAATTTTGCTGTCAGGGGGAGACGAGCCCATACACATCCCTGCACTGGCGCAACCGCGAGCCTGCGCATCGGTGGCCTCGGTCTCGTCTCTGCAGCAGATCATCGGCACGCGGCTTACTGGGTGTCTTTGGCGGATACCGTCGTGGCGCTGCGGGGGCATCACCCAGGCACGCTGGCTGACCTGAGCTGGACGCTGAGGCTGCTGTGCCCGATGTCGCACCCAGCGCGTGGGAGGCCGAGCTGCGTACGCTCGGCCTGGAAGTGCCGGCCTGGGCGGCCCAGCCTGCAGAAGCGGCCGCCCCGTCAGCCAGAAAGGGGTGGCAGCGGCACGCCAGTGTCTCTGTTGACCAGCGCGCGTTCGAGACGCGTTTCACTGACCTTGATACTGCGTTTAGAGCGCTGCTGCTGTAGCTCTGCCCTGACCGCGCTGCCTGCGGATCTTGCATGGTCGGCAGGCCTGCGAGTAATTCGTCGTGCTTGGAGCGACGCTTGTTTTTTGGCAGTGTCGAAACGCAAAAACACGTTGTCGAAACGCACGATGACCCTCTGCATGCGCGCAAGGTGTCGTGATCGCACCGTGATCTTGCATTGTGGAAATGCAAAACGAGGACCCTCTGCGTGGACGCGGTTTTCGTGGTCGCACTAACGACAACCGTCTGCGTGCTGGGCGTTGTGAGTGAGTGAGTGAGTGAGACCTGCAAGCCGACAGGCAGCCCCTCTGGGGCGCAGGCAAACATTCAACACAGCAAGTGACATTGTAACACTCGCTTGTCAAAGCTACAACAACTACTTGACGTCATGAGCTCGGACATCATTGCTGTACAAACGCGAGGAAAGCAGCAAAATGATTCTCCCAATTGGTGCTGGGCGTTGTCGCAAATGGATTTCGTGAAACACAATGGGGTCGACCCGCAGACGACAAGGTCCAGGCACCGACGGTCCCCTGGAGGTACTCCAAACGCGGTGGTGTGGGCCAGCCACTGTTGCGGCACCACTTGGCCCTCTGGGCGAACAGCCTCGCGTGCGACGCGCACCCACGCGCGCTCGACGATCTTGCGCGGCGCGCGAGCAGGTCCGTGCGGGGGCAGAGTCAGAGTCAGGCCTGAAAGTGTAGATTTGCACCTGCATTTTGCCATTCCTTTGAGTGCACATATTACCTGCATTGATTGGCTCAAGTTCGCGATAAAAAGGAGCGATACTGAACGGTGTTTCTGTTTGTTCGTGTGCTGACCTGATAACTTTAGGTTATCAGCCGTAGAGTCCGTAGAGTCTCACGATGGCACTGCCAATCGCGAATGCCCCCGCAGATGAAAATGCGGAAGAGGGCACTGCAGCAACGTTCAACCTGCAGGTGAACAATCTGTACAGAACCCAACAACAGATGTTCATCATACAGCAGAACGAAGATGCAGAGCGGTTGCGTGTTGAGGCGGAGCGAAGGCATGCAGAGATCCTGGAGATGGCCAGATCGCAGGCAAGAGTCGAAATGACCGAGTTGGAACAGCACGCAGATGCCCAACATCGAGCCCGATTGAACGTCATCGGAGATCGCATGGACTTCGTGTTCCAAGAGCTACAGCAACAACTCCTTGAGACCCAGGCAGCATTACGAGACAGGAGTTTGGAGCTCGACCAAGCTACACGAGACGCACAAACACTCAGAATGCAGAACCTTCAGCTCGAGTCGCAAGGCGGCATGATTCTCGAATCGGAAGCACGCCTGCGCGCACACTTCGAACAAAACGAGCACTCTCTTGTGAACCTTAGGGTTACCTACGAGAGGAACAGAGAGATGCAGCTCGGGTTCTTAGGGGATGAGTTTAGGGAACACATGCAGTATGAGGAAAACATGTTCACCTATGCCATGCATGAAGAGGAGCAAGCGTGTGACGCCCTTGATTCAGGATCTAGCCGAGAGTAATCAAAGGTTGCAGACTGAGCTCATCGAGGAAAGGACAGCTTCAGCCGGTGCTAGCCATCGGCAAGCGACGACCTCAGCCTCAGCTATGCCACCAGGTCTTGGAGCTCCTGAGTCAAGCAAGGGAGTGCCGCCGCTGCTTCTCGTTTGCATGTGCATGATGCTAAGCTGCCAGATCCTTTTCAGATTCCGGACAGCCTAAAGGGCATTTTCGAGAAGAAACCCCAGAAGTTCAATTTAGGGAACGCTACCCCAGCTTCTCAATCACCGAGTGACACGCAAGAGGCTTTGGCGCAGGCTTTGAAGACCATAGCTAGTAAGGATGATTCTAAGCCCAAGACGAAGGAGGCTGAGACAGTCAAGATGCCAGATTTTCCTTCGGCAGAGACCTACAGGTCGTGGAAGACTGCAGTGCGGGAGGCAATCCGTGCTGCATCAGATCATCCAGACGAAGCCTTTGCATGGGTACAGGCGGTGTACGAGAAAGGGGCATCCGCTGAAACCCTCAGGGATGCTGGAAAGTTTCTTACTCTCGATACCAAAATCCTTGCTGCGTTGTCCAGAGTCGCGAAGGGAGAGCTTGCACGCCAGATTCTGAACTACAAGGAGACAGAGGCGGCCCATGGTAGAGCAGTCCGTGGTCGCCAAGTCCTGCTTATGTTTGAATCATTTTTCAAAACGAACGAAGAAGTAGGATCCTTGTACTCAGTAGAGGACCTGTTGAAGGTTACGTTGATTAATGACGATTTAGGGACCTTTGTGCACAACTGGGAGTCCGTCATCGCAGGTATTTCTCACATGCCAGATGAAACTACACTGCGAGACATTCTCTTGAGGGAACTTCGGAAGTCGCATCGCCTAAAGTATGATCTTGACACGTACGACCGAGCGAAGGATGGTACGGACATGTACGGACCAGCATAGCTACCGCTTCCTCATGGACAGCATCCGCAACCTCCTCACTCGAGAACGCATCAGGAAGAATGAATGGTAACAAGCCGAGATGCAAGCACAGATGCAAAAGGCCAGACTTCGCATGCGAGCACTGTGCCCCAGATCTCGGAGTCTTGAGAGTTGCTACACCAGCGCGTAAGGATGATCGCAGTCTTGACATCATCGCAGATACCGGCAGTGAGGAGGATTTGATCAGCATCTCCGACTTGAAGGATTACTTCGAGGACGATGGCATTAAGGTCGAGTCGTCCCCTGTCAACCTCTACACCGCCAATGGCACAGTTGAGGCTTCGTCAAGAACTCAGGTCAACATCCCCGCGTTGGGCAGTAAGCTCGAATTCGTGGAACTCCTCGATACCCCGCCTGTGTGCTCAGTCGGGAAGAAGTGCATGGAGCAAGGGTATGGATTCTACTGGCCCCCGGGGCAGCTCCCATACTTCGTCAAGCCGGACGGCAATAAGCTCCAGTGTGATCTTCGAGGCAATGTTCCCGTATTCAGCAGTTCTGGGAAGAATTCCGGATCCCCAGCAACTGTCGCAGCAAACAATGAAAGCGGGAAGATGGCTCCTACCTGCTCGGTGAAGCAGGGTTTTCAGTGAAGAGCTGCCCGCAAGGGCATGCCGCCGCAGCCGGACCACTACCAGGAGCTCCAGATGGTGAAGATCCGGTCCCGGCGGCAGAGGAGGGAGACCACCCAGAATGGTTGGCCCCTCAAGAAGGATTCCCCTCTCGACGGAATGAACAAGGCCCAACTATTGAAAATGGGATGGACGACGGTGAAGGGCAACCCTCGCATCAAAGTCGCCCATAAGCCCAAGACCTTTCGTACTCCTGCTCCTCGCTTTCCCAGGCATCGTGTTCCCACGACTTGGGGCTTCATCGCGGGCGATTGGAAACTTCTGGAGGACAAGGTCAGCATGGACGAGCTCGATGCCGTATATGGCGATGTGCCGGAAGGCACGGTCATCATGGTAACCATCTTTGACCTCCCCGAGGACGAAGATGAAGAGACACCTGACAGCGACGTCGAGGTCCATGTGTTGAAAGGCAGACAGAATGAGGAGGTGCTACGTGCCGAGGCCAAGACAGTTCAGCACATGTTGAGCCACCGGCCTAAAAACCCATTCTGCCCTGTGTGCCAACGGGCAAAGATGTATGCACCTCATGCCCGGAAAAGAGGAGGCTCGAGTACTGTGCATAGCAAGAGCTTCGGTGACCACATCACCATCGACCACATCATCACCCGGGACGCTAAGGACTATGGCTTTGAAGGACAAACTGTAGCACATGTTGTCAAGGATGTCTTTACGAAGTTCCGCTATGTCTACCCGTCCGACAATAAGAGCGGTGAGAAATGTTATGAAAATCTTTTACATTTTCTACAGGTCGACGATACCGTCAAGGTCGTTTACTCTGACAACGCCAATGAGTTCGACTACGCGGTCAAGCTGCTCCAAGCTAGACACAATACCTCGAGGGAGTATGTGGACCAGAACAAAGCGGTCATCGAAAGAGAAATCCGCACCATTTTGGAAGGGACCCGCGCTAATCTTGTGCAGGCGGGCCTTCCTGACAAGCTCTGGCCACTTGCTTCTCAACATCATGCGATGTCTTTGAATGTTTCTAAGCGTTTTGACAATGGTTTGGTGCCATGGTCTCAGAGATTCGGCGAAGAGTTCACTGGTAAGCTTGTTCCGTTTGGGGCCAAGATCTTGTATTGGGCTGATCCTAAGCAAAAACAACCGAATAGGTCAAAGTTTGCGGGAACAGGGATCGAAGGGATTTTCCTCGGGTATCACATCCAGCCTGGCTTCATCTTCAAGGAAGAGTACTTGGTTGCTCCCTTGCAGGGAATACAAGAAGCCATTGAGAATGATGCCTTCAGGACTTTCAGGGCAAAACGCCTTGAGCTTCTGGATGGAGACTTCGTATTCCCTTTAGCGCCAGCTCATCAAGCTCTGGGCAACCAGAAGCCGCCGGAACTTGATGACCAGCACCACAATGCGATTGAAGACAAAGATCCTCATCACGAAGAACCGGACTCTGCTTATGGCATTGGCCGCATCAGTGATGACGAAGACGAAGCAGATGAGCACCCGCCAGGGGGGTCATGGGATGATGTGGTTTATCCCGAGCGCTACGATCCTCTTGACGATGTTCCTGCACCCATCAAGGCTAAGTTGTCGAAGGCCGCACCTTCCTGCCTCCCCGGCGAGGACATTGGGGTACCATACGGTTATCGTTGGGATGGGGAAAGACTCATAAAGCAGAAGGGTCGCTCACCTCCACCTGGTATCGAGGCCAAAGTATGGGGATCGTTGTCCGCCAAAGAGAAGCATGAAGCTTTGGCCCGACATCAAGCCGAAAAACAAGCCAGAATTGACGAGGACTACAAGGAAGCGGTTAAGAGCATACCTGCGATGCCTGTGGTTCATGGTATGGTAGAAGACCACCGACCAAAACTGCAATCCTTGTATGAGGCAAAGCTCCTCGACATCACGAGGGAGATGTACGCAGTAGTGGCGAAAATCCTATCGGCGAAGGAGATCGAAAGTAATCCCGCTGCACAGGAGGCCCTCGACAAAGAGTGGAAGAAGCTTGTTGATAACGGTTGCTGGGTTGACGCACGCTGGCTGGCGCCCCCGCAACCCAGCCGCCTGCCGCTGCCCCAGCACTAGGCAGCCCCGGGGCGAGCGCCTCTTGTAGGGTCGACCCTCTGACCGTCGTCTGCAGTTGCAAAAAGGCGCGAGGAAAAACAAAAAAAAAAGAAAGTGAGGGAGTATGATTCCGCTGCGGCAGAAGCTCGCAAGTCCAACGAAAAGGTGCACTTTGGGAAGATTTTCGAGATAGGAACCTTAAAGGGATCCGAGCTCAAGGAGAACGACCCGAATCGCCGCTATAAAGGACGCTCGGTTTTCCAAGGCAACAAAGTTGTGGACGAGAACTCCGATCATGCTCTCTTCGCGGACATGTCTAGCAGTCCGGCTTCTATGGAGGCGGGCAAAATCCTCGACGTTTTCGGTTCTCAGCCAGGCTTCGCGATCCAGCAGGCAGATGCCAAGCAAGCGTACACTCAGGCCCTCTTCACTGGAGTTGCAACCTGAGTGAGGTTACCGCGCAACAGATGGCCAAAGGACTGGAAAGGAATGAAGGATCCAGTCGTTCGTTTAAAGCTCGCATTATACGGGCATCCCGACTCAGGTGGGATATGGGAACGCCACTGCGAGACTGAACTCAAGAAGGTGGGATTCGAACCCGTGCTCGCGGACATCTGGAAGAGTGTGTTTTACAACGCCGATTTGGAGCTCTTAATGGTCATTTACGTTGACGATTTCAAGCTCGCTGGACCTACGAAGAACATTCAGAAAGGCTGGGAATCCATTGCCAGTGTCATCGACATGGACCCCGCCGAGGTGATTGGACATTACTTCGGATGCCAGCACGTAGAGGAAAAGAACGTCACGCTACCAAAAGAGCACCATCCCTTCCACTACGTCTTCGAACCCGAGAAAGCAGCTGCACCTGCTAAAAGCTCAGAGGATAGATGGGATGTGGTTCCAGAAATGATGTTGGCTGTTCAGCACCACAGCTACCCCAGGAAGCGCCTGTATATGCCCTCCGAGGATGACATTCGAAGGTTCCCTACGCTTGGTTTACAACGTTTTACTGTTCAGGGGGGCGAACTGTGGGTAGCAAGGGCAAGGTCCTACGGCTTCTTTTGTTGACGATGACCAAAAGATCTGGGACGGTAGCAATTTGGACACTTGCAGGAAACCTGTACTGCTCAACCCTCACATCCGACACGCTGTTCAGCCCTTCACTGGTACCAGGCATTCGTTCATTGCCTGAACATCAGGTCTGCATGAACCTCGCTAAGGACAAATGCTTCAAGGAGTGGTGGACAGGCGAGACGTACTTTGACCTCGCAGGCCGATCGTCGGATGAGTTCGGACTGGCAGTTGCAGCTACTCGCAAGGGTAAGCCGGTTCGAAACAAGGCAGAAGCTAAGAAGGAGGTCAAGCAGAATAAGTTCGTCACGCTTTCTAGGGATCAGGTTGAGTGGCCCTTAGTAAATCCCACCTTGCCATGCGAGCAGCGAAAAGCACCTTCATGAGGACCTTGCTGGCAATGGGCTGAAGGCGTCCGGTCCGTTCCGTTTCCCCTACGATGGGTGAAGCCATACGATGTTCATGAAAAGGGGTAGCAACTGACTTTAGCGATTTGCGATCCACTTTAGCCAGTTCACAATAACGGTCTACACATGAATGTAGGAAGTCCTTCATGTCATACGTGATCCTCGTGACAGGCTTTGTCGTAGCACCTGGCTTCTCAGTCGCTTGCATCAAGGGTTACAAAGTGGAGTGCTGATTGTGACCTTGGACTGCATCGCCTCATTTCCTACATCAACTCCTCCATTGATGTAACCATGAGTGGATTCATTGGGGATTCGATTATGGACTGTAGGCTGTGGTTATTCAGTGATGCCGACTTTGCAGGGGAATATGATGCCAAATCCACAACTGGTTGTGCGCTGTTCCTTGTTGGTCCTAACACGTACTACCCCATCAATGCCTTTAGCAAGAAGCAAACATCGATCACGATGAGTTCTACTGAATCCGAAGTGGTGTCAGCCAATCAGGGTGTGCGTGCCCAAGGCCTGCCGACACTCAGCTTATGGTACTTCCTTTTTTTTTTCCACTCCTTTTTGCGTCCGCAGGAGCGTCCAGGTGGGGGGGGGCCTCCTACGTTCACCTAGGCCGCGGGGAGGCGGCTGTCGGAGACCTGCTCAGTCTCGCGAGCCTGCGCCAGAACGTCCCCCAAGGGAGGCGCGTCGCCCTCGCCCTGCTCCGCGCTTGCAAGGGGGAGCTCAAGGAGCGACGACGCGTACGCGCGCTGCGCCGCCACCGCCAACAAACCCGTCCATCTGTGGACGCTAGCTTGGCGCGTGGCGGACCGCAGTCGCGTTGGGGCCGCACGGGCACGGGCATCGGCGAGCAGGCGGAGGAATGTGACCGTCTCCGCCGTGAGCCTCCCGCCCACCTCCAGCCCCACGACGACCAGCTTGCAGCGGCGGGCCGCCAAGATCTCCGGGTAGGTTTCTTGGCGCTTCCGCCTAGCCGCGTCGGAAGCGGCCGCTCCTGGCTCGCGATCTGCCCTCGCTCGAGCCGTGCCGTCCCGCGAGACGGGGCTCACGAGCGTGGTATCAACCGCGACTTGTGCTCCCTGGTAGAGGGGGAGGCCGTTGGCCAGTACCTCGATGCGGCGGGCGTCCGCCAGCGGAACATCAAGGTTCATGTCGCGGAGGAAGACATTGTTGGCCACCCTGGCGCCCGCTTCGCGGCACACTCTCGCGGCCGCCCGCTCCAGGGGCGCGCCGCGCGGGCCCAACACGCCTGCTGTGGGGCAGGCCGTGCGGTGGTCACCCCAGACGTCGAGAGCCCCACCGCAACGGCAGCGTCGTGGGGCGTGGGGTAAGGGCGCTCGAAGGCGTCGGAGCAGTAGGACGCGCATGCACTCACTCGGCATGCGGAACTCCGGTGCCGTGGGGAGCGCGGTGACAGCCCGCGGCCCACCAGGGCCCGCCTGAGACAGGAGCAAAGCACGCGAGGCCGGATCGAGGTCAGATAAAAGGCTCTCGCATGCTGTCCTGTCCTGGCAGGCCACGGCGGCGCGTTGCCATCCCCGCAGTGTGTCGCCATGTGTGCGCGGTTCGGGCGCTGCTGGCGGTCGTTGGCCGCCCAGCAGGGACTCCCACGGTGGCACTTGGAATCCCTGCGCCCGCAATGACTCCGCAGCGTGGACCAAGGCTGCAACACTAGGGGCGGGTGCTGGGCCTCCTTGCGCGACGACGATGGCCTGTTGCAACGTTTCCGCTATTGAGCGGGGGTGCCTGGCGCGTAGGACGGGGAGTGTGTCTGCCCAACGCCCAGTACGCTGCCAAACGGCCGGTCTCTGCAGAACGGAGGCCGAGTCCGCCAAGCCTGAGGGGGAGATGTGCCCGGCGGATCGCAAGCGGATCAAAAATCAACGGCTCGTCATTGCCGAGTAAGCGTCCCAAGCATCCGAGGACTGCTGCATCGTGACGCCGTGCGAATTCGCCTGTAACGCCTGGCGGCAAAACCCGCAAGAGGTAGTTGCTGCGTGGCGCGGCGCGGAAGAGCCGGCCGCCAGGCCGAGCCGTGGGCTGAGAAAAGGGTTACAAAAGAGTCTATTGTTGCACGCATTGATCCAGAGCTTGACGAGATTCGCTATGGTACGGCTAGACCAGATGGTTTGTCCATTGCAGACATCAATGGTTTGCATGTGCAGTTGCCCACATCTTTTGCTATTCGTCATGCCGAAGACAATCAAGCGATTATCACATGGTTGTTGTCTGGTCAAGCTGGAAGGGCACTTTCGACTCTTGAATGTTGACACTGGGGAACAAGTGGCGGATGTGTTTACTAAGCCTTTCACAGAACGAATTACGTGGATACACGCTCTTAAGCTGATTGCTCCTACGACCAAAACAGTCGACCACGCACCTGATCGCAAGTCTAAATCCGCCGCAGCTCCAGCTTCCCCTCCGCTTACGAAGATTTCGCAGGAGCAAGTTGAGGAGGCTGCAAAAATCTTAAACAAGGCCGGACGGTACGACTTTGATGATTTTGAGCAGGTCGCTGAGATGATGCACGACGCTTTGAGAATGTCCAACTCAAGACTTCGCCGCTGTATAGGCACTGACGACCAAAAGGCACCGAAGTACTTCGTTTTTGGGCTGTGGACACACGCGGGCTGTTTTGGTATCACCAAAAGAACGCAGCAGTTTCCCAACTTGTGCCGCTACATGAACGAGTTTGTGAAGCATCATGCTCCTCGGTCCTTTACTTGGTCTTCGCTCGTTGTGAATTTCATGGGAAAAGCGGGTGCTCATCAGGGGGGTGGTTCAAACTGGCCAAAGTGGACCAACATGTTCTCCACTCGCATGGCTTTAGGACGCCCAAAGCTCAGTTGTCCTCAGCATGTGTTTGTTTGTTAAAGTCCCCTCACGATGAGGGGGGCACAACAACTCAAGCGAATCAAGCTAATTTCTTCTCTTCGGTCGAAAAGCGCGCATCGTTCGAGCACACACAAACATACACCACATGCACGACAGCGTTGGTTGAGCTTGCAACTCCTGTTTTTGATGCCAGCCGGGCTTCTCAAAGGGTAGAAGTTTCTACTACTCCGGCAAAAATGGCGAGACTTGTCACTGACCTGTCGCATCTGGCGATGGTTTCATGTGCGACACTGGTCGTCCTGTGGCCTTGCAGTACCACCTCAACGGCATCGTGCAGGGAGGCCTCAACGCTGAATTCCTCGCTCTGGGAGACACAGATCAGCATCTCATGACAAGGAACAGCTACAAAGCCTTTCCCCCTCAAACAATCGCTAGCCTGAGTTTTTCGGATGAGGAGACACCAAGTCCCATACCTTTACAAGCTCAGCTGCATCAGCGATGAGGGTCTTGCCAAGCTCAGACCGATAGCAAAGGAGCATCGGAATGAGTATTTCCTCATGGTGACGGATTCTGTATCTTCGCTTGGCCGTCAGAACAACAAAGGCAAATGGAAGTACCGCACCATCGAGAATGAGATCATCGCCGTTGGTCAGGCCTCCCGGTATGTGGATCAAAAGTACCACATGTGCTGGGGCAAGACGTTGTCGTGGCTGACTTGGCAAGTCCAGGAATCAGTGAAGGAGATCAAAAGCCGCGACTCATCTGCTGTTATAGATGTAGTCATCTGGTGGAATGCAAATGGGTGGTCGGTCGTAGGGGCTGTGTGCCCTCTCGTCTCGCGCCAGGGGCGGCGTTTGAAGACGCAGCTTTCCTTGCAGACCCCGAGAGCGTGGCTCGTAAAATTTGGCGTTGCGCCGATGCACTAGCCACCCTCGCGGGTGAGCCGAGCACAGGATTCGTCAGGATCCTGGGCAACGCCAGCCACGATTGCTACGACCTGCATCCGGCCTACAACTCCTGCCTGGGTCTGCAGACTCAGTGCGCGACCGCAATTGCTTCCAACCTCGACTACTACGATTCTTTTCACCTGCCAGACACCTCGGACAACCGCAAGAAACTGCAATCCTATTTGCAGGCCACGATCAACTTGGCGGGGTGGGAGTGGCGTGCCCAGTCCTATGCGAACGCTTTGGACCGCCTCATCGAAATGTTCCCGTATGTGGAACCAGAAGAAGGGCACCGCCTGAACTCCCCGCCGGCCACGGAGGCGCTTCATCTCTACAAGGAGTTGGTCGAGGAGCCCCGAAGGAGAATGCTTGCGGCAAAGGTGAAGCCGGCCCCGGCGAAGGACATCACCCCCGCAGACATGTGGTGGGAGATCCCGAACGCAGACGGCGTTGATGAAGTGGAAGGCGAAGCGGAGAGCGAGCAGGAAGACAAGGAGGTTGAAGCTGTCGACCTCGAGCACCCTGCCGTCTCCGACCTATCCTCCATTGCCATCCAAAACCACATCGTGATTGAGGATGAAACTGGAAAAGTGGAGTACGTCGAGCCAGAAACCGTCATCTTGGTTGACGAGGAAAAGCACCGTGCGCCTCTTTCCTCTGGACCCGGCAGAGCCACTTCGTCCAAAGCCACCCGCAAGGGTGTGCCGTCTGGTGCTCGGGACGTCGCCGACAGGCGGGAGATGTACGAGCCGGTTGGTTCCATGCACGGAACCGCAGAGCAGTGGTCCGGCGATCAGCCCTGCGACCGTTACTGGTATGGCGGCTCAATGTACGAGCTGGAGCTTATCAGTCCGCAGGATCTGACATACTACTCCCGGAAGGCGAACTTCAAGCACGGGGATCTAAAGCTGCTCACAAAGATGCTCCGCGGCCACGAAAACGAGCGATACCAGTTGGTATTCGACGTAGCGCTGTGGACGGATGTCGATGCAGTACTCGGCCTTTTCAACAACGTCACAGGGCGACAATGGGGCGTAAGACTCATGGGCGTTCCGGTTCCTGCTGCTGGGTTTGTCGTTGTTCCCAAACTACTACGTCTACTACGACTACTACGACTAGTACGACTAGTACGACTAGTCTTTTCCTCGCGCCTTTCTCCAGCAGCACCATCCTGACAAGTCCCCGACCCCGGCGGTCCCGACTTAGGGCCGTGGTGGCATGCGCCTTGGCTGCTCGGCATCCGCCAGCCCCAGGACATGATCCAGCGGCGGCCCGCAGCCCGCCGCGGCAGCTGTCCGGACTGCCGGGGGGGCACGCTGGGCACGCAGCCTGGCGAGATCTTGCACGAAGCGGATCGCCCCCTCGTTCCATCTGCCGCCAACCTCGCTGCCCAAAACAAGGAGCCTCGCTTTCGGCGCTCAGCGACCCGCATGGCCCCGTCCACATCCTCGGCACATGGCTGGGGATGGCCCATGCGTGTGGGCGGGGGGACACTAACGTCGCGTCGCAACATAGGGCGCCGCCATTGGGCGTGGCTCCGTGCACGACAAGATCGAGGCGGCGACGGTCGCGTCGCAAGGCGGCGCGCACATGTGCAGCGAGGGCGTCGGCACCAGCTCGCACCTGCAGGGCGAATTGATGTGGGCGCGTGGCGTGGTCGAATATGTTGGCCCAGCCCTTGGCCAGCGTCCTGAACCAGCCGTCGAAAGACATCCCCCGTTGCTATCCCGCGGACGCCCCCATCCGGTACCAGCCTTGGTCCTCTAAGGTACGACGTGCTTGCGCCGCCTCTGCGAGACAACGCGGGCCATTTCCAACCTCAGATTCGAGTTGTTGCACGTAGCTGTCCGCGCACCGCGGCATGGCGTCGGCCCAGGAGGCCCCGTAAGCTGCAGATAGCTGCAGGCGCCGTGGCCTGTGCTGGCTGCAAGCCGAGGCCGCCCAGCGTTCCTGGGAGCTCGGGACAAACCAGCGTGCCAAAATCCCAGAAAAAAACAAGGCCAGTCACCTGCCGCTTCGACACAGCCGTGCAGGCACAAACGTAAGTGTCCTTGTTCATCCGCCACCTCGTGCGCGCCCGCACGCGCTCCACAGCCACCCTTTTTGTGCCAGTGACACCGCCTCGCCGCCTGTGCCGCAGCACGCGCATGGGCCTCCAATCTCCTCTCACTCCACCTCGTCCGGGCACGTTTTTTTGTTTTGCATGTTTTTTGTTAAAAAAAAATATCCGCCGACCCCAGCCGGGGGCGGCGTCAGTGAAGACCCATTGCCCCTACCACCTACTCCACCCCATCCAAAGCTCTGGCCCATGCTCCCACTCTCCATCCCTTTGACCCACCCCTCATGGACCCAGCTCCCTACCCCTTACCCCTCACGCACCCTGCCCCGCCGCCCATGCCCCTCATGGACCCATGGGTTCTGGCCCCACGGCTCCCCTCCGCCCTTACCTCCACCACCCACGCACCCGCTCCCCGCCCATCCGCCCTTCCCGCTCCGCATACATTCCCCTTGCCCAAGCCCCCCACGCACCCCGCCATGCTTTTCATGGACCTATGGCTCCTGGTCCTATTCTTCATCCCTTGAGCTGCTCCACCCCCACCCGCAACCCCACCCCCACCCCGCACGCACCCTGCCCCGCCGCCCGTGCTTGTCACGGGCCCCTTGCTCCTGGCGTCATGGCTCCACCCCCACCCCCAACCCCCACCCCCAACACCCCACCCTTTCCACACTTCCAACCCCCACCCCCACCACCCACGCACCCCGCCCCCCCACTGGACCCATGGCTCCTGGCCCCATTGGTGTTGGTCACATTCTTCATCCCTCGACCTGCATGGCTGCCAACGCTGGTCCTATTATGGCCCCTGCTCCACCCCAACCCCCAACCCCCACCCCCATACCGTACGCATCCTGCCACCCCCAACCCCCAACCCCCACCCCCACCCACCCACACTTCCAACCCCTACCCCCACCCCCCACGCACCCCGCCCCCCACTGAACCCATGGCTCCTGGCCCGTGGCTTTTCAGCTGACTTTAAAGGGCCCCAGTGCCCGGGGCCCTCCGCCCGCTCCGCCCTCCGCCCTTCCAGCTCCGCCCACTCTCCTCTGGCCCATGCTCCCACTCTCCATCCCCTTGACCTACCCCTCATGGACCCAGCTCCCTACCCCTTACCCCTCACACCCCTCACGCACCCTGCCCCGCCGCCCATGCCCCTCATGGACCCATGGGTTCTGGCCCCACGGCTCCCCTCCGCCCTTACCCCCACCACCCACGCACCCGCTCCCCGCCCGTGCTTGTCATGGGCCCCTTGCTCCTGGCGTCCTGGCTCCACCCCCACCCCCAACCCCCACCCCCAACACCCCACCCTTTCCACACTTCCAACCCCCACTCCCACCACCCACGCACCCCGCCCCCCCACTGGACCCATGGCTCCTGGCCCCATTGGTGTTGGTCACATTCTTCATCCCTCGACCTGCATGGCTGCCAACGCTGGTCCTATTATGGCCCCTGCTCCACCCCAACCCCCAACCCCCACCCCCATACCGTACGCATCCTGCCACCCCCAACCCCCAACCCCCACCCCCACCCACCCACACTTCCAACCCCTACCCCCACCCCCCACGCACCCCGCCCCCCACTGAACCCATGGCTCCTGGCCCGTGGCTTTTCAGCTGACTTTAAAGGGCCCCAGTGCATGCCCGGGCCCTCCGCCCGCTCCGCCCTCCGCCCTTCCAGCTCCGCCCACTCTCCTCTGGCCCATGCTCCCACTCTCCATCCCCTTGACCTACCCCTCATGGACCCAGCTCCCTACCCCTTACCCCTCACACCCCTCACGCACCCTGCCCCGCCGCCCATGCCCCTCATGGACCCATGGGTTCTGGCCCCACGGCTCCCCTCCGCCCTTACCCCCACCACCCACGCACCCGCTCCCCGCCCATCCGCCCTTCCCGCTCCGCATACATTCCCCTTGCCCAAGCCCCCCACGCACCCCGCCATGCTTTTCATGGACCCATGGCTCCTGGTCCTATTCTTCATCCCTTGAGCTGCTCCACCCCCACCCGCAACTCCCACCCCCACCCCGCACGCACCCTGCCCCGCCGCCCGTGCTTGACATGGGCCCCTTGCTCCTGGCGTCATGGCTCCACCCCCCGCACGCACCCTGCCCCGCCGCCCGTGCTTGTCATGGGCCCCTTGCTCCTGGCGTCATGGCTCCACCCCCACCCCCAACCCCCACCCCCAACACCCCACCCTTTCCACACTTCCAACCCTATTATGGCCCCTACTCCACCCCAACCCCCAACCCCCACCCCCATACCGTACGCATCCTGCCACCCCCAACCCCCAACCCCCACCCCCACCCACCCACACTTCCAACCCCTACCCCCACCCCCCACGCACCCCGCCCCCCACTGAACCCATGGCTCCTGGCTTTTCAGCTGACTTTAAAGGGCCCCAGCGCATGCCCGGGCCCTCCGCCCGCTCCGCCCTCCGCCCTTCCAGCTCCGCCCACTCTCCTCTGGCCCATGCTCCCACTCTCCATCCCCTTGACCTACCCCTCATGGACCCAGCTCCCTACCCCTTACCCCTCACACCCCTCACGCACCCTGCCCCGCCGCCCATGCCCCTCATGGACCCATGGGTTCTGGCCCCACGGCTCCCCTCCGCCCTTACCCCCACCACCCACGCACCCGCTCCCCGCCCGTGCTTGTCATGGGCCCCTGGCTCCACCCCCACCCCCAACCCCCACCCCAACACCCCACCCTTTCCACACTTCCAACCCCCACTCCCACCACCCACGCACCCCGCCCCCCCACTGGACCCATGGCTCCTGGCCCCATTGGTGTTGGTCACATTCTTCATCCCTCGACCTGCATGGCTGCCAACGCTGGTCCTATTATGGCCCCTGCTCCACCCCAACCCCCAACCCCCACCCCCATACCGTACGCATCCTGCCACCCCCAACCCCCAACCCCCACCCCCACCCACCCACACTTCCAACCCCTACCCCCACCCCCCACGCACCCCGCCCCCCACTGAACCCATGGCTCCTGGCCCGTGGCTTTTCAGCTGACTTTAAAGGGCCCCAGTGCATGCACCGGGCCCTCCGCCCGCTCCGCCCTCCGCCCTTCCAGCTCCGCACACTCTCCTCTGGCCCATGCTCCCACTCTCCATCCCCTTGACCTACCCCTCATGGACCCAGCTCCCTACCCCTTACCCCTCACACCCCTCACGCACCCTGCCCTTGGCTCATGGTCCACGGCCCATGGATGTGGCTTCTCAGCTGACTTTAAGGGCCCCAGTGCATGCCCAGGCTCCGCTCCGCCCGCTCCGCCCTCCGCCCTTCCAGCTCCGCTACTCCCCTCTGGCCCATGCTCCCACTCTCCATCCCCTTGACCTACCCCTCCCTCCCCACCCACCCTAAACCCCTCACGCACCCCGAGCCATGGACCCATGGCTCCTGGCCCCATGGCTCCCCATTCATTATGGTCCACGGCCCAAGCAGGTGGCTTCTCCGCCCCACCACCTCTGCCCTTCCCGCTCCGCATACTCCCGCCCACGCCCAAGCCCCCCACGCACCCCGCCATGCTTCTCATGGACCCATGGCTCCTGGTCCCATTCTTCATCCCTCGACCTGCATGGCTGCCAATGCTGGTCCGAAAAATGGCCCCTCACCCCCAACCCCCCCCACCCCGCACGCACCCTGCCCCGCCGCCCACGCTTGTCATGCACCCATGCATGGCTCCGGCCCACCGCCCCACCCCCACCCCCCACGCACCCCGCCCCCCACTGGACCCATGGGTTGTGGCTCATGGTCCACGGCCCATGGATGTGGCTTCTCAGCTGACTTTAAAGGGCCCCAGTGCATGCCCGCCCCCTCCGCCCGCTGCCCGCTCCGCCCTCCACCCTTCCAGCTCCGCCTACTCCCCCTTGGCCATGCTCCCACTCTCCATCCCCTCGACCTCCCCGCTTGGCCCGCTTGCTCTACCCCCACCACCCACGCACCCCGCCCCCCGCCATCCCTTCCCGCTCTCCCCTTCCCCAAGCCCCCCACGCACCCCGCCATGCTTCTCATGGACCCATGGCTCCTGGTCCCATTCTGCATGGCTGCTGGTCCTAGCATACCTCCCCCCTTGCCCAAGCCCCCCCACGCACCCCGCCATGCTTCTCATGGCTCCTGGTCCCATTCTTCATCCCTCGACCTGCATGGCTGCCAACCACCCCCACACTTCCAACCCCCACCCCCCCCACTGGACCCATGGCTCCTGGCCCCATTGGCTCATGGTCCACGGCCCATGGATGTGGCTTCTCAGCTGACCCCAGTGCATGCCCCGGCCCTGCCCGCTCTGCCCGCTCCGCCCTCCGCCCTTCCAGCTCCGCCTACTCCACTCTGGCTCATGCTCCCACTCTCCATCCCCTTGACCTACCCCTCATTCATGGACCCAGCTCCCTACCCCTTACCCCTCACGCACCCTGCCCCGCCGCCCATGCCTCATGGACCCATGGCTCCTGGCCCCATGGCTCCCCAGCCCAAGCAGGTGGCTTCTCCGCCCCTACCCCCACCACCCACGCACCCCGCCCCGCCCATCCGCCCTTCCCGCTCCGCATACTCCCCCCCTTGCCCAAGCCCCTCACGCACCCCGCCATGCTTCTCATGGACCCATGGCTCCTGGTCCCCTTCTTCATCTCTTGAGCACCGCACCCCGCCCTTCACTGGACCCATGGCTCCTGGCCCCATTGGCTCCTGGTCCCATTCTTCATCCCTCGACCTGCATGGCTCCCAAACCCTGACTGGGCGGCCCGGCGCTTCCGCCATGGTCTCCGCCGCCACGGCGGTTTAGGGGTTCGGGTTTGTGGTTTCGAGTTTGGGGTGTACGTCGAGGCCTCAGGTTCAAGTCTCCTGGTTACGGGGGTTTAGGGTTTGGGGGTTTGGGGTTTCAGGGTTGCAGGTTTCGGGTTTGCGGTTTGCGGTTTTAGATTTGGGGTTTAGCCCCAACTCCCTGCGCATCAGGGCTCCATGTTTCGCCCCCCTGAACTCTACAACCTGACCAAGCCCTGCGCATATATCTATATATATATATATACATAATCCGCGGCCGGAGCCCACAGTGCCTTGGCCCCCCTTGGAGGGGGTCGGCGGCACTGGCGGTAGCCATTAAATCGGGCAGCGCGAGGTCCCCAAGGACCGAGCATTGGCGGACCTTTTAGCCCGGGTCGTCCCGGGAATAGCCTTGCTGGCCTCTGGCCTTCTGCGAAGCAGAATTAGGCCGGACGCCAGTGCCGCCGACCCCCGCGTGCCGCCGGTGAACGGTTTTTTTTTCGTGGTTTTTTGCGTCGCCACGGAGGCCCCCAGAGGGCGCGCATCATGAGCATCAGCGGGTCCAGCCCGGGACCCCCAGGCGCGCATCAGGAGCATCAGCGGCTCACGGGGCGGGACCCCGGGGGCGCATCAGGAGCATGATGCCCCCAAAGGGCGGGCATAAGCGACGTGTCTAAGCCCGGGGCTAGGAAAAAGGGAGTTTAGGGGCCTTATAAAGTGCTTAGAAACGTTAAGGGAGTCTAGGAGCCTCAAACGCTTAGAGACTTGAAGGGAGTTTAGGGGCCTGAAAATGCTTAGAAACTTAACGCTTAGAGATTTTAAGGGAGTTTAGGGGCCTCAACATGCTTAGAAACTGCTCGCCCCGGGCTTCTGCGTGCGCTGCCCGCCCATGGGCGCAGCCCCTTAAAATATGTTTTGCAACGTCGTCCAGATGGCATCGTCATGTCCCCCGGCGTACGCTGCAAACGCTGAGGGGGGCATGGTGCGAATGGCATGGCAAGTGCGAGGCGAGGCGCACGTAAGCAAAAGCAGCTATGCGCATTGAAGGTCGGAAGCTTGGGCATTTGGTCGAAAAGCTCTTGTTCGGCGCGCAGCCTTTTTGCAGCCAAGGCCGGGTGCCCCAACGGCGGACCGAAAACAACTACGCCTCGTGGGCATCGGCCTTGACGATCCCAGACGGATTTTTTTTGCGACGGATTCTTAAACTAACGATGTCTGAATCGTGGCTTCAATAAATGTTTATTGGACGCCTGAACACGTGAGGAAAAGGTTGTACATCACAACTTTCGCAAGCTGCAAAGAGCCAGCCCACCGGTGCTGACTGCCCATTTCGCCGTTGAGTACAACAGATCCGACAGCGCGCACATCACGAAAGCTAGTGTAGTGATGCTTGCGTTTCTACCTCACTCATGCGATGTGCTGATGCCTGGAGCCCTCCTCGCCAGCTCTGTTTTGCTGGTGTGGGTGGTGGTGCCTCGCCAGCTGTTACCTTTCCGTTGCTGGTGCAGCTGCGTGTGCAGATCCCTGGAGCCCGCCTCGCCAGCTCTGTTTCATCTCCCTTGCTGGTGCGGGTGGTGATGCCTGGAGCCCGCTCTGTTATCTCTCCGTTGCTGGCTGATGCCTGGAGCCCTCCTCGCCAGCTCTGTCACCTCTCCGTCCTGGGGCCCGCCTCGCCAGCTCTGTTTCCTTTCCATAGCTGCTGCAGCTGCGTGTGAAGATAAGCATGCTTGCATCCGACCTTGCCCTGTTGCCGCCCTAGCTCCTCTAGCCTGGACCTGCTAGCTTTTGTCCACGGGTTGGCCCTGCGGGCACAGCGGACTGGGCTTGCAGAGTGCTTTGACCGCGTCCCTGCAGCTTTGTTTGCGTCCTGGGGTGTCGTCCTCGGTTCGCCAGTGGGGCACCCGGCCTTCATGCAGGCGTGGGCTGTGGTGGTCATGTTTTCGTTTGCCGGTTCTTCGGCTGATGAGGTTGCGTCCGTGCCTTTTGTTGCTTATCGTAAACCAACAGGCCTTGCTCCATCAAACTCCAAGACATCCAAAAACCATCCTTTTGCCGCGGGTGACCCGTGGGTGTAAAGGGGGGACACCAATGTGTCATCGCAACAAAGCGCCTGCGTGGGCGGTGGCGCCATACACCACGAGGTCAAGGCGCCTGCGGTTGTCCAATGGGATGTCGGAGGGGCGGTCGTGTGAACCACTGTCGCGGCAGTGTTGCAGCACGAGTTGACCTTCGGCGCCCACGGCCTCACACGCGCACCGATGCCCGCTCCACAACTTCTTGCACGTCTATCCAGCACACCGACAAGGGCGTCGACACGCTTCGCCATACCCTAGGTCAGAGCGGCAGTGCCAAACGCAAGCATCGCCGCAAAGCGACATGCATTGCCTGCGGTGGGAGAGCGGTGGTGCTTTCGTGATGTTTCGTGGTCGCTCACTCCCCGCATCGGGGGCATGTTTGGTTCTGCGGGAAGCACGCAGCAACAGTATCAACCAGGCGCAGTGCAAAATGGCAAGAAAGGAGACAATCTGCGACAGCGCCACTTGCCCCGATGACCACGGGCATATTAGAGGTGCTTCGTACTGCCAACGTGGCGGGCCGATGTCATACCGGAGGATGAACCTGTTGGCGGGACGGTTCTGCGCTACTGCGCGGTCACCACATTGCAAGCCCGTTTGGTTGCACGATGGAACACGCTGCTGGACGACGAGGAACGTGTTGAGCTCCTAGCGCCCGCCGCGGGCAAACTCGGGGCGGGACTCGTGCCAGGCGAGGCTGTTGAAGCACTTCGACTGGAGCGGATCATCGCCGTTTTTTTCCTCCCCTGTCGCGCACTTCACCTGCCAACAAGCTGGGCGACGGTCCTTGCTGGCAGTCTGAATCTCGACTCGAATGGGCAATGTGCAGCGTGCAAAGCCTGTTCTCAACCGGTCGGGATCTCAGTCGTGGGGGCGGGGGGGAAGGCAGCAGGAGAGTTAGCGGGTTGGGAGGCTGCTCATCCCAGCAGACTTATGCAGCTCAGCTTCGCTGTCGCAGCCATTGAATTCGCCAAGGGGGCAGCTCAAAGCGTAAGCTGGCGGAGTCGCAACACGCCGCGACCGCGATCCGTCGGGAGATCAGCGCTGGGCCGCAGGCCACAAGTCACGTCATCCTCCCGAACCCCAACCTTTCAAACGCCCGTCGACCTGCGACTCCGCAACGCACGGCCCCTGCTGAGCTGTGTCCCGATCGCCTCATTGCTGGCCCGTTCGGCCGCCCCGTGAGCAATCATCGGCGGCAGGAGTCGCCGGGGCATGATGGGTGCGGATGCGGTTGCTGCGAAGGCGCCAGGGCGGCTGCCTCTGCCTCAAATGCGTCCACGTACATGGAGGCGCCGGCATACCACAAGAGTATGACAGGCAACAGCGCGCCAGCGTCAGGCGCGCCAGCGTCAGGCGCGCAGCGGAAAGCACGCAGCATGGCTTCTAGGCTGATGAAGTCGTAGGCTACGGCGGCGTTTGCAACAACGAAGACCCCAGGCAACAGAGAGCCCGACAGCAGAAGCAGGGCGGGCGACGCTGCGCACATTTCTCAGCGCTTGCGCGGCCGGCGCGAGTTGGCGAGTGGTATCCATGATGCGCAACTCTGGTCTGCCTCAGTGACCGAGACCACTGGCAAACATCTTGGATCGTACACGCAAGTTTCCCTCGCGCTACCTCGCGCTTTACGTGGAGTTCGCCACAATTGCCAGACGCCTACCACAGCTCTGCTTGGATGAAAGCGCCGGGTGCTGCACAGGGACCACAAGTGGCAGCTTCTCTTAGCATTCGTACCCACCCCTTGCGTCTCACGAAGTACCATCCTGTTCATTTAGAGTCCTTCGCCCCGATTAAGTTTCCACAGAATGTCTTGTTCAAGCTCACAGCCACCACCTGGATTGTTTTCCAATCATGTTTGCTTGCCTTACAGAGTAGTGAAGCAAAAATGAAGACCACCCAAGCGAGCCTTCTCACCGCCCATCGGATGCGGCGCTTCTTGCTTCAACCTGCTCCAACGCAAAGCAGCACAATGCTTAGAACGTGAAGCTGCGCGAGAGCATGCACGTGCACGCACACACACAAAGACAACACACACACACACACACACAAAAACAAAAAAAAAACACACACACACACACACACATGCAGTCATACACCAACACACGCAAGCACAAAAGATTAACAGGTTGGATGATGCCAATGTTCTGGTACGTGCTCAAGTTCTGGAGGAAGGGTCGAATGGGTAGAAGAGGAGAAGACGAAGGAGAAGAAGAGGCCAACGTTAGAAGATGAATGATGTGTTGCATGAATGTTCAAAAGTTGTTTAATATAGCAAAAGCTGATGGCTGTGTACTTGTGCATGCCAGACACCGGGGGTGGCACACATGAACATGATGGACGATGCTATGGTCCTCGTAACCATCATCACTTTTGACATTTAAGTTGACTGCGGCTGTCCAAAAAAGTGCAGACACGAGGGATGCTTCATCCTCGCGACTGTCGTCACTTTTGGCCAATTCTGCTTCAAAAGCGCAGACAGTTAGGAGGCTGAGGTTTTGAGATGCGTCATTCCCGTAACTGTCCTGACTTTTGGGTGAGAAGCGCAGACAGTCACGCAGACAAGGCACGTGGGACACGCCATCTTCGTGACTGTCACCCAACAGTAAACCTTGCTTCAACAGTGCTGACAGTCGTGAGGCGCATGTGTGAAAAGTCGGCACGATGTGAGTTTTCAGTGACTTCATACAGTGTCTCCCGATTTTGTGAACCATGGCTTCGACAAGATTCCATGGACGTCTCTCGCGATCTTGAGCTGCGAGCACGTGCACTTCGAGCGCCACCGACCTCCTCAACAGACATGGATAGAACTGGCAGAGAATCTCGCTACATTTTTTCACTTGTTGTCCTTTCTGAAAATATCGATCAGCTGCAAATGCGTTTCCGCCGTGACTTCAGAATCTCGCACTGGGGTTGGGCACTCCAGGGATGAGAGCAGAAGAGACATCTAACAACGCCACACCGAGGGTGGTAAATCCTTCTTTTTTAGCAATTTGAACACTAGCTTCAAGATGCAAGAGACTAGTTTGATTGGGTGCTCTGCATGCAATTAACCTGTGATTGAATATGTGCGCGCTTGGGCAAAAAGCGTCATGACGATAATGAGCCCAAAGAATTCTGTGAATGTTGATATAAAAAAGGGCTCTGATAGAACATGATGCAGGAAATTCGTCTGTGTTCACGTATGCGCTTATTGCTGCCCAGAAGCCCATAGACTTAGCGGGGGGCTTCTGGCACCTGTAATTATTTTAACGGATTTTTCATAACACTACAACCCTCGTGAATACCTTGGTAGGAGGGTTCTGTTTTGAATAGGCGGATAGAGAGGCAAAAAGCGGGGGGGGGGGGGGGGGGGGGGAAGGATTTTGTTGCCAAGTGATTTTATGATCGCCTTGGTCTTCGGCCGGACCGAGAAGCGTCTGGAACTCCCGAGAGGCGTCTGGAACCACCGATGCCGTGGGGGAGGGGGGCCCTTAGGAATCCTGAAACTTGAAAAACTTCCTGACATTCTCACGAGGTGCCAAGAGCACTGTAGCCAAGCAACAAACACGCGAGCACAAACACGACGCGCACCAAAGGTCTTGCACATCAGAACGTTTCAAGTTTTGCCTGAATGAACAGTGCTGCCTCAGACCCCATCATCCGAATATCACTCCAGCTGCTTGAAACCTTTAAATCCTTACCCACCTCATCTCGGCCACATACAGGAGATCAGCATTCACCTCCCCAACCTGGCAGGCGGACAAACGGTGAAATCCTAATTGGAGCAGCGAGAGGCTGCAAGCTGCATGGCCACGCATGGCCTCAACCATTCGCAATGCTTCCCGGATGCGCTTACCCAGATCCAGCTTATCCTTCCGCAGTGTGTCGCGCTGCTGACCTTCGGCGGCAGTGGGAGCAAACCCGGGCCTCGCCAGGTTCCATTCTTGGGTCCCGTGCGCTTGGAATCCACGTATTCCACATCAGCACGATACTTCTCAAGCATCTGACCACAGGGGTACCGCAGGCAAACAGCCGCTACCCAAACAAAACACATGAAAACACATTGTGCACGCACCTCTGGATGATGCAAGATTTTCTTCACGAAATCCTGTGCATTGCAACCTTCGTGCACCAAGAACCCCAACAACCAGAAAACAAAAACCATCCGTAACGTTACAATTCGCCAAGTGTCACGCAATCTTGCAAGCACAGCCGGACGTCTTCTGGAATGGTGTCCTGCGTGCATTGCCAAACTTTTGAGGCACATGCTGGGTAGGCGAGGAGCCTCGTAGCTCAAGCCCAAGAGTTCCGTCCCATTCGGCAAAACGATG
Organism: Symbiodinium natans; assembly: GCA_905221605.1. Lineage (NCBI taxonomy): Eukaryota > Dinophyceae > Suessiales > Symbiodiniaceae > Symbiodinium > Symbiodinium natans. Next base: position 78,332 of record CAJNDS010002432.1, read on the forward strand.
AAATCCTGCCGTTGGGGGAGGGCATGCTCAGGAAGATCAACAAAAAACTCAGCGAGGGAGAGAGGGTTCAGAGGGTGGTACAGTACAGGCTGCGTAGGAGCCTCGACGTGTTCCCCAGTCAGGAGCTCCGACAAGAACTCCTCAGGCGAAGTGGCATAGCGAGGTCGTCTGGCCGGGTCCTCGGGGTCAGCTTTGTGCCTACTGATTCGTGAGTAGCACCCAAGAAGTTGGAAAGACCGGCGCTGATTAGATAGTCAAATCCAGGGTCAGTTGGAACATGCTGCCGCCTCATTGTTTCTCAGATTATGCATTCAAACCGTTGAACCCTCAATGCGGCAACTCAACATGCTCCCAACCGAGTTATGAGTTGTTAAAAACAAGACGAGTGAGTTGCCCGAGTCCTGGAGGAGTTCTTCCGGCCACACGCCTCTGCAAGGCAACAACGTGGAGCTAGAAACGAAGGGTCAGGGAAGGCTCAAACATGCTCAAAGCTTTCAGCACACAGTGTCTTCCAGGGCATTGCGCGCGTTGCAGCATAGATTGCTGCGCAAGTTGTTGCGTCACGTTGCGTCCATCAACCTTTTGTCAATACGCTTGCCTCGCAGCATCGCCGGCAGTGGGTCGTGCCCCCGACCCAGACGACCTGGCAGAATGCTTGTACAGCATTCTGAGCACAAGGTTAGATTCTAAGCTGCACGTGACAAGGAGTCATGTCCCTCACCTTCCATATCATTGTTGACGGTGTTCTGCACAAAAGCTGGGTGTGGGTATGGAAGTCTTGAGCCTGGGATGATTGGCAGAAATCCGGGAGATAGATTGGCTTGGAATGCATGGAGAGGGCTTGAAAGAGTTCTGAGCCGCCAAATTGGCTTGTTGGTTCGATTTAGAGGGGTGCGCGACACCCAAGATGAAGTTGAGCCGACTTAGCGGTCGCCCAAGGATCCTCCGAGGTCTCTTCAGGAACCGGATCAACAGGGTCTAATGTATCCCTCTACGAAACTCTTAGACTTTCAGACTTCTTAGGGCCAAAAAGCTTCGGATCTCTATTCAGGTCATACCGCAGATGGGCTAGGATGTGTCTTGGACCGAAGAATCTGTCATCTGTTGGCTCACTGACTACTGCTCGCTTAACCGTGGTGCAAGAGAGATGCCCACACATGCAAAAACAAATCAAACAAAAGATCTTCGAAAACGTGCGCTGCATCCACTTTCTCAAAGCTTGGATCCGACTGCGGACCGTCAAGCCCCAGCGTACCTCACCTCTTAACTTATTGTGGATTCCACTCACCATGCCCGTGATGCCCAAAAAAAGCCCACACTAGAACCTTGAAGCCCAGGGCCCCGCATGAAACTCAGCTCCGTTTTGAGACATCCGAGCAGGTCCGAGCACCCAAGGTTCCAAGTAGAACCCGCAGCCCAGGAATCTCGGAAAGCTCGAGCCGGGAGACGTGCGGTTCTCGTTTAGGGTTTTCGATAGGGGGCAACGTAGGGCTAGGGCAATGCAAAACAAAGTAGGGCTACATAGTTCAATGTCGGGCAACTTAGAAGGACAGGGCCTGGGTTCAAGGGTAAGATTGGGCATCCGTCGGCAAAGAAACTCTGACGATGGCCCTCCGCGGGCCTCCTCGGCCAGTTTCAGGACAGCTCTGCACAAGCTCTCGACACAGCTTGACTGTAAAGCACCGATCTCCAAAACTTTGGTGCCATCTCGAAAGGCAGCGCCCGTGGGACGCGAATGCGCAGCGGAGATTCGGCGGAGATTCATGAGGATCGCCTGAAATTTGGGTGGGGTGTAGGCCTGGGCTGCTTGTGCAAATTCTCTACTGGCTGCGATTTTAGCAGCTGCTACTCTCTACGTGTCTTGGCACTTGACTCTCCTGCCTTCGTCCAGCCACTCGCCTTTCGAGCTACGTCAGAGCACAACCGGTGAGCAGTATGTCAACGCTGAGCTCCCAACATCGCCAGACTACATTGATCTTTTGTGGTCGGAAGGAGAGGAAAGATGAGTACTGGCGCTGCAGCCCAGTGTTTTCCCCAAAACGTCACAAAACCAGCCCTTAGGCCTTAGGCGCTCTTTCTCTCTTTCTCTTTGCTCCTTTGCTCCCATGATTGTTAGTTATCCTTGTCACTTTGCGAGTGTCTCGTACAGCCGGGCATCGGCTGCACGGGGAAAGAAGGGGATGCGGGTGAACAGTTACATATACCCGGGGCTCAGAGGATGTTGATTGATGTAGATCTCCTGTTGGGATATGCTTGCAATGCTGCTGGCCGGTCGTCTCTGCTGCGGAGGGAGTGGCGCCACTCCCTTGTAAGACTTGCTTGGTTCTACTTTCAGTCTCTTGCACTCTGCACGCTAGACATGAAGTTTCAAAGCCAACCCCAAAAGACAGGCTCTGCCCTGCTCTACATAGGGCATATGACTCAGCTTCCCTGCACCACCCCTGAGACCGGCAACATCCTGTGTACAACCCAACTGCACTCGATACTGGAACTCGCTAAGTGCCCCCGGTGTGCGGGGGCGCAGCGGTCGCGCTCTCACTGGTCCCACGGGATGCAGAGGTCGCTCCTTGGCACTGGTCAATACGCCAAACCTATCCCACCAATGCGAAGCGCGGGAAGCGCTTGAAACGCAGGAGGAGCAGGCAGCGCAGCTGAGGCGTAGGAAGAGGAATGGCCCCAATTGAGCCTGACCTACTGCGGGCCTGGGGTCTCCCCTACTTTCCGGTGCCACTCCGGGCCCCAGTTTACGGGGCTTGCGAGGACTCATGCTCAAGCTAAGCGTGGTGAAGGGCGGTGAGGCTCTGACACTGAAGCGCAAAAAGTCCGACAAGTGGGATTGGTGAGGGCTTTGGGGTTGATGGTGCATGCTTTGTGCATGCTTTGTACCACGACAGGCCACCTGTTGGATGATCTTCCTGTGTAGTTTCCCAGGTCTCCTAAACCCAAGCCATCATTCTGCTTCAAGCCCGCTGCTCAACACTGGATATTGGTTTGGTATGGGAAGGCCGAACATTTAGCATACATTTAGCATTGGCACTGGAGATTGGGAAATCTCGTATGTCCCGTAAACACTCGGCATCCCCACCCTTTGCCCTCGGCTGTCGACGCCACGACCAGGCCTACGATGAGGCCGTACAAGCCCAGCGCCTAGCGTTGGGGGCTTTTGCAGGAGCGTGCAGGAGGGGCCTTTGAGGGCTGGGAGGGCTTTGACGTCCTTTGAGGGCTTTGCTTGGCTTCAATGTTGTTTTGAGGTCTGGCAGCTTACAGGAGAATGTTCGCAGGGCGCAGCGGTGTAACTTGAAACCTGCCCTAGCCCCGGAGCCCTCAATGCAGATCCACCTCGGCAAAGATCAAGATCAAAATCATGCCCACAAAGAGTCTGGGCCTTGGGGATGCATCAAACAAGGAGCATGCCGCACACTACAGTGAGTGCTGAACCGATCTTCGTGAAGCCTGAGGTCCCGTCTCCTGGGCGTTTGCACGAACTCCGGCATCACCGACGACGCCGATCGCCATGCCTCACGTCGGTACATCAGTCGAACATGAGGTGAACCTGAGTGTGCCCTTGACGCGAGTGCCTTTGACACAAGGCCTGGATGAAACTTTGCAAGCGCGATGATCGGGGAATAAAGCGTTCTAACGGCACATCGCCACCTCTTTTCCATGCAGATGATATCTCAACGCCTTGCGGCCGCACCATGCCGCACTTCATGATGCCCCAAGCTTTTGGAGTTACGACTCAGCACACGGGAAGCTGGAAAACATTTCGCCCACGGAGGCGCCTGCAGCTAACGAGCTCATGCCGACAGTCAAGCCGGCCTCAGAAGGCAAAAAAGCTCCGAGGCTCTGGGCCCTTAATCTGGGTCCCCTGTTATACAACCCTTATATACACTACACTACACATATGAGGGCCCATACTTTGGATCCCTTTAAAACCCTTCCAAAGAAGGGTAACGGACCATACTAAGGGCTCATGGATTCGGACATCCGCCCGGACTGTTTTGTTGTGCAATCCCGGGGGATTGTGTCTCTTTTGTTTTGCCTCGGGCATTTGGAGTTTGTAGGTTCGGGTGTGTTTTATCATGCATTTTGGGCGGATTTGTGCTACTGTTCAAGGCTCCAGCTGGCCTGCTGCTTGTCCGGCTGCATGCTCTTCCCCGGACTGAATCACAAGCAGCACTACTGAACGCCTCAACCCAACGCCACCTAGCAACTTCCACGACACATCCCAAAACTTTCGCTTTCTGAAAAAAGGGCACCCGCTCGCCGCCCCTTGTTCCCAAGAGCTGAAACTTAAAACTTCAAAAGCCTTCAAAGGTCCTAAGGTGGTCTCAAGAAACTTGGGAAGCTTGCACCCACGAAGCTCCCAGTGTTCACCAGGCTCCAGGCTGCCAGGTGCGCATAGCCGGAGTAAGACTGACAGGGCGCGTTGGGAGGGGGTTTTGGGGGGCATCCTCCGAAAACCAGCCCCAAGCACCTGGAGCCGATCCGATCACATGGGGTGCAATTGCATCTTGTCTTAAGACTCTAATCGAGGAGCCCCGAAACAGCAGGCTGTGCTTGCGGCTCGGAGTTGCAGGGAACGGGGTTCTGGCGTTCTGAAGTTCTGGGGATGTCTGGAAGCACCCTGGTGGTAGGAACCCGGCCGAGTAGGAAGGAGCATGGATCTTGCCTCGGCTCAAGGAGCTGCGGGACTCTCTCCCAATGTCACGAAGAGTCGTGTCCGGGTGTTCTCCAATGTGAGGCAGGCTCTAAAACCAAGAGAGCCGCTAGCTGGGCGTACAAAAGAAAGCTCTTTGAGGCGCGGGCCGTTGATAATCACGCTCGTGATCAGCCCATAGATGCCGAGCCTCAGGCTTCTGCGTCCCGTAAGCTTCTGAAGAAAAAAACACCTGTCTCTTCCGCTCCAAACGCTCTTTTGGTTCTTCCGGGAGCTCTTTCTGGGGCTGGGCGAAGGGTTGCACATCTCTACTTAAAAGACTTAGCACCTCCAGAAACATCGACGTAAACCGCAATCGAGGGCCAGGCACACCTGCCATGACTACTGGGATGATGGACCTCCCCGCTTGGGACGCTTTCTAGGACTTGCTTTTCTCTCGTGTCCTCGAAAACGTAATCCTCAAAACACGTGGCGCCGCCATTGAGGGGCTAACAGCAGTGACCAACAACACAGATGAACATTTGCTCAGACCGAAGCTCCCAAGCCTTTGCCTTGCGTCGCAAAGGTCTGAGTCGTAGGGCTAAAGGGCCTTTGGTGCTCTGGGATTTAGAGCCGCCCCCGGCCTCATGACCATGTCCGGTCGCATAACCTGGCCGATCGAAGTTAGACTTTAAGCGCGTAGAGAGGAAGTTTAAGTGAGCTGAAGAGGGGCTGAACACTGACTCTCACTCTCACTCGCACTCGCACTCACACTCTCGCTCTCACTCTCTGTCTCTCTCTCTCCATCTGAGTCTCGCAAAGACAGTTTCCGGCTTTCTCGGTGGACTTGTGATTTCCCTTTCGATGGCACGCGGGGAGTCCATTCGGGCACACGCCACACCGCAGAACTTAGAGAGAAACAGCCAGCAAAATGACTCACTCCAAACCGCTCTTCAGGCTCTTCTGCGAAACTACACAACTGACCCCCAAACCCCTCCAAATCCCCTCCAAATCCGCCTTCCAAGCCATGTCAAACTCTAATACTTGAAACAGCTTCCACGCCAGGCGGGCGCCCAGGTTGGCGATGCCGACCCCCGACTTGGCGGTGCCGTAGGCTGCCCCCAGATTTGCCAGGACCTGGGTTGTTTGCAGGCTTTGGGCTAGGGCTTGGGATTGGGCTTGAGGTCGTTTAGGTGGTTCGGCAAATATCAATGGAGAGCAATGAAGCGTAGATGTCTCTCAGGCTAAAATTCTGACCTGAGCATCTGTCCTTGGGGCCCTGTGCCAAGCGCAGATCACAAGAACCTGCCTCTCTCTGTCAGTGAAAGCTCGAACAAGTCTTCGGGGGCACCGCAGCCGAGCCGCGATCGCACTGCTCACCCCCAGCATGCCGAAAAAGTTCGCCGAGGGGTCGCAACTTGGCCGAGACGCAGCTAGTGAATCTGCACAAATCGGCACACCTAAAGCAACCCAAGGATCCGACAGGAGGCCCAGAGAGGCCCAGAGAGGCCCAGCGAGGCCCAGCGAGGCCCAGAGAGGCCCAGAGGCCCACTGAAGCTGAAAACCAATGCCATCATGCAGGGGCTGCGGAGAATGACTTTCAAAATCGGAAAAGAGTCGGGTACAGCCTCCCCACGAGGCCGCCGCAGGATTTTCTCCACCATCGCTGTCCTCAGCCGACTCCGCGTTTAGCTTTCGGGTTTCTTGAGGGTTGCTTGATGCTGTCCTGGCGAAAACGATTGACCAAGCTATCTGCCAGAAAGTGCTCAAACGTGTTGGACCAGGGCAGAGACGGCAGTAGGAGTGGGGTCTACGTGCCCCCCGTGTCTAAGGCCAGTGCTGCGGTGATGCCAAAGCAGGGAACCCGCCCACGGACAAAACGGAGCTACGCTGCACCACGAATTCGCTTACTAATGGAACCTCTGAGCGGCGTCGGCTGAGAAAGTGGCCAGACCAGCAGACTAGCATGCAAGCTGTCGGTAAAGAGTCCACGACCCGTTTAACTCAGCTGCAAAATAGCTCTTCTTCAAACGCTCGGGAAAGAAGAAGCGAAGCGGGATGGTGGATCTCTGGCGACCCTCAAAAGCTTTTGTGCATGTGATCGCACAACTCCCAAGCCCCAAGACAGAGGTTTTTCTCAAAGCTTTGAAGGGTTTGAAGTGAGGTTTTGGGGCTCTGAGAGGAAATGGCCGGGATGATGAACAAGCATCCTACACTGTCTTACAGTCTACAGATTCTACAGCCCCCCGCCACGAAAGGCCCCGAGAGTTTCTTTGTGCCACTCGCCGTGGACTCTTGTATCGCGGGACCGAGGACCGAAACCCGCCTAAGAGGGCTGACAGTGGCTTAGAGCATGGGATTTCGGCCTTGTTCAGGTTTCGTGCTGAGAGGGATGGGTGATTTAGGATTCAAGCATATTTGTTTAAGTCAGAAGATCGCGCGAGAAGTCGTCAGCTTGCACGGAACACCGCCAGAGTCCTGGCTCGGTGGCTTGTTCTGGTTGCTTCCAGGGGTTGGCAGAGCTAGGACCGCATGTGGGGCCGTGAACCCTGAACGCGGACCCGCGCCGGACCTGGCGATGTAGTCGATTTCGCAAGCTGCGCGCACGACCTCCCCGACAGCAAATCTTCGGGTTTAGGGCTTGAGTCCGGGATGCCTTAAGATGTTTCAAAGAGACGTTGCGCACCTTCAGTTCAGGGCCCTCCAAGCGGAATTGATTCAAGAACTCTCAACCCGTGATCAACCTTTGACCCCGCAAGTTGAAGGCTATGAGCGCCACGGGCAAACCTGGCAAGAGCACCCGCCCGTCCAACTGAAAGCCCGGAGCACCGGCTGCACCTATTTGGCCGACAGTAGCTTAAGCAAAAGCTCAAAACATGCATCTAAGCATGACCCACCCTGGCCTCTGTGGCCGCTTCGTCCAGGACGAAGCCTGTCGACTCCTGGACGAAGGCCTTGGTGAATCAAGGCTACTGACAGACTCATTTGGTTCAGGTGCCACGGGTTGCCAGAACATGGACCAACCGCCCCCCTCCGCCTTCTGTGCCACCTGGGCCATGTCGGGAGCTTACCGGCCCAGGTCCTTGACCTCCTGCTCAACATCACGCACCCTGTTCTCCCTGTTCTGCACGTTCTCGCGCACTGGTAGTGGCAAGGTGCGCCGAATTTAACTGCTTCTTCTTTGAAGGGCTTTCAGAAACTCGCCCTGCTCTATGCTTTCCTGTTGGACGGCTTGATGATGCCTTTCGGCACATGTGACGCGAATGTCCGCATCACCTCTTCAGGCTACAGTACAAATATGAACTGCGTTCACAGCCACACCGTTTGACTGCAGGCTCGCAATTCAACCAACACCTGTTCCACGTGTGCCTGAAGCAGCATGAGCCTGGAGCAACTAACCTCCAGGCTGCTTTTGCCTATCAACCAGATTTTGCATAATTAAAGGCTACCAGAAACATCGAACCCTCCACCGCTTCTGCCTTACTGGAAACAGAACAGCTCGAATCTGTACAGAATACCAGACGATCAGAACTGACTTTGGCGGCAAACGCTCCCCGAAGTGCAATTTAAACTTTTCCAAAACAGTTTGCGTTGTCAGGGTGTGGGAGGGTGCTTTCACAGGCTCATGTCTACCCTTGCAAATCAACAAAAAGCTGCCTGAAACTTTAAACCGAAGGCCCAAGTCCCATTGTACCGCTGTACCGGCAGGCCCTTGCCCGTGAGCACTCTGGGCGCCACTGCCACGAACTCCGGTCGCGAGAGGCAGTTGACGTGGCCAATGCCCTCCCAGTCGTCGGACCAGGACATCACAAGGCCCTCCAAGCGCTTGGAGGGTCGGAGTGGGCAGACTCTCCCTTTCCCTTGACTCTCCCGAGTTCCGCTCTTGATACGGCCTGACATAGGACCTGGACCGAAAGCACAAAACGAAAACTTCTCTCAATTCCCGAACGCAAAGCCCTGGCCTTCCGAGCATGTCGCTTCAGGTTCGAAAGAAGCGTCGGGGCGTACCTCTTCCACTCCGGCCACTCAACTGATCTTGTCGGAACTTTTCTCGCACATAGCTCATGACATCCGAAAGGTCCCGGAATCTTGCGGTTTGACATGATTTCCTGGCTCTGGACAGCGAATCTGCGGCTAGGCCACTGCTTCGGCACGTGCTCGCCGACCTCCAGGCACAACACCCAGTCAAAGGTACGCCACAAGGTCAGGTCCTGCCAAGCAAGTGCCGAGCACCCTGGCGTTGCAGTAGCTAGCTGGCTTGGTCCCAAAAGACACCACAGCAAACCCCATCATATCCCAGAATCGCTTAAATTCCCTTTTGCCAGAATGTGCAGGAACCTTTGTCTGTGAAGCAGTACTTCAAATACAGGATCCTTGAACACATCCGCTGGTGATTCCTCATAGCACTACTGAGGAATCGGAGCCTTCTACAAATTCGATGCCGTGTCGCGCCCCCCCGTCTTATGCATCCCTCTGGCCATTGATGGTCCTGGACAAGGTTCACTTCTTGCACCAGGCCATCCGTGAGCTCAGCGGCCTGCAGCCCGGAAGACAAGAAATCCGTTCGATCCTTTGAAAGTCTGCATGCCACTGTGTGGTGAGGGCGTTCGGGGCTTTGGGGCGCAGGGCCTGGATTTCAGCTGAACACACACGCAGAGACATGGCTCATTGACTCTTATTGCTGAATGGTTCTGCGACTACTCTCGTACTGTATGTACATGCCATGGTCAAGGCACCAAAGAGAGCACGTAGCAGTGTCCCCATTGAAGTCCAGAACCCCAAGGTCCCCTGCTGTCGGACAGGATGTTGTGCTTGGGATTGCATGTAAAGCGAGTTCTTGTGCGCACTGATCGACACACGCACACAATCTGTTGCAAGTTTAGTGTGTCAATGACCTTGCGCATGCCTATGCACAACACATCACGCAGAAGCGACTGCAAGGGCGGAACTGGCCAAAATTTGAGTTACCTGGGACGGTCTAGCTGACCAACATGCTCTGCGCTCTCACGTATGCACGGCGCAGGTTACATGATGTCCAGAACAATCATTTGCAGGTACAGGTAGTGATCAGACTTCCCCCATCGTGGAAGGTTGGTTGGCACTGGTATCCTCGGCGCCTGCGCCCTCTGGTCCTTTGGTCTTATGTGCTTGGGATCGTATGTACAGCGTGTCTTTCGTGTGATGAAGGTGAAATGCAGGCTAGGTATTGATGCTAAATGCCTGGCACTCTTCACACACACACTCTCACACTCACACTCAGACACAGAGACGGCTAGCTCCGGCCTGGTGCGTGCCATCGAAAGCAAAGGCCTCCACAAGACCTGTCTCGTTAAGCCTTGGCTGCTTTTCGTGGAGGGTTGGCGGGTGTTGACAGACGAGGCCTTGCAGTGCACCCTAACACATTCGATCACTCGTGCCTCCCTACACAAGCTCACGAACACCAAGAGCACCCGCATGGCTGCCAAGGAGCCACTTGCTGTAGTGACCACCTCAAGGTCGCTTTTGAGAGAAGCGAGGGCGGATCGTCAAATGCTCTATTTTTCCGGAAACTCACACTTTTTACAGATATCCAAAAGCAAACAAGTTCTAGCTCGACAAACAGGCTCGTTCCTGCCATTGAACCTTGTGAGCCTTTCTGACGGTCACATGGGTCACATGTTGAGACATGAGCCTTGCACACCTTCTCTATGCTGATCCTCCCTTCCCTTCCCCAACTCAACTCACCCCGCGGACTCTTCAAAGGACCGCGCCGCCGGCACCGAAGTCGCCGATGGCCGTTGCTTCCTCAAAGCTGGGCCTGGCACCAGCTTGGCTTGGGCAGGTGCAAGACAGATGGTGCGAGATGATGCGAGATGGTGTGCGATGTGTTCGGTTTGATCTGGTTGCGTAAAAGGTCCACACCTCCTAGCAGCAAGTAGCCGGTTGTGGAGAACGCGCTCGAGCATGACACCCCGCAATTGTTGTTTCTGAAGACGATGGCTTTTTAAAGTTTCTAGTACCTGAGAGGTGGATGGTCACAACCCTCTGAATCTGCAAATGACACTCTGTACTTGGACAAGCCGTAAGGCGCCGCCAGGCCGCACACACTGCTCACCAAATTAAGCAGCATCTGCTGCTCCTTTGTGTCACCTGCGCTTGCACGATCTTGCGCTCTTATGACTATAACTCGACTCTAGTCTGGACTACTAGCTAGTGAAGGCATGCACTGCTGTACTTGACTACACCAAGCTACCCGGCGAAGCCCGAAGCACAAGCAAGCGCGCAGGCTCTACTGCCAAACATGGCGCAGAAGTCCACCTTGGCTGTGGCTCGTGGTTTCTCGCACTCTGCCAAAAAATTGGCAGAACTCCCGCGAAGACAGCGGTTTGCACTTTGCACAAAGGGACATCTTGAGTCAGTCATCTAAGCTCCACCAAAAACACTTTCCAGCTGCAGGGAGACTTGTATCCTTGTGCTTCCTGCAGAAATCTCCTCTCCGTTCATTTTGGAAATGCGTTGAGGCTCCCGGCGAAGGAGGCCCTTGTCAATGGCCCACTGACCAAAAACCTCCAAGGGCACCGCGGCCGTAGGGTTTCGTTTGGATTCAGTTTTTGTGAATCACCGGGTCCTGCAACCCAAACCGGCCCCCAAGGACGCACATCTCGCTAAAACCCCTGTAGGGTCCTGCCACCTCTCTTCTCCCGCCTTCCTCCGGAGGAACTCATAGGTCACGAAGGAGCCTTGCTCATCCTGCTTGCTTCAGGAGTTCACACAAGCAGCGGCTCTGCCCCACTACCTGTCCGGAAGTGTGGAATGTCAATCCAAACGTTTCTCAAGATGTCAGAGAGGGGTACCTTCGATTCAAGGTGCCTCATTCACCTCTACAGAGCGGGTGCAAATCAGTCTCCTGGTGGTGTAGGCGCACTGGGCCCTCGCTGGACGACCTGGGAGATGTGGAGGAGATGGGCCAGGCTTTCAGCAACGGCTCGCCCTAGGACCCATGGTTGCTGGAAAGGCTGAACTCGCCAAGACGTCACGCTAAACAACTGAAACGTTCTGAACGCGGGTACGGCATGCTCAGGTGGCAAGGTCGGATGACAGTCATGCACCAAACATGCGCATTCGAACAGTGAGCGGAAGCATCTCCCGCTCGGTAGAAGCCAGAATGCAGCCCACCAGCAGACACTAGCATTCTCAAGCTGCTCTTCTCAGCTCGACGATGATGCTTCATCAACTCGGCAATTATCTTGTCACACCTCTGTCAGGAGCCTCGAGATCCCCCTAAAACTCTACTCCCTGAGTCTGAAAAAAGCCTTCGTTCGAGTTCAAGGGCCCTGCAACCGACCACCAGGACGACAGTCAGATCGATGCAAAGCCCTTGTGTAGCTGCTAGACCCTGACCTTGGGGGTATTTTACCGGCCTTTTAAATGCTGTTCGGGTGTTGAAGAGACCTTTTGACCACGCCAAGTCGCAGCTCCGCGCCCTCCAGCTCGAGCATGGCCTTGCTGTTGGCGGTTGGCCGATGGCAGCTCGGGCGGTTGTTCTAAGAAAAGCAGAAAAGCGAAGATACATGCCATTGATGTTCAGCAACTGCGGTGAAACTGGTCACAAGCCGTTAGGATGATGAATCATATAGCAATAAGAGCAGCAGTATGACATCGAGGCACAACTACGACAGCATTGCTGTTGAACCTGACCCTAACATTTTGTGAGCAAAGCGTTGCTGTGAGAATGAAAACAACAGTTGTCGAAACAGGGCGCGTTGAATACACAATTCGAGTATGCAAATCATTTACGCTCAAACAGGGCTCCATCTCCAGCCTGGTAGAGGTCCCGCGCATAAGTCTCGAACCTGGGTTGCCGTTGAGTCGTTCAAAATGTGCAAAACCTGCAAAACCGCACGTTCTCTAATCCAACCCAAAAAACGCAACTAAAGCCTGATCCCACTCAGTCGCAACTAGGGGGGCGGACCATAAATGGCTATCAAACATCAGAAACCAGGATGCCAAAATCATCACACGTTCCAAACACTCCAAAATTTCAAACTGTTCACAGACTCAAAATGTTTCAAACAATGGCATTTTTGAGTTAATGCAGGCTCTGCTGAACAATGTAGCATTGTAGGCTCCAAATGCTGCAACAGACGGCATTTCTGACAGCACACAGGTGAATTACAGCTTTTCTGCTTGTCGATCGGCTTCAAACGCTGTGGAATTGCAGCAATTCCGATCGTTCATCCACTCATGCTGTACATTGCAGGATTCCTGATTCCTGCAGATGCTATTCCTCACAGTATTTCCGGTTACCCACCGGCTGCAAATAGCAAGTGTGCTATCAACCCCCCCCCCAGGGAGGGATTGAAGGAATATCAGATCAATTGGTGGCGAGACGTTCGTTCAGGCAAGCTTTGTTTGCATGGCTAAAGAGCAGAGAGTTGGGGGGGGGGGGGGGGGGGGGGCACAGCCCCCTCCCCCTCTGCTCATTTGCAAACAGAGCCCCATCTGCACACTGAGCAAAGCATGAGTCATGGATGCACTGATAGATGGACGACATTCTCGCTCGGGTGTTTTGGGCAGCCGGATGCACTCGTTGCAACGACGGAAACCGCTAAACACTATAGGCTCCTGTAGGCTCTAGGCTTCTTCCTTCCTTCCTTCCTTCCTTCCTTCCTTCCTTCCTTCCTCCATTTCTTGCAGGTTTTCTTCCTTCGCTATTTCAAGTCGATTACTTCTTTATGTCATTTCTGTCGTTGTGGTCTTTATTTCTTTCTGTCATGCTTGTTCTGGTTCTTTTGTTTTTCTTTCGTTCTGCAAAATATGGAATTTCTGACTGTTCATAAGCTCCGACTGGTCCAGAGCACAGCTTTCTGCTGGCTCAGAAGCTACCTATGCTGTAACGCACAGCATCCGTGATGCCTCGCAAGCTCCAAATAATGTGAATGACCAGAATTACACTGTTCCCTGAACCAATTTGCTGTTGACGCTTGCTAAATTTGTGCTTGATCTGCGTCGCAGCTCAGTTACTGGCCGCGGTTGCACATTGCACCCCTCGACTGAGGTCTCTGCCAGCTAAAGACTTTGCTGATCCAGAAGCTGCCGGCCACGAAGCTCTCCTGCAGAGAACTGAAAGAATTGAAGACTGAAGTGCAATTGCTGGATGCAGAACTCTTCACTTGCTTGAACATGCGAAAGAACATTGGATGTGTTTACTACGCAAGTCAAACTCAAGTCAGACACCACTAGCTGGCGAGCGGACTCTTGTGCCCTGCCGCACCTCCACCGATCCTGGGGGAGCACCTCAGGGGAACCCTGACCCCACACCAAAACCTTCGACCTCCGAAGAAGCTTGGCAGAAGGAAAACTGGTTGGGGGCCTGCGCTTTTGGCGCCGTTTGTCACTCTTTGGGCATTAGGCCCCTTACGGCCTCCTGGCGAGGATGGCTTTTGAACCCAGAACCCTTTCCAGGAGGGCTTCATGCACCTCGCTTTAAAGCGCCACACGTCGAACTAAAACTCGTAACCGTTGTTATCGGAGACGAATCAAAAAAGGTTGTAGGTTGGGCCTTGGAGAGTTCGCGTTGCAGAGGCTGCAAGGCCATAGCCAGGAACTGTTAAGGTGTGCACCTCCTTCGGCGGTCACGTCCGGCAGGCTGTAAGTGCCGAAGGCAAAGCTGTACCTGCCGTCCCCGAGATGGTTTCAAGTCTAAGGAAGAATGAGAATGAGGGTCGAGGGCTCCAAGGGCCGCAAGGAACTCAAGGGCTGAGCCCAAGTAGCCATTGGACAATCCTGCCAAATTGACTCATGGACGGCACTGAGTCATGGACGCACTGAACTGTACTGATGCTCGCAGCTGGTATGGATTCATAGACTCCTTAACCCCGCATCACACATCCTGGACTCAACAAGCCTGTGAGCGCAAGTTTGCATCACCAATCCCTATGAGCAACTATTGCTCAAGGTTTGGGAATTAGGGCTAGGGAGCCCTACAGCCAATTCCACAGCAACAGTTCGAGCTCGGCGAACAACGCACGTGTTGTTTCCCAAACCAGAACAGCTCACGAGTTGACGTTTGAGTTGACGTTCAAGTGGGGGTCCCGTGTAGCTGCTTTCCCCATAGGAACGGCTCAAGGTTTAGTATAAACCCAACAATCCAAACGCCTCTGAACCGTATATGGTGCCACAACCACAACAAGGGACCCTGATTTACAAGAACAGCCAAGTGAAGCAAGGCTCGCCAAGGTCGAGGCGAATTTGATGTTAGAGTTCAGCCTGAAGGTTGCTGCTACGCGAGCCCTGATGCAGAACAGCTTGCCGAAACTAACTGCTCCCTGTACCCAAAAAAGTCCATAAGCTCAAAATCCGGCTTGCGGGTCAGGGACCCGAATGCGACAGCCCGTGCAAAGCTTGACGTGGGTTGGGGCTTCGTATGCTCGTCTGGCAGCCAGGCGCACCACTGCAATGCCAGGTAGTCGACATGGAGTTGCTTCCTCACTCGGCTTTGCTGCTTTGCTTGTTTGTCTGGGGGATTCACCTTTGTAGCGGCTGCTGCTGTGGAGAATCCCAGAATTCCAAAGGACAAGATCAGCAAGACGATCTACCAAATGCAAAGTTCAACAACAAAGCTGCAGGGAATGCTGCGCATGGGAGGACGGAAGGACAACTGAAAAAGGGTTGCATAGGGATATCATGACGAAAAACAGGCAACTTGGGGAAGCTTAAGGCTTCACATTCTGGAAGTGAAAGAACCGGAGAAGCGGTGCAGCACCAGGTTGTGCTGAGGAAGCCCATGGGCACATCGGAGCGCGATCGCGCTCACTGAATCACCCTCCACATTCAGCACATTCAGGGTTTTAGGTGCTGTTTTGAACTCCGGTGCTTCGTGGCTTCGTGGCTTCGTGGCTTGAGAAGACAAGAAACGCAATGCAACCATGCAGCCAGCCCTCCACGCCGCGAAGCACCGCGTCGCGTGCGATGGCCTCTTCGCTCCCCTATGCTCCGCTTGTCGTACTTGGATGTACTTGTTGTACTTGGGTTGAGAGGCAACTTAGCCTGCTGGCAAGGACGGTTGAGTTCTTCACCCCTGGGTCTGAGAGATGAGGCACGAGTTTGCACTGCAACCACCTTGTCAAGCAGACCTCTTGCAAACGTCACGCCCGACACAAGAAGGCCTTTAGGCAATGGTGCTGGTCCACCGCCAGTGCCATGATGCGAAAGAAATAGGTCTGCACCTTGTGCTGGGGCTGAGAAGGCTCGGCTCCTAAGAACACAAGGCAGCCCCCCAACTGCGAGCTGAGCAACTTTGACGACGGGCTTCAGGCCCAAAATCCCTTAGTCGCACCTTTCCAGGCATCAGCCCCCCCAAGGGATGCCGACCTTCGCGGTCATGCGCTCCTCCGAGGTGGCAAGCAGCCAGACCCAGAGCGTCTCCTCTGGCCTCAGACGGGGGCTTCGGGCTTTTGAGGACTCCAAGCGTGCGCCTTGAAGAACGGGAGTTGACTCTTGCTGACTCTTGCTGTGAGTGTTCGGCCTCTAAGACCTGCAAAAAGACCCCGACTTCACAGATTCGCCCGGGGCTCAGAGGCCCAGGCATGTGCCGCATCAGCTGCACGTAGACACCCGCCACCCCCATGAAGTCCGAGTGCAGTTTCGCGAGCTCTTCCCGCAAAACCACCGTTCTGCAACAGGGGAATGCATGTCTCTGGGCAGGCATTCGCCTACAAACACAACCTTAAGAAGGGTCTTCGAGTCTTGCATTGTCAGTTTGCTATGGTTCTTGCTGAATGTGTTGGAGCCATCGACCAGCCATCCGAGACCCTTCCCTACAATGCCACAATGCCACAATGCACATTAACTCTGTCAGCATCCCGGCCGGTTCAAGAGGTAGAAGAGGCGGGTTGAGCAGTCCATCTCAGCAACCTGCGGCGGCATCATGGGTGTCATGGGCGTCATGGGCGTCATGGGCTGCGGATCTGGAAGAGTTGTCATTGCAACCCCGGCGATGTAACTTCGTGACTTGGCCGAAGGACTCTCTGAGCCTGAACGGCCTTCATAAGTCCGGGAGAGAGGCCAGATTGTAAACCCGCTTCAAAAAACACAAGCGCCTGGAGAAACTCATCGAGCGTGTGGAGGGGCTCAGACGGCTTGGCATCCTGTGAGGTCGGTTTTGTGAGCCTTTCGCTCAACTCTTGGGATTTGGCATGCGGGCTTCGCAAGCAGCGCGCCTCTCGCAAGTAGCTGAACAAACTCCAAAGGAATCCTGCTCCTGAAAGTCACGCCTGCGTCATCAGCTCGCCTGCCACCCATTCCTCGAGCTGTTCTGGCCGGAGGGCCTCGAGGGCCTCAGCGCGGTAACAGGTTGGGGACATGGTTGCCGAAGTATTGGGTGTGCTCCGTCTGGGCGGATCTGCTGGTCTGCGGAACTTGAGGCGGTGGTGGGCCATGGCTGCCCTAAGCACGTGCTGCAACCTAAACTTACACCCGACAACTCTGGAGGATAGGAGGGTGATCAGTGTCTGCATGGCGGAAGATTCTGACGGCGGCTACTAGTAAGAACAAACTGACCGCATCAGATTCTGCCAGAGGGGCATCTCTGGAACAAAAGAACCTTGTCAAGGTTCCTTCATCTGGATCAAGCTGGGCCCCGCGCAGTGGGTGCTGCCTGGCTACCTGCAAGGCCCCAGGATTGTGAGGGAAAAGAACCAGAGTCTGAAGTTCGGTTGGGATGTACGGCTGAGTGGTCAGAACTTTTTGGAAGGTTGGTACTCATCGTTAAAGCTTGAAATTGTTGGATTATTGCTTTTTACAATTCTGCACAGCCAGGCCGCAACAACACTCGCTCGCCCCATCCGCATGGCATGATGGGATCAAAACAGTTCAACAGGATCAAGAGCAAACTTCAGATGGCATAGTCTTGAACGTACTTGACCCCCATGACGCAGGCGTTGTCCTGCAACCCTATCGACAGGCGAGGTCGATGCCCAGCATGACAGCAGCGGGCCTAGGTGCAGTGCGCCGAGGGCATAGATGAGCAGTCGCGGAAGGTGCCTTCGATCAAGAGTTGTAAGGATGGCCTGTGCTTGGACTGCTGTTCGCAGACTATCGCAGCTGCCACGTCGGAGACCAACGGCTCGGATGAAGGAGTGATGAAGCTCATGCACTCTCAAAGCAAAACAAACCCTCATCACAGCCCTAAACCCCGTGCTTCTGGCCCGGCCCTCTGCGGGATCGGATTCTCTCTACAAGTTTTGGATGGAGCTTAGGGGAAGTACTTGGGTGGAGTCCATCCCAAGGTCTCAAATCAAGCGGCATCCTCAACAGGGCCCCCTGGAGGGAGACATGCAGTCGGCTTGCTCTACGGCCCGGCGTACTTTCAGAGTATCCGCGCTGTTGTTCGGAGCGAGGATCAGGGTTCAAGATCTGTGTTCTGTGTATCCCGGCATGGGGGAGGGCTGGGAAGTCTGGTGGCTGAGCCAGTTGAAGTACACCCGAAGTTGTCTGGGGTTTACGACGTTCCTCTCGAGCGGGGCTGTTGTCACAAGGACCTACGGATGTTTCTCATTCAACTCTGGACGCGCGCGGCCAAGCAGAGTGTCTGCAACGCTGGGATGCTGAATGGATTGGGCTTAAGACTAGGGTTCGGGCTAAACCTGGGAAACGTGCTGCGGTTTCACAACCACCAAAGTTTCAACCAGTAGCTGCTGAGCTCATTCAATATTGGAGCGACGGACGAATGGCCTTGATTCACGGCATGAAGCTGTGCAGGACAATGAGGCACAGCACTAGCCAACAAAGAATCTCAGCAACAACTACAGCAAAATCCCTTTGCAAAACTCAAAGACCAAAGCACGCTTGTTTGTTGTTTTTACATCTCTTCTGCTCGAAATGATCCGGCGCTTTCTTGGCCGGCTGCACACTTCGAGCCCGCTTGCTGGCCTTGCAACCACTTAGGACTTGAGCAATCTGGAGCGAAAGACCGTTCTAGTACCCACGTCTGCGAATGCTCAGGAATGGCGCTACGTATCTTGCAATTTATGGTTGACCCTACTTTGCCTAAACCCGAGCTACTGACCTTATGGCTCTGTCTCACACGTCGCGACTTGGCATAACTGTCCTTCCGCGGGCAAATCAGCTCCGAAGCTGCACCTGGCGGTACACAACTCATGAGAGTGGTTTTGCACTGGAGCATTCGGATCTTGCAGGTCTTTGCTTTGTGGTGTTGCTTTTCAACACTTCTTGTCAGCTGTTTTCTCCCCGGAGGACATTTCCAGGCTTTGGAGCGCTTGCCGTTTCCACATTTTCGGCACCTCGAAGACCTCGTAGCCCCTCGCCAAAGAGAAGGGCGAGACTCAATGGAGCTGTATTAAACCCTTAAGAGTCTGGGCCTTGAATCTGAAAAAAAAAGTCTTGTCTGCTGTGGGATGCACGGAGCCTCTGAAACGAGCCCCAAGCAAGTCCCGACATACGATAACCCCCGAAACGGGCCGCTGCTCGGGCCTTATACTGGCCCTAGCCCCACAACCAGACATCCTTCCCTGCAAGAGCCTTCATTCACTCGGGGGTGCGGAAGAGGAACTCACACTGGATGCTCCCCCTGCACACCGCGGGCTTGAGCTTGAGCTTTCAGGCTTCGGGGCTGTGGGTGTTCGGCGGGCCCGGCGGGCTTTGGGGTTCAAAGGATGTCGGCGATGGCGTCAAAATCTCAAGGGAGTCTCATGGGCCGCAGCCCACCTCCCCTTTTGTCGGGGGCTTGAGGGTATGGTCTGGGACTGGGTTGGAGGATGTTGCGGCGCTTCGAATTTTTAGGGAGACTGCGGGAAGCGCCTGCGAGAGATTGCCCAGCCGCGGAGCCCTGCGCTGCCTGGAGCTTGGGATTGGCTTGGGGACTTTGGGGGGATTTTAGACATGGCCGGCGGGTGCGGACCTGGATTTTCTCCAGGGAATCTGCGATCCGCTTCAGCTGGACGACCTCAGCCAAGGCATGAAACCGAAGATGACCTTGACTGTGACTCGTGTTGAACAAAAGTGTATTACATTGGCACCATTCGCTTTGGTGAGATGCAGGGCGAACATGCGTCTCGGACGATAGCATTGCTTTCCTGCTGCAGATGTTGCCGAGGCCCCTGCTGCCGGATCCTCCGGGACGAACTCACCGAAGGACTGGGCAGGCGGCTTTGTGAGTTGGGGCTCCCCTCATCTCCAACACGCTGCACACACTACACACCCCAAAACTTCCCGGCAAAGACACGCCAAAGTACACAGCAAGCACTGAACGCCCAAAGACCACGCAGCCGGGCCTTGATGGCTTCGAGGACCGGTGGCGGCAGCAGGTGTTCAAGCTTCTCCTCTTGTGAAGGCTTTGAAGGGAAAGCTGGCGCTTTGAAGGTGTAGGTCTCGTAAGCTGTGAGGCCTCGGAGCCAGGATTAGCGATGCTGCGTAGAGACCCCTTCTGAAACCCTGGAGGCCCGAAGCACCCGAAGCACGGCTCCCTCCGCGCCTGCTGCTCCGGTGTCAGCGGGGTACCAGGTGACCGCGAGAGCGTCAGAAGGGCCGCGAAAAGTGGAACCTAGCCGTCTCGCCATGAAGAACATTGCGCCCAGAACATCCTAGCACCCAACTGCAAACACCTTCAAAATCTCCGCACAGGGCACGGTCTAAAACTGTACATGTGGTCGAAGCCTGCTGCAGAGCAGCTATGCAAAATTCAGCACACCACCTACCCACGCCTCTACACTCTCCTCAAAAAGAACGTTCCCCGAAGCCCTTGAAGCCAGGTGCCCAGCGGTGGCCCTACTCAGTTCGTTGACGTTGGCCTGGCTAGAGCCATCTGGAATGATGTGGCTTGCTGCGGCTTGCTGAGAAGCTCAAGATTGCTCGTCTTCAATTCCCACATCTTCTCCAGCAATTGCGAACCTTTGGCATAAACGCACTCGGTGCAGTCACAGCCGAACCCAGGACCCAACTCTCGACTCGACTCTGAATGGAGGTATTCAAGACGCCGAGACTTCATATCCTGCCCCTCCACATCGCGCCTGCGCGAAGCCCTGGAGGCCCTCGACCATGCCGACCATGCTGCCCTTTCCGAGAGCTTCTCGGCTTTTGGGCTGAGTTCAGGGTCCATAGGTCAGACCCTTTCAAGCCCGAGATACCCCTGGATCCAACATTTCCCCAACCTTTCAAAGCGCAGACCGCTTTTGGAGCCTGCGCTGGGATCGCCTCACCAAGCTTGCTGGCCGCCTCCCCGAGAGCCCTCGCTTCTCTCGGTGTCACCATTTGAGGTTCTCTGATTTTGTGTCTGGGGACCGTCTTAGCTCACAGTAGGGAGTCACTCCCGTTGTCGTTGTCGTCTTGTGTTCCTGCTTGTGCTACTCTGTGTTTGAGTACCATCTTCGCATTGCATGGATCGAGTTCGATACGACTATCCACAAGTAAGTGTGGGTAAGCAAGCAGGCGGGAAATAAGTGTGAGAGCGTTTTTTGTCTTGGAGGGGAACGGAGGGGAGAAAGGGTGATGGTGGGTACGTGATGGGTACACCAGAACAGCTCAGATGGGACTCTTCGGTTTCCACCAAAGGTGCTCTCAACTCCTCAATAACTCTATGTAACTCTATATAACTCCCAGCCTCCGTGGCCCGGCCCACAGTCTCCCGTCCGAACTGCTCGAAGGCAGCAAACGGGTTGCCCTGGGAGTGCTTCGGGCTTGCTTGGGCTTTCTGTGGGCTTCGAATCTTAGGATAGCACAGTGGAACACATCGGATGCTTGAGGTAGGGTGGGCCCGTTTCGCCTCCTAGCGCCACCTTGTGGAAAGCAAACAACAAAGGTGGCAACACAAAGTATGCACGAGGTGCACGCCTGCCCTCCAGGCGTCGTGAAGGACCGGAGCGCTAGTCGCTGGCCTCCACGATAAATCTGGACGACTCTTCTGGTTAATGGTTAATAGTTACGTTCAGATTCATGCTTGGAGGGTCTAGGGCAGAGATGCGCAAAACCCCCAAGATGACCGATTTGTTGGTGAAGGCAGGACATGGAGCTTGAGCTTCGTGGAGATTCCCTCGTGTCGTAAGCATACTCGGGTTTGGAGCTCAGAGAATCCTGGGGCTACGTATTGCCGTGGAAGTCAAAGCTCATTTCCAGGATGCTCGGCTTCCCGACCTTGCGCAAACACCGAAATGTGGCTTGGAGAGTTTGCCAATCACGACTACTGTTGGACAGAGCACTCTGCAGGCCAAGGAAGGCATAAAATGATGAAATCCTGGCTGAAACTCACAGAACCTGCGAAAGGGAAAAGGCGCGCGCACCCCGGCAGAGAGCAAGTGCCCGGAGCGGTCGAGCCTAGGAAAGTGCCCCACTCTTCTCTCGGTTTTCTCCTTTTTTTGTTGGGTTCTGCGGCAAAGGTTTGCAAGGGTTAAACTATGTGAAGCTTGAGGTCTGGGTTTGGAGCAACAGGAATTGGCCCACGTGTTGGGGTGATGATGTCAACCCTGAAACCCGACATCCGAACTATCAAGAAGCACAAAATTACCGAAGGCTAAGAACCCAAGGAAATGTAGATCCTAAGGTCCTTGCGGCTGCCATGGCGGGACGCCTGCGGAAGAAAGGGCTTCGGATTCGCAAGCGTTCGTCTTCAGATGGGGACAGGGAAAAACCACGTTCGGGAGAAAACCCGTGTCGTGGGATTGGGTTGGCACATGTCTAGAAGCACACTCTCAGCATCGCAATCCCCAAAGCAACATCCAATTCATACAGCTCAAACATGCCCTGGTGCTGCGGCCTGGGAAGGGAACTCGCCACGGCAGACGCTTTGAAACGGCTGCTGTGGCAGCGGATTGCGTCTGTATTCATGGCGGGAATAAATCGTGAGAAACGCGAATCCCAGCCTGGTCCCAAGCGCAAGATGCGAAAAGCTCCATTCGCTCTCCATTCTTGTCGCCTTTTTCGTCTCAGCATCGAAGGTACGCGGAGTTGAGTGCCGGCTGCCAAGACTCATCCCAATAGCCAGCAGCCACCACGCCTCCGTAGCCTTTCCTTCAAAGATTGTTGGCGCTTAAGGCGGTGGGCGTGCTCGAGTGCAAAGGACTGCTGCGCACACTCTCACGGGGTAAGGGTTTCAAGACTTCGCGTCTGTGTGACTATGGAAGGTTGGGACCTGGGGATAGAAAATGTTCCCGAACTTGTGCAGTTGTTGACTGAACTGTGCTGTGCACACATTTGTCAAAGGGCCATCGGAAGTCGGGGCCCACCACCATGAAGTCCGGCAGCATGTTCGACATCGGTGCACGTGTGTGTGGCTGGTTCGTAGCAAAGGAGTAGGAGACCAAGTCCACCTCAGCCACGTAAGAAACCTTTTCGAATTCCCAAGTGATGTACAACATCAAAAGCAAACTGAACCTGTACTGCTATGTCAAAACATGTCAAAACAGATTGAAACCGGGCCCGGGCACCAGAGCCTCATCCTCCAGCGCTGTGACCACCAGGTCGAGGGCCGGCGAATCCTTCCAAAAGCACTGCTTTGCAACCGAGAATACATGAGAGTACATGAGAGTATGCAAGAGCCTTGCCATGGAGAACATGGACTGGCTCCAAGCTGGAGAAAACCCTTCTAGGGGCCTGTGCCGGCGCGCGGAAGACGGCACCGTGGCGACCCGTGAAGTGGCAGCCACCCACGTGGAATCTGATAGCCGAGAGGCACTGGGGACTCTGGGACTCTCAGCTCCGATTAACGGCAAGCGCACAGGATATGCATCGTGGCCAACTCAGTTGAACCTCGACCCACCCGTGCACGTTGCCTGTTAAGGCCCAACGGTCTGAGCACTTGCAAAGAATGCCTTCAAGATCGAACCGCTTTCCCTCCTTTCTTGAAAGCCCAGATGCTCATGCCCAGAAGTGGTTGCCTTCATCCTCGGCTAGAGCTTGAGGGAGTCATGACAGGCCCTACCGGACTGATACTTCCTGATGCTTCATCATGCTTCATCATGCTTTCTTGTCCAGGCTTCTCCACCGGCCAGCTCCGACCCCAGGGCAAGCGTGCTGCAGTGCCAAGCAAGACGAAGCGGTGCGACTGCCGAAAGGCTCCAGCCTTGGCTTTTGGTTGGAGACGGCTGGCTGCGGCTGGCTGCGGCTTGCGCTTGGGTTTTGAGATGTGCCGATATGATCACTTGAAGTCCCCCAAAAGCCCAGCTATCAAGGGCCAGAAGCATACTGCAGCAGGCTGTAGAATACCGTGACATCTGCAACCATCTCGAAACCATATGCGCTGGAATCACTAGAACTGGGCCCAAAGGTCCTCCGTCTGCGTCAGCACCTGCGTGGCCGTGCCCACGGCCGTGAGGTGGCCATTCACGAAGTAGGAGGCCAGCCGCACCTTGCCAGGGCGTGCCGTTCAAAGTTTCGGCTTGGGGTTTGAGGATGCTTGAGGCCTATGAAGCTTGGAAAGTGATCGGACTTTCAGGAGCCCCGGGAGAAGGCTGGCTGCGGGCTTGCTCTTTTTCCAGCCACTCTTTTCGTTGCTTGGTTCCTTGATTGGGAGTACAACAGAAGTCATGGCAGTGTCCGACCCGCGTGAGTCCAATTTGCTTTGTGAGGCTTTGTGTGGCCTAGAGCCATTTGGGCCCCAACTTTGCTTCTGAAGCGAAGATGAAACCGGCCTGGGTCCTCAAGCCCGCACAACCCCAAGCCCCCGTGAAGCGTCCGTGCCTCGAGATCCGAGGGGGCGTCTGCAATCACTACGACCTTGGAGCAAGTGGAACCCTGGCAACCCTGGCAAAAAAAAGAGAGCTTGATGTCGGGTTAGAAAACATCCTGAAACCGAAGCGACTCCAACTGAACACGGCCCCAGACACCCAGGGCTCCGCGAAAACCCGCCGGATCGGGCTCAGCCACGGCCTTCGGGCATGCGCAACTCCAAGTTCAAAAAAGGTTTAAAAAGTTTCAAGTTCAAGAACGGTTCAAGCGAACCCAAGCTGCCTCGGGTCCCCCTTGTCGCAGACGCCCCAAAGGCTCTCCGGCGCCCAACCCGCAGCGCAGGCGGTGGATGACGGCGCGTTTCGGCACACTTCCACCTTCAAAGGCACACTGGCTTGGGGGCTCCACAGAGGTTGGCTGTGTCAGGTTTTTGCATGCCCTGCAGACTTGAAGGGCTTTCGGCAGGCCAAGTTGTGGACCTGCTCCTCCTCGCCTAGCTTCACGCGGCTGCCGTCCACCACCAGCTCTCTCCCCACCTGTTGGGAGAATCTTGGGGGGAAGTCAACAGGGATTGCTGCATGCAATCTGCAGCCTGCAACCCACGAAGAACAAAAGAATCCACACCCGATACCAGGAACACGACGGCTCTCCAAGGCACATGCTAAGCCGCTAAGCCCCCACCTTTTGCAGCAGCCGCCCCAAGCCGCCAGACATCCGCACGGCAAAGCGCAGCACGTTGGCAGTGGTTAGGGCCACCTGCATCGCTCGGCTGAAACCAAATTCCGAAGGCCATAAACCAAACTTCGAAGGCCGTAAGTCACCGTGGAAAAGAAGCATCATGAAGCATCATGGCGAGGAGAGATCCACTTGAACAAAAAGCGTTGCAACGCTCTGCAGCAGGTCTACAAGCCGCAAGCCCTCCCGCTTTTGGCAGCCCAGCGAGGGACCCGCTGCAGTACAAAGGTAAGCTTTCCGGGCGCCGTAAGATGTAACAAACGTTACCGAGGACCTTGTGGCTCTTTGGAAGATCCTCACACCGCGGCAAGAGGGCACAAGATAGCTTCGATTTTTCAGGGGAAGGGGGAGGGGAACACACTAAAGGAGACACATCAGTAAACGAAGTACTAAGGTCGCCCAGAACCTGAGTGGCCTACAAGGATCAAGTTGCACACGGAATCTTGCCAACCCTGCCGGCCTCCCCCGTCGCATCGCTCAGAGTCACAAACGCCCGGGCTGCAGGCGCCCGGCGCTGCAGCAGCCGAACCCCGAAGCGACCCTGAGGCGGTAGGGCTCGGGAATGCTCGGGATAAGAGCGATGGCAGCTTGGAAGTTGGTTGGCCATTCTGGGCCGTTCTGGTCGGGGGGAGGCACGTTTACGCGGCGCGCATTGACATACTAAGAGCTTCCAAAGAACCACCAGAGTACAATGCCTAAACCAAGTAGCTGGACGTGCGCTTTGACAAAATGCCCCGATCAAACTGACCCACACCTTACCGCCTCACAGCTCCCAGCTCCCAGCTGTCCTCGTACTCTGGCCCTCCAGCTGCCAGCACAAAGTCGCCCTCGGAGCGAGACGATCTCAAACGTTCTGGGGCCGTGCTCGGCCATCTGAATCTAACAGACACAGAAACTCCAAACCCATCATCGCGCAGGCTGCCTTTTCAAGCTTCCATTTGTGTATCGAAACCCCCGACATTACCAAAACAAACACACAAACCCAGCAAGTCCAAAACCACAACGAGCCCTGAAACCTATGCTCTTGAACTGGGCCTGGGCCAGGAGATCTGACAGTGTTGCGGGCGGCGCATGCGCTGCCTGCAGCGGAGATGATCGCGGTCATTTGCGCTGGCTCGCGAAGGCATTGTGAAGGCATCGCGCAAGGGGTTGGAGTTGCCAGGCCGTGCAACTAACTGAGTCTTAGAGCAAGGGGCTTTCGGAGGAAACGTGTGGCGGGTTCAGGGTCTGCTGTGCCTCCAGTGTCCACTTGCGGAGGCCCGGGTCGTGCATGACGCCGCCATCATTCGGCTCCTTGGAGCAAGTTGCAGATCCATCGGAACGTCCGAGAAACATCTTCGCGCGGAAGAGCTTTGCACCCTGCAGATCCCTCTAAGCTAGGTTGATGGTCAGAGTCTGCTTCCGAAGTGTTTGAGATAGGCTTCGGCGACCGTGGCACAAAGCATCGGTCAGCCCTGCTAGAGAGCTTGCCAAACCTCCGCTTTTTGAAGCCGAAGCCACCTGGCTGTCCCACCACCAGTGCTCCTGATCGAACTCCTCGCGATTGGGAGCTGCGGACGCAGTAGTGCGAACATGCATATGCGCCCCGCCGAATGAGAGCCCCAGAGCTCCTGGAAGGTGACGTTGGCGCCCTCCTCCTCCAAATGCCGCGCCATGCGGCGGCCGAACCAAGGAGGCACCGCCTGTGTCAGAGGGTTTGGGCCTTCGGCCTTGAAACCCCTTAAAGTTATGGGCAGGGCGGTTGCGGCTACGAAGACGTAGAGCTACGTAGATCTGAGGTTGCCGAATGCCGACTACCGTCGGGTCTCAGGAACCTCTTCGCAGCGCGACAGTCTGTAGTATTAACATTCGATAGATGAGTGTGGCAGAGCATTGGTACGAGTAGCTGAGCGGCGGAGATGTGCACCCCATTCGTTAGATCGGGTGGGGCTGAAGCGGCCGAAACAGGGCGAGAAACCCAAGCTGCAACACGTCGGAAAGGGCAAGTGGGGAAGCCCTGAAATGTCACCCTTCCCGCCTGATCGCGTGTCGCGACCCGGACCAGGGCAGGCAAAGCCTCAAGAACTCGGCGCGCTCAGGGCTTTTCCAGGTTGGCTCAAGCATGGAAAACAGCTTTGCGTTTTGGACTCTCAGTTGCCTTTTCGGTGCTTGCAGGGAGCACCCCGAAGGACCCATAATTTTGCCCCCTCCGAGATGCCTTCAAGTTCGATGCGTGCAGTGAGTTCTCGTTCTCCGCCACACTGGCGTGGAGGATGCCCAGCAGTAGCTTGTCCTGGGGTTCTAGATAAATCTGGTTGCTACAGCCGCTCCAAACTTGCAACCACCAAGCTCACGACTCTTTGCCACACAGCTTTACAGGCCTCACACCTTTACAGGTCTCACACGAAGCCCAGCCTGAGTTTTCGCCTCACAAAAACGACTGGCATTCGCGAGCAGAGTAACCAGCTGACTTAGATCAAGAAGTCACACTTCGGTGCGTGCAATGCAACGATTCAAAAGTTGATTCACGCCGTCAAACGATGGACAAAGAAGACAATCACGTGCACAAAGAAAAGACATAAAACTGCATAAAATTGCACGGGGCCCACCACTGCCAGCTCGAGTGTCCATGTGCATCAAGGCCGGATCGTGGACCCAAAGGTTGTTTGCATCGCCGTACTCCTGCAGATATGCCCCCTTCTTGGGACTGCCATGAAACACGGCTGCATACCGGAGGCATCTACAACTACGTGTTTTTACCCCCCCTTCTCTCCAGCCCCCCCCCCCCCCCCCCACCTCGCGGCTGTACCAGCCGCAAGCCGACGCTACGCCTAGCACTCGGTCAGGAACGCGCGTGGCCAGAGCCCATGCCTTAGCGTTTGAAGGTTTCGACCCGAACTAGAGGTTCATAGGCAGCGACACTTGTTTATTCGTGCATGATCTTGCCTGTACTGCTGTACGGAAACCGTATGGCTGAAGTTAGACGAATGATGTCGCTCACAGACCTTGCCGAGGCACAGCTTCAGAAGATTCGGGGTATGAAGCTGGGGTGCAGTGCACAGATTGAGTGCAGACAACAACACCACGAGGTGAGAACACCAATGACACCATGCATTCCTTCTTAGGACTCACCCCGCAGCGACTTGACGAGCCAAAATAACGAAGTCCAGGTGGTCACTGGGGTCACTTGAATCGCCCGCCCTGCACGGAAGCATCAGAACAAAGATGAACGACGAGCCGAGGCTCCCCGTGGCCCCCTCGCGAGTGGCCGTGGACAATGAGGCGGTTCGGGTCTGCACCTCAGCAGTCTCGGGCACGCAGGGCTTGCAGCAGTGATCAGAAACCCTTCTCAAAGGAATGCATTTCAATGTCGGGATTTCGGGACTTCGGGTTTCTCGGATTTGGAGCTGTTCATCGTGGAAAAACTACAGTCTTCTCTTAAACCAAAACAAAATGTCTTGTGCCCCGAATCAAAACCCAGATGCCCTGGCTTTCCGCCAGCACCTCGACGGCGCGCAGGGCAGCCCGCAGCCCAACATCCTCCCAGTTGTGCCTGGCGAATCCGTTTTTGAAGGTGCTGAGTTCTTACGAGGTTCATCTAATTTTTTTTGTTTCCATTACATCGCAGACTTGCATATGCATGTTTGCAAACAAGCTTGTTTGCAAACATGTTTACATTACCTCGTTCTGCCAAGCGGCGGCCCGTCTCTTTGCGGGGCAAGGACCCACAGCTCCTCGTACCCAAAGATGTAATCCTGAGCGCAGGCCAAATGGATCAAGTGGATCAAGTGGATCTTTGGTGGGCTTCACATTCCCTGCCTCCCCCTTTGGAGGCTTCATCTTGTAAGCATCGGCCTGCATCGGGACACCCTTGAGGTGCTGAGGTTTGGCAGACGTGACACGTGGGATGATATGTGTAGCTTGATCGATCGTTTAATTCCTTGACTGGCCCACCTTTTTGGTGAATACATCTGTAACGTGCTCTATGGTAGTAATGTGATTGATGGTAGTATCAGTGATGCTACTCATGAGGGGCGATTGTTGTTTCAGAACGCTTTCTAGGCTTCAGGCAGGTGCCATTGATAGCGCTACAATTCCGAACTCTGATACTAAGTGGTTTGATGACAACAATGTTGCTGTTGTACGAGTACCAACCAAATGCGTTGCAGACGCCGGAAAACCTTCCTTTCGGTGAACCGTTTGTTTTCAGAATTGCGATGGCACATACACGGACATGTGGACACCCTTAACTCCGCTTGACTCACTTCACTAAGTTCACGTGCCCTTCGACACGGTTCAGTAGTTCATGCCGCAGAGCTTCACAAAGATCCTGGTCTCCAGAAAGCTCTAACCCCTAAGACTTCGCGAATTCTCTGCCTGTGCTTGTGGCTCTACTCCGACGCCAGACAAGGAGACCAGGATCGGCCTGGCTTCTCTGGTGGGCCTGGCAGACTGGAAGAGGTTCCAGCGTGATTTGCGAGAGTCTCAGTTGCTTCCGGGGGGTTGTCGTCGGGCTGCGTGTAAAAAAGAGCTGCATGGCGCATCCGAAATCCTACCAGCCCTCACCTTCAGCTTGCAAGCAACAATTGCAGGCAACAATTGCAAACAACAATTGCAAGCAACAATTGCAACCAACAAGCCATGTCCGCTTTCCCTGTCTGACCCCCCCCCCCCCCGCTCTTCAATCTGACCCCTTGAACTCTATGCTGCTGCTGCTACTACTGCTACTACGACGACGACGACGACGACGACGACGACGACGACGACGACGACGACGACGACGACGACGACGACGACGACGACGACGACGACGACGACGACGACTACTACTACTGACTACTACTACTACTACTACTACTACTACTACTACTACTACTACTACTACTACTACTACTACTACTCATCTCGGATTCTGCTCATCATCCGATTCTGCTCTACTACGCCCATTCTTGCAATGAGCAAGGATGCCGCCACTGCTTGAGCTACCATCCCGAGCATGCAGGGATCCAGGCAGGAATCCCAAAAGGTACATGTTTCGCCTCAGAAGACAAATCGGCGACTACGACAAGCACTACTTCTACTACTTTTACTACTACTCTACTACTTCTACTACTTACTACTACTTACTTCTACTACTTCTACTACTTCTACTTACTACTTCTACTACTTCTACTACTTCTACTACTTCTACTACTCTACTACTACTTCTACTACTCTCTACTACTACTCTACTACTTCTACTACCTACTACTACTACTACTACTCTACTACCTCTACTTTCTACTACGTCTACTACTACTACTTCTACTACTTCACTACTTCTACTACTTCTACTACTACTTCTACTACGTCTACTACTCTAAATTCCTACCATTCACTACTTTCCCACTACTACTACCACTACCGATACCGCTACCCCTACCAATGCCACTACGACTCTACGGGTGCCTATGTGTCGATATTGCAAATCGTGCTTTGGTGCCTCGAGCGGGAATGAAACTTGCAACAACTACTTGAAGCCCCGCCACCCTCTGCTCTTCAAACCCAGGCGCGGCGGCAGGTGCCCCTAAGTACGACCACCACCACCACCATCACTTTACGACTACTTCCGGCTAGCGTAGGAAACAGCAATACTCGCCAGGGCCTCCTTGGCCTCAGCACGGCGGCCAGCGCAATGGAGTTGTCCACATCCAGGAACCTTTGTCATCGCCACAGGCGTGAAGGGCGCGGGGCGCGAGCTCAATGCTTTAGGAAGGTAGTTCTGGCAACCAACTTTCAATATTGACAACAGGACAGTGTTCATCCAGGAGCGAGAAGATGGCAGACTGCGTCGACCGGCGGCAGCGCAGCTGCACAGACCGGACCTTCGTCTTGTAGGGGGAGGCGCGTACGTAGTTTGCCTGGTTTGGGGGGGGGGGGGGGGGGGGGGGGGGGGGGGGGGGATGGGAACGTCCGTTCCCATGGCACTGGTAGTTGCCGCATCTTGCCTCTTTGCACAACATAATGCCAAAGTATGTGTGCGTCTCTAAAACATGCCCCACACGCTGGCATTTGAAGCGTTCTTGCCTCTTTGCACAACATAACGCCAGAGGATTCTTGACGCGCTGTCACGAGCATACATGCCTCTTGCGAACATGCCCCACTAGTATTTGCTGTGTTTTTGCCTCTTGGCACAACACATGGCGCAAGCAGGTTCAACCTGCCAAAGGATGAAAACATCTTGCTGAAAAAAGAGTCGGCCGCGCACTTTCCTGCCACACTTACTTTCTACACTCCCAGCCCTCTTCTTCGTGCACGTCCGCAAACATCGTAAGTTACAGCATTTCAAGCCCCTCATTGCACATTCTTACCAAGCCTAAACCCCTGCATATTGCAGTATTTCCAGCTTTCACGAACAACCTTGGCACACCAAACCACCAGGCAAACTACGCATACGTGACCTTGTAGGGCCCGACTGTACCTAGGACGTGATTTTACTTACTCGGGGGCCTCTGCCTCGGGAGAGACTCTAAACTTAAACAATTCACGCAAGCAAAGGCATTGAAGTCGGTGGCACACGCGGCGGGACTGACTTGCCCAAACTTTGAACTGAAAGGAGCTTTGTGCAGGAGCCTGGGTCCGGGTACTCCCCTGTGCTTGGGCGCTTTGTTGAAGCATCCCGCCTCCTCCACCTGATCTTCGCCGGTGCCGATCAGGCGAAGGTTGAACTGTAGACAGGCGGGCGCGTCCTTGCCGTACGCATGTCTAGCAGAGTGCTGCATGAATAGGCCAGACGCGTATGCAAGCGCGGCTCTACATTACTGTACTTCAGCAGGAAACTGCAAGAAGCAGAGAGATCCGGCGACCCACAGCGGAATGTTGAAGCGCATGATCAAACCGCAAACCCTTCATCAAGAAACGCGAAATCATGCTAAAACCTAGCCTTCTCCACCGCTGGCCCATTCACGGTGACAAGCACGGGCACCTGTCAAATTCGACAATGTCCCACATAGTTCGATCAACAAGGAGCCTCTGCTAGAGGCGGCCAGACACCAAGCTTGTTCCTGGTTGCAGCCTGCGCCATGGCCCCTGGTGCCAAGCGCACGGACGAAGAAGAGCCGGTCACTGAAGACCTCGCCCAAAGCAAAGCCTAAACAACCAAAAGTCTGACCCACTATTTAGGCCCTTTTGCGGGGACATCAGGGACTTGGCTGCAAGTCCCGCACTGATGAAAGGGACCAATGAGAGGGTAGCGGAGTAGTTGCGTAGTGGAGTGGTATGTATTTCAGTTTCTGAGCATTCAACGGGCTGCCATAGCATGGTTAGCGCCGCGTGCTGACCATTGCTGACTCGCGACGAGCTCGACACCTCGGCCCTCACATCCAGCCAAGAGGCACCTCGGTTCAGGGTCTGCGCGGCAGCTTCGGACTTCGCTTCAGTACTTCACTTCGTGCTAAAGGTTTGTTGGGCCTTCTGAGGTCTCGGGCCTCGAAGAGATCTGTGATATCATATCATGAAAGATGACAAGGCCCAAAGGCTTGGGGGAACCACGCCCAGGGCACCTGCATTCTGCACCCGCAGATCGATGGGCGCAGGGCTGGCAATCAGCTTCCCCTCCACCACGTCGGGAAGGCTCTTGGCGTGGATGATGCCCTTCCTGACTCTCTTGAGTGCCATTGCTGGAAGAGCCCTGGGACAAGAAGACCCGGAAATTCGCCACATTCCCAGATATGGTCTTAACCAAAGGCCAGGCAAGTCGCAACGCCTTCAGGGCCTCCAAACGGCAGCCGAATCGCAGGGGCACCTGGCTAAATCGGGTGCCGGAGAATGCCGGCACGTAAAAACTCTGAGGGCTTCTTACGGCTATATTGTGGCTGCTGATGCCGATCCCACCTTCCCGCGCACCCGCGAGAGCAGGTGGTAGGTCCCTGTTGCCTCGGAAAGTACAGGTAGGATGGTAGCCTGTGGGGGCTGTGGGAGCTGTTTGGGGTCCGCATGTGCTGTATCAAAGTCACCTCGAAGTGAAAAGGCACGGTGAAGGGCGTGTTGCCGTATATGTTGCCCGCAAATGGTCCCAGCACCTGCAGCAGGGCGTAGTCAAGGCCTTGAGATGCTTTGAAGGTCTAAAACCAAGGGCGTTCCAATGGTAGGCAGTGGCGCAATTGCGACCTCGTGCTTTACGTGGTCTTGACATGCTGCATTAACTGCGACCCCTCTCTCCAGCCTTGTTCCCGGGCGCGACCAGCTCGAAGGTGTGAAGCCTTGCCCCCAATAACGATCTGAAAGTTGGCATCCGGGCGCCCGGGCGTCTAGAGAGGGGGGCGGGGTAAGTTCTGGTGTTGAATGGACATCAATGACGATTTCAGACTTTAAGCTTCTGAGCGCAACCGAAGCTCCCGCGGCAGCTCACACCGAAGCGCCCCGGTGTCTTCACCTTCAACACCCCGACGACCCAGTACCTTCGGCTTTGGGGCTCCGGGTTTAGGGGGTGTTTAGTGACTATGCAATTTGGAGATATTCGCGAGTTTCTGCTCGGCATTGTTCTCATGAGTCTTGCGGGCTCAAGGGTGCTCCAACAAGCTGACATCCGACCGCGTTCTTGTCGATTTAATGATGAAACGATGTAGTGATGAAGTGACGGGATGATGTACTGGCGTCTTCCGGTGCGGCGTGATGCAATGTAGAAGCTTACAAGCGGGTCTTTGCAGCTCTGGAAGTTTCGGGTGTGCCAACGGCACAAATAACCACGGCTGAAAGCTGAGGTTCTCAGAACTGGCATTTAAATCCTCCCCTGTGGCTACCCTTCTCCCCCGCATTTGCACTGCATCCCGACATTCTTTCCAGGGCCGCGACTGAACATGAAGCACGTCGGTCCCGGAACCCAACGGAGGGCTCTGTAACAGCTGCTGGAAGGGGACATGGTCGTGAGGCAACCTCGTGGGCACTACATGGCTTTCGTGGGCTTTCTTTGCCAGTGACGAGTGGCTCAGATCTGGGGATTTCGGATGCTGATTTTCCAGAGGGCACGGCTGACACAGGCTCAAAAACACTTCCGATGCCCGTCCGAAACACAAACCTAAGCAGGACCTGCGGGGCAAGAGCCTACGAAATGTCACAGCTTCAAGCCAGGTGGCTGGATCTGACCCCACCCGTCACTGCCTAAGCGCACGGGCCCGGGCACCATTTTTCAACCCTGAAGATCCCGTCTCTCCGATGCCGATGGCAAGACTGAAGTTGTTGAAAATTCCCTCAAACCTCAGGCCCTGGCACCCCCATCACATATATTGTAGACAAAGATTCAAAAAGAGCCTCACACGCTTTGCGCTCCGAAACTTATCTTGGGGTTGAGGCTTCGCCATCGCGCTGCTCACCATATCGGTGGATCTCCATGACACGCGACCTCGTGGACTGGGGGTTTGGGGTTTCTGTGTTGAGGCCCCATGATTAGCGATGCTTGGCCATCGCACTCACGTCTCCACACTTGTGCTGACCCTGCGCAAACCCGCCCGACTTTAGACTTCGCTAGACATGAAACCCTACAGATCCTACAGGCGATTGTCATCAGGGCTTCACACAAAGGATCGGGAGCTTTGAGCTTTCTACGGATTTCACGACAATCCAGAATCTCAAATTCTCACGAGAACTGAACTTGTGAATATGCAAGCACTCTGCCACTATACAAACCCTGACAGCAGGGTTTCCACTTCCCCCCAATCAAATTCTCTGACCACATTTTACACCCCGCAGGGCACAAAGCCAGGCACCTCCCCGCGCGTGCTCGGCCAGCAGCCCAGCACCCGCCTTTCCTTAGTATTAGCAGGTGACGCGTCGGTGGCCCCAGTGCCTCCATCAGGCCAATCAGGAACATTGCCAAGCGTCGGGAGAAGAGCTGCCAAGCACCACCGTGGCGGGCCACGGGGTCCTTAAAAAAACACACCAACATCGGACTTGTGAAAAGTCTGACTTGGGAGATGACGGGTCCACTGATGCGTTTTTTGTCCAGCTAGGTCACTGCCTCATACTCAACTTTGCCGGAGGCAAAGGGGCCCAGGACCCACCACTTCTTGGCAAACTTTGGGAGCTTGTCTCCTGCCGCCACCTTGTAGGTTGACAGTTGAGTTCGGCCCTTCTGCTGGGAACTTTCAAGTCCATCCTGGAAACGGTCGCAAACAGATCCCAAGGCGAATCCGACCCCCCTAACGCCTCTCCACATGTCGCAAGCACAAGCGCGCAGGCGACAGCGCGCATCGCCCCCGCAGCTTCGGCAGGGAGCAATTCCAGGGTTATGGGTTGGGAGGCTGAGGGCTTGGGGTGGGTTTGGCGTTTGGGTGGGTCGAAACCTGTCTTGAGAAGTGTTTGGAGGACATATATAGTGGAGGAGAACGTTTGTGAGCAGGTGGTTGGAGCCTTGTCGCAGAACATGTGGCAGACACAGATCCTGAGCCACGGATGTGTTTGAAGAATCTCACTTCAGAAAGCAAGTTTCCGTAGCTGGCAAGATCAATCCCCGTGCACAACCCGCTCACCTTTGTGCCCCTTCGCGAGCTGTCACACAGGGGGAACACCGGGAACACTGCCAGCGGCCGGCTCAGCGGCAGGGGCGCCCTCGGCCGCGGAGCCCTCGGCAGGTGCGCCACCGGCGCCCTCGGCACCCTCCTGAGGCGGTGTCTCCCCTGGCACCTCGCCATCGGGGTACACGCAGTGAAGGTAGGGCGTCTCGGCAGAGAGCAGCGCCTGGAAGCAGATCCGAGCTTCGGGTTTAAAAAAGCTTTGTCGAGCTCCGACATACCTGCAACAAGCTATGGCAAATATGGCAACTGCGCATCCAGTTTAGAAAAGCAGCACCCAAGCGAACCCGAACGCCGAAGCCCCAAGAACCCGCATCTCAACGACGACACGGATGCCTTCTTCAGCGGCTTCGGCTCAATGCAGGTGCCCAGGAACTTGACCGTGTCGCCCTTGCGTCAAGGCTCAGGGCCCTCAGGCCTTCAGGGCCTTCAGGCCCTTTGATGTATCACCCTTTGATGTATCGGTTTAGAGCCCAGAGCCCTCCAACATGATCAAAGCAGAGACCCAGAAACCGAGCCCCTTTTTGTTGCGCTTAAGGTCCTGTCGCCCAGACCTCCAAAGTCAGAATCTCAACCCCTGTGTATAAACCCGCTTTGACCAGAAACCTCGGGGGCCTCCCGCCAGTGGAAGTCCTCTGCGCGCTTGGCGTCGCAGGTGAAGTCCTGGCCATCCTCGCCGAGCTCCTTCGCAGTTCTGTTGAGTGCCATCTTTGAGATTCGGGTTCGGCTTCAACCCGGCTGTGGAACGTGGTTTCAGGCTTCTGGGATGTCTTTCGAGAGAAAACAAAAAAAAAGCACCTAAGCGTGCAGGGCACAGCGAAGACATGCAGTTTGCAAGCACCTCTCGCAAACACACACTCCCAAACTCCACCAGAAGCCCTCGGCTCCTTCTGTTCGCACAGCTCGAACTTGCCACCCTCCTCCTGCTGGGGCGGATTGGACAGGGGCTTGCCGAGCCTATTGAAACCCCTCCAGCTTTGGACCCCGGGTTTTGGGACGAGGCCCGGAAACATCGGGGCTTCCGGGGGCTTCCGGCTTCCCCTTGACACCCTCTCCCCGAGGCTTCTGTGAAGTAGACCTGTGCGGCTCTGCTCTCCCGAGACCGAGGCCTTCAGGCACGCCAGGAGCTCGGAGTTGGGCCTCTCCGGGTTCAGGATGTCCACGTTGGCCCCGGCCTCGCGTAGTTTTGAGGGGGGGGGAGGGTGCAGGGCAGTGACACCTGTATGTTTTGAAGTGGAACCATCAAAACTCCATGTACATGCCGAATGCCTGAAAAACACAGATAACGGGAAACAAGAGAAAGAGTGGATGACACTGAAAACATCGAAGAACGTGAAAACAAAAACACTGAACAAAACTGAAGAACACGAAGAAGATGAAAAGAATGAAGCGTGCCGGAGAAGCTAATTGGGTTCTCACTCATACTTTTGTTTTTTACTTTCGGCAGGCAGCTTGCGTGCCTCGACTTGTTGCAATTCTCTCGTGCTGCACTAGTCACTAGTTGTGGTCCATTTCGTGCCCCTTTCTCGTGTTCTTGCGGGTTTCACCATGTTGCATTTAACTTCCACATTTCTGCTCCGAGTCCTATGCCACACAATGCGCGGCAGGTTCGCTTAGCCCTTGCAAAAAGGACAAAAGGCATAAGCCATCATAAGCCACACAGAACACTGTGGCTCGTGGACCTTGGTGTTTCCATGTGTTCATCTGCTCGGCTTCGCTCAGTTCGGCCCTGAAGCCTCCTCCCTCTCTTCGCTCTTTTCTCTTCGCGGAGCGCTGGCCTTGAAAAAGTTTGGAGGCTCCACGATGGCGGCCTTGAACGGATCTTCGCCATCGATCTCCTCAGAGAATGGGGGGATTTAGCCGATCTAGCCTTTCAATCTTTACTGGTGCTAAGATGGGGCGAGGCTGAGGCTAGCTGGAGCCATTAGGATGTCCATGCCATAGGTCATAAGCTGGAACCATGCGAGACAAGCTGCTACCACTACCCCTGCCCCGAGGCTCCGAGCGCGGACGACCAATAGACAAGCGTCCGCTGAAGTGATAAGCTTCGGCTCAAACTGCTTGCGCAAGTTCTCCTGGGCTTGTTGAAGCCCCGGTTCTTGAGCGCAGTTTTCAGGGATTTGACTTGACTAAGCCATTTTTAAGTCCCAGACCTGTAGAACATGGAGATACGAAAGCTTCAGATCGAAACCGCCCACAAGCTAAATCGCCTAGGATCATGAGCCGTAAAATTCTCACATGGCACAGTAGTGTTCGCGACGGGAATCGAAGGATCGATTTCGGGCGTAATGGTTTCGCCAATTCGTTTCGCTTGCGTCGGTTGTTCAAGGCACAGGAGCAATGAGTGCGGGTGGGTTATGGGAGGGTTGAGGGGCTTTCACTGCAGTTGGGTTGAAGGATTACACTGGATTGGTTTCTCGAGGTGTAAGGCAGTTAAGGGGCTTTCAGGGTTTGGTGCGGCTTGTCCAGGCCGGTTGCAGGCCAAGCCACCAAGTCTCTGTCCAGTCTCTGCTGCCGCTTCGTGAGGAGCCGGTCCTCCTCCGGAAGATCCGATTCGCGTTCTCTTTCAGACCATGCTCATGTCTGTCTTCAGACACCACTGACACCACCATCCTACCACATCAGCGAAAACAGCTTGCAGGTTGCAATTGTTGGAGTTAAGCCTGTTACCCCTGATTCCTGGTACGATCATTCCGGAAATAGGCACAGGGCTCGTGGAAGCGCAGCAGTACGGCACCATCTTCGGCGTACTAAGCTACGCTGCTACACTCCTTTGGGGCCCTTCGTACACTGAGCACTGAGAGACTGAGAGGCACCTTCTGGCAGTCTGGCGTCGTGTCTGCGCCGCCGGGACGCAGCTTTGGTTTGCTGATCTCGTGGCCGAACCTGTCTTGGGGGTCGGGAGGTGCCAATGATTCCTTCTGAGTTGCGTAGGTCTGAGGCACTCTGGAGAAAGAAGCTTCAGCATAGTTCCTAAACCCCAAAGCCCCACACAGAGCCCGAACCCCGCTAAGAAACTTCTCCAAGTCATATGACACCAGTCTCTCAGAGTCCAAGTAGCTTGTTGAGCTCAGCCATGTCATCGAAGTAGCCCTTGGCCTCATGCTAGACTGCCAACCCCTATTCTACGCGTGGGCAACACAACTTTTCAAAGGAATACGCGGCCCTTCCAAGTTGAACGGCGCTTGGGGCTTCAAGCCTGGTACATGAAGGTTTAGATACTGCATGGGTGTTTCAGCCATTTTCGGAAGAACTTTTGCGAATGAGAAATCAGAATGGGGGGGGGGGGGTACTAGACATGGTTCCTATGGTATTTACTTCTGAAGAAACGAAAGCCGTTTGTTAATTCTCTCACTTCTTCCGAGGATGGAACAAGGACCAGAGTCTTGGAACTCTGCAATGTCTGAGTTCTCCCTGCAGTACAGAAACCTGGAAGGAACGTCTAGGTCGTAGATTGGCATATCGGGAATTTGAAATAGACTCAATGGACATCTGATAATTTCTTGCCGGCCCAGCTCGCCCAGACATGAAACCGAAACAATGAGGGCCGTTGGTTCCAAACCAGTCTTCAAAAAAAGCGGTAGGCACATGAGGGGGGCAGCATTTCACCTGTATCTGCCTACGAACATGCCACAAATGAGGACCCGAGTGTCCATCTGGAAGGCCGTGGCCCTCCGCGGCGCGGGCACCCACGCCTGGAAGGCCGCGTGTTCCATGTCACCTGGGGAAGCTCAGCAGCGGAAGCTTACGGGACGCTCAGGGAAGTGATGCCCTGCACTCCCGCTCAAAAGTCATCGCGTCCCAGCCACTCGGCAGATAGCACAAGCCATGGCCCAAAGAGCCCGGCATGGGGAGGCTTTGCCCCAAAGCCAAGGCTCTCGGTGCTGAGGGCTTCGGAACTAATCGACTTTGAAGGCATTGAAGTTGAGTCACCATGTGTGGGTTGAAGGCTGCAGCTGCAAACTTGCTGAGCCACATGCTTGGACCAGAAAGACAACGCATGGCTGCATGGCTTGGAAAGCCTCATTCTAAAAATTTGGCTCACACCTTCTGACAAAAAAGTTGTAAAACACAAGATAGCACTTCCATGAAACCCAATCCCTTTCGCTGTCTTTTTCCGCTGCCGCTACTCTGTTTGCGGCAGAGAGTCATCGGCTTCCGTCCTGGGCGTGCTGTGAGGATCTTTGACTAAACCCTGGGACGGTGAAATATCACAGGGCGTTCGTGCCATCCTACAACCTCAAGCCTTCAAGCAATTGGCATGTCGGACTCGAGCGCTCTGGAGCTCTCCCCCTTTCGCCAGCCTGCTTGGGAGCAGCAGGTTTCGCTTCTCCGAGCCCCTCGGTGCCAAGACGTCCTGGCGCGTTTCGGGCTCACACATGTGCCTGGAAGGTCTGAAGGGGTTTTTGCAAAGGAGGGCTGGCTGTCATCGGGCGATGTCCTATCTTCAATGCACTCATATTATCATGAGTTTCTTCAACCCATAGAAACCGCGCCAAAGGCACCTTAATGACTCTTACTGGTTCGAGGGTGTCTAAGTGGGGAGCCTCTGCTCAAGTCTCGACCCCATGTCTTTTACAGCCTGCATTCCGTCTTCACTGCGCTGTTCCTTCGCAGCATGCCCTTACAAAGCAAGGCTGGCGAAACGCAGAGACCTCCAAGATGAACACAAACTGAGGTTGCAAACATCTGCATCTGCCTCAACCTCCAGTGGAAGAGTCACCACCTCAGGCGCTGGCATCACGTGGCTCGCGGTGCAGAATCCGCACCAGTACGTACCTCTCCCCGGGAAAACGGTGGCCCAGTTGAAGAGTATGAACCCAGAATCTTTCCAAAACATCCCAGAACCCTGTCTTCATAGGGTTCCTCCACATGTAACCCTGTCAATACGTTGCTCAATTCAAAGGGTTGCTCAATTCGGAGGCAGCTGATTGAAATCTGATTCCTACAGTCCTTGCAAAGGCCCGTGACACTTGTACAGTCTGCACAGTGGCGAGTACAGAAGCCATCGCATGACTGCTGTGACGTGGGGCTTGCAGGGGATCTCGTGCCTTCCAGGCTGCGCGGGGTGCTGCTCAAGGGGGTCAACGAGCCAATAACGGTCCAGCGCCGGTGGAAGATTCAACCGGCAAGTTTCTGCTCGTTTTTTCATCCAGTCTTCGGGCGCACGTCTTCCATGGCCCCAGCCGGTAGCCGAGGGGTTGCACACGCACGACATCCCCCAGACGGCACCTGAGCTTTGAAGGTTTGTGATGTGAAGACGTGTTTAGAGCTTCAGTTTTGAGGGTTCTGACAGCTCTGACTTTGTGAAACTTTGCTCTGGGAATCTACATTCAGTCTGTCTAGCCAGTATAAGAAAAGAGGATCCCCATCCATGAAGCACAAGCCCGATGTGAGCCCGGGCTCACATGCAAACCCGAGCACGAAGGACTGAAGCGACCAAGACTAAAGGGACTGGGGCTTGGGATTGAAGGGGGTTAGGGCCGGTTTTGGCCTTGGGGTTTGAACTTGGAATCTTGTAGCGGCTTGTAATACTGCAGGCTCTGAAAGGGGCTTCGGCTTTTTCAGAACTGGACCCCAGGAAACGGGCCTTCAGGCGGCTAGGGCTGCGGCTCAGAATGCTCATCATGAGCCCAGACCTTCCAACATCATTCAGACACGTGCAGCTACGTGCAGCTAGCTTCGTGCAGCTAGCTTCGTGCAGCCAGCTTGTCTTCTACGAGTAGCAGCTGACTTCAAGCCCTCTCCCCTCTAAGACTGATTGGCTCGCAGATGGTGAGGCGGCGCGCTCTGACTGGGACCGGACCTTCTTGGTGAAGCGGAAAGCTTTCTTGTACCGCATCACCCACATGTACCTCGAGTGGGAGTGCACAAAGACTTCAGCTCAAGCCCTGGACCTTAGTACTTGAGGACCAACCCCTAATCCCAGACTAGATCTTGGATGGACGATGTAGGTTGATGCCGCAGCAACACTTACCATCGAGCCTGTCGCAAGCTACCCGGATCGATTTTGGGTGCTTGTCGTTGACGACGTAGCCTGGCGACCAAGAATCAGAATGCACTCCCACGCATGCTACCTGCTACGGTCCTCCGACACCTGAATCCACCATCTCCGTGCCGACAAACACTGAACATCTGCGAGCTCTAGCTTGTGTAATCTGGGGTCTTCCTATCCCACCGCCTATCATCTCATTGTTCGGTAGCTTGTTGTTCTTCTCGAACGTTCGCAGGTACCCGGCCGTCTGCCTGTACACTCTGCACAACACGTCGTGACTACGCTTGTCAGCATCCGAGAGATCAGGCTTCAATACATGAAGCAGCAAACCCAAAGCCAACCCACAACCATTGTCACAAATCGCTCCACCCCAGCAACTCCGAAACTCAGCCATGTCAACGTTGGACATGCTGTGTAGCGCGCCCTGTGGCCCACCCTTGGAGTGCTTATAAGGCTTAGAGCCTCTTTTCAAACACCGACAAAGAAGAATCTGTCGGGGACCTCTGCCAGTACTTGTAGTGCCAATCCAAGCGAAAGGGGGATCGCCACATGGTCGGGGATGCGCTCCCCCGTCAGATCTAAAGGGCTCCTAGGGCTCCCAGGGTTTCAGAGGGCCCCAATTTATCATCACGTCTTTGGGAGTGTCGGGGTGTGGAGTGTGGAGTGACTCGTGTCACGTGAGGTGGGTTGGAGTAGGGTCCAAGTCCAAATTCGGCGACCTGGGCGCCATGAAGCCAAATGCCAACTGATTCAATGGATGCATTCAATGCGCTCCCCCCTCTTCCCACACTGGAAGAGAACTTCCCTCAGTCTTGAAGGAGCGAAGGCACAAAGTCAGGACTGGAGTCTGAAGCGGGTTGCAGTGTGCATCATGAGAGTGGAATTCTATCCAAAACGCCTCAAGCTCCTCAGTCACAAAAAAACCTAGGCCGTAGAACATTCTGCGTCCGTACTGTGCCACGCGAACTGTTGCGTTGCTGGTTTCGTTGTAGCCGTGATCAAAGCCCCGAGACGTCGCCCGGGCACGAAGTCCAACAAGTCTGAGAGTCCGAGGAGTGCTGTGAGAATGCTGTGAGAATGCTGTGAGAATGCTTTTGCAGCTGCCATGACACCATCGGCGCCCGAGCCCTGCTGAAGTGCTCTGGGCGTCCAATGGGGGGTCCATTGACGCAGCAAGCTTTGTTGCCTGAACGCGAAGTCCCTTCCTTGGAGTTCCCGGGACCCCTCCCAAAATAAAAAGCACTGCACAGTAGAAGCGAAACCAAGGCCGGATCCCAGGACTTCCAAGGAACAGGGGCCTGCAGATTTAGTCACAGTTGGGAGCGAGAGAGCTGTCAGCGGCATCTGTGGTGGGCTGCTGCCAAAATGCTGTGCCTTGGATCTTGCGGGCCCAGGACGTCTCGAGTCGATGCCAGTTGCGAGAGTTTGGCGTCGCACATCGCAATGAGATCTCCGCTCCACAGTGAGACTACTACGAGATTCTCGATATGCCGGCCGCCGGAGAAACAATGGCACACACGTCATACGCCCGGTGAATAACAACATACCAGGATGTCACAACGTGTCACAACTACGACATTCCTGGATTCTTAGATGCCCAAGATTCCACACAGTACCCACTCACAAAACCCTTCCATCCGAAATCAGCTCATTGCAACGCTCCTGACAACTCATTAAACTTCATTGAACCTCCAGGCGGACCTGCAGTGAAACAGCTCATTTCAAGTTCTCTGGCGGGTTCGGGATCGGTCTGGCCATCGCGTCCTCAGAACAAAATGCTCAACTGATTTTGGGGAGGGGTAGTGTAAAGTGGCACAAGATGGACATGATTTCTGCTTCCCTTTGACTTGGTAAGGTGGACCACGTCTCGAGTGAAAGGGTTTCGTGGTGATGCTTCAGGAAACCCTTCATCTTGAAAGGTTTTGCAGTGGTTTGCTGAATGTGGGTTCTGAGTCTTGTCGGAAACGTCCGAAACAACATTGGAGCAGTTAGCTGCGAACCCACTTACCGCTCGCCCGTGTGCACCCCAAGCCCCCCATGTAAGCCCGGTCGAGCTCAGTTCATGGCGTGGACGAGGCGCGGCGTCGGACATTGCCTGCACCCAAAGGAAAAAAACTCAGGGGACGTACATGAATGAGAGACTTTAGATGTCTTAGATGTCTTAGGGGCCCGGCGGTTGAAAGAGCTCGAGTTGGATGCCTCATGTTGCCTGGTTTCTGATTTTGTCACTGATCGCTCGCCGTCGCCCGCGAGCCATGGTGATGCGCCTACACCCCTTGCCACTGAAGGCAGTGGCTGTTGTCATCTAGCCGGCATGGACGTTCTCGAATCATGCATTGGCAATACATGCAAGTAGCCCAGCAAAGCTCCGAACATATCCGAACTCTAAGGGCAGCCATACTAGTATGTTTGCTCAAAACTGCATCAGGTCTTCGCATGGCTACAGAAAGCTGCACTAAAACCCTATCAGTCTCACAACTTGAAGCTCACAGTAAACCCCACATCACAGGCAGCGTGCAGACCAGCGAAGCCCGAAAAAACAACCCGTCTTAAAGTGGATGCCTGCTCTGCGCATGCTGGGGGGGAAAGGTCGGCGTGAGCGACCGCAGCGCCTCGTGTGGCAAGGATTTGGGACTTGTTGCGATGATTAGGCGACTGCGTGACAGAGTTTGCCATGCCTACGCTTTCAAGACCCGAAGCCCTGAGCCAGGCACGCTTTCCTTGGAACAAGGAACCCTAGTTAAGGACTTTCGTCCTGCTAGACAGAGCAGTTTTGATGGTTAGCCACGACTGCGGAACATTCGTCCCTTCCGTGTGCTGACGGGGCAAAGCATATTAGCTTCCAATTTCTTAAGCACACGCGTTGTCCGGTCGAGAAAGCTGCCTTGTAACCGTTCCTAAACTCCACGACAAACAC
The DNA here is from genome assembly GCA_905221605.1 of Symbiodinium natans. Lineage (NCBI taxonomy): Eukaryota > Dinophyceae > Suessiales > Symbiodiniaceae > Symbiodinium > Symbiodinium natans. The sequence continues at coordinate 122,800 of CAJNDS010002432.1, forward strand.
ATAGACTCGCTGCTGCGTGTAGGGTTCAAGCTGTTCCGGGCTTGAGAAAGGAATGGCAAGGGTTGAGGTGTAGACTGTGGAATGGTGTAGAATTTAGGGCCATTTAGGGCGTTGTTGGATGTTGGGGCGAGGTGGCCTGCTTTTGTTGCGCCCGTCGAATCAGAAGCTCCATGCAAATCAAGAAGCGCTGCGACACCTCAGGCCACATGGCAACGAAAAATCAATCAATTTCAATGCTGCCACATGCCCTGTGCATCGCTGGGGTTTTAGAGCACCAAAGTACAGGGCGCATGTCGGCTGCTAGGTACTCTTTGCTATACAGATCGCAGCCTATGCCCTTTCGGCTTCAAGATAGAACCATGCCTCAAAGCTAATTTGATCCGATGCGAAGTGAGTGTCAAGGTCGAGTGGAGTGGGCCTGGTGGGTGCTTTAGGACGTCCTTCGGTGCTGGTGCGGCCGCAAATCTTAGAATCACGTGCAGAATTGTCGGGGGATGCCTTCTTTCATCCTCGTTCGGTCGTTGTTCTGGCCCAGCCCTTTCAAAACACTGCAAGCCTGTGAATCCGCCGCAGTGGAAAAAGAGGTGACTTTTTTCCCTTCACCCTTTGTTGCCTGCAGCTCCTTGAAGACGAAGGCGAGCTTCCGCCGCATGAACTCCACGACCACGATTTGCTGCACAAGGCTTCGGTGAGGGCCACAAAATGCAACAAATACAACACAAATACAAAAGGCTTCAAGATGCTTCAAGATGCTTCTCTCAAGGAGTTCAAGGAGTTCGCAGAGAGTATTGTTCCATTCCTCTGACGGCGGGGGTTGCTCTCCTCCGTGTTTGTGGAGGAGTTCGGTAGTGGCGTCCCAGCAGCGTACCTGGAGGTGCTTAGGTCAATGGACGGACAGGGTTTGAAAAGGTTAGGGGCGCTGCATTGTTCCGCACGCCAAGCTTCCTAGAAAGCCCATGCTCCACAAAGGGCACCACTTGTCGTCATTCTTGACGATACGGTACACTTTGGACACATTTGTGAGCGGGAACTCGATGATGCGGCCTCCGGCTCCAGGCTCAGCGAAATGATGCAGGGACACAACAAACACCGACAACGCCACAAAACCCACAAACACAACAAACGCCACAAACACCACAAACACCACAAACAGTAGGGTTCTGAATGCTTCTGAGAAGACAAGGGGACAGAGCTTTTTAGATGCTCGACAGTGGGTGTCCCCTCTCCCGTCCCTTCGCTATGTTCACTTTCGACGACAACTTGGGCAATGGCCGTTGCTTTGGTCCAGCTTGAGGGTGGTCAGATCCTTCCAAAACAAGTTCACTGAAACTTAAAGCCTAACCCCCAACCCTCTCAGACAACATCCGGAACTGAACACCACCCTTTAAAAAGTGCGGTCTCAGCCATGCTCACGCAACAGCATACAAGGGTTTAGCAGTTGTAAGTCGTAAGTTTCTTGCGTTCCCCAAAGGGCTCAGAACCATGTCTAAACCAGTTCTGACAGGCACAACGCAAGCACTTTTGTAAAAAAAAAAAAACAAAGGCCACCAAATAAGATCAAATAAGAGGGTGGTGGAGCTGCAAGCAAGGTCCTCCATTAGCTGGACGTGGATGTCCGCATAGTCTCGGTTAGACGTCAGCTGTGTGAGGTACATGCCTGCAGCACTGAGAGTATAAGATTGCCCGGCAACTGGACTGTTACACTCTGCTTGACTGTCCAGCAAGGGACAAGTCGCTGAGCCTGTGTCTTGCGTACGAGCAGTTTTGCTGCTTCAAAGCTATGGAAGGCCATGAGGAGTTCTCTTTGCTCTCGTATTTTTGCCGTTAACCGCGCTGTGTCTGCTTGGAGCTCTCATCGCCTACACTCGGTGCAAAACTGAGAGGAACAGAGAGACACAGAGCGAAAGAGATACAAAAAAAATGATCAAATAAAGCCTCCACAGCAAACATGCCTCAGCCTCCGCCTGACAGCCGTCCTGCTCCCCATAGCTGTCTTATGCTGTCTTAAGACCTCCTGCGACCCCTGGGAGCTGGAGAGCCCTGGGACAAGACTGCAGAGAGCATGCTGCATGCTGCTGAGAGCATGCTCTTGGACTAGGAAACTGCTGCCGCACCTACTTCGGAGGGCGGCGCAACAACTTGAAGTGCCAACAACATGCATTAGCGGGGTTTCCAACGGCTTCCAGGCACGGAAAACTGCCACAGCGGCCGTCAGATCTGGAGCAGCGAGCTCCCAAAGGCGAAGGCAGAGGAAGCGATGTCTCCCACTTCAGCTCGAGATCGTCTGGCCATGTAACGGAGCAGGGGCCTTGTCTGCGAACAGCTCAGAAACACTGCCTGCGCGACTCTGGGCACCGCGGTCTCACAAGCAACTCCGCCCACATCCACCCACGTGATCCCCGAGCACGGAACCCTCGCGCCACAACGCGGCTCGTGTAGCACCGGAGCGGGCTCTTGTAGCTTTGGAGTGCCCATGCAACACCGCGGTGTGTCCATGTGCATTCGCTTGTGTTGGCTGTGGCGGTGGATAACCTTCTTCGGGCTGCCTCAGAGGCTCCTGTCCCTGGGGCCAGTGATGGAGAGGTAAAACCGAAAGGGCTGCAGCCTGCTGCCTGCGACCCGCGACACACCTACAGCACCTCCACAGCCAAGGCGGGACGCCCAAAGCATTTCTGAACGCAGGAGCTGTGACAGAAACGAAATGTTGAAAAGAAAAAAGAAAGAAGAAAAAGAAAAAAAGGTCACCGCATGTCACCGTCGCCGTCTCTCGCCTGTGTGCAGGTCAAGGGCGAACTCCCGGTACATCTCCAAGAGCCGCTCCTTTCGTACCTCACTGCACTGCCACCCCCTTTGATTTTTGTGAAAGCAAACAGTGAAACAGAAACCTTCACTTTCCACTCTCATCCGACATTCTAAGGCCAAATTCCTGCAATCCAAGCAACATCAACCAAAATACACCTCCGCACCCTTCTGCACTTTTGCACCCACCCGTTTCTCTGCCTCCTCAGCGGCCTCGGGCCCCAGATTCGGTGGCACCGGATACCTTTTTGGCTTCAGAGAGAAGGGCTATTTTTGACTATTGCTGGAATCCGCCAGAACCACGGAGCTCTTTGACATGTAGGTTCTGACCATAGACGAACTTCCAAACACGCCAGGCTGCGTCTGAAGGGACGGGAGCTCCAGCTGCGCCCGCCTCATGGTTCTGGTTCTCCGAAGTTCTACGACGCTACGAAGCTCCACAAAGGCACGAGGTCTCGGGTTCAGGGTTTTATGGGTTTTGCATCAAGGCCGACTTTTCATGTTGTGTTTTCGATTGGCAAGCTGATTGGGCACGCAATATGTTCGAAGGCTGTGGCTTCAAGTTGCGATCCCCGCAGCCCAGCAGAACACTGGTTTGGCTGGCTTGACTGGTTCGAAAACTCATAGTTTCAGCCCCTCAAACCTTCTGGAGATCGATGACCGAGCGGCAGATCTCGCTGCCGGGGCGTGAACGGAGCATTTGACCTTGGGCTTCAGGAAATTTCAGGAAAGCACAAGGGGCTGCCTGCAGCGGCTTACATCACTTACGTCTCCAGGGCGATGTTGAACATCTTTGACCAGCATGTTGAACCGCATCCCGGGTTTGTGGTGTCTTTTGAAGAGTGGGGCCCCGGGCGCTCTGCTGAGCCCCTGCGTGCCGAATAGGCGCGGCGTGAAGGTGATGTCAAAGGAGTCCTCTCTTCGAGAGTATGCTTTTGATCTTATAGTTTTTTCCCTTGAAGGTTCGAAAGTCTTCAGGAAGCTGCAGGGGGTTGGATTTTCTAGGCTTTGGGGGTGCACAGGCTTTTGGAGGCCTCCGAAAGGTTCAGCGATTCAGGCGTTGCACCTATGTCTGGCTGGCGGCAGACTTTGTTATTCCTCGGCCATCGATTCTGCCCAGTGTCCCGGAACAATGATTCTCAGCAAGGGGGGGAAACATGAAAGTTACAAACGCTTAACCCCTCACGTTACTCATTCTGCAAAGCGTAAACCTTTGAATCATTCTTTATTTCAGATGGGGGCGCTTCGCAACGTTAGGAAGATCTTGGGAAAGACATGAAGGCTTGTTTGGAAGGAACAGCCCTTTAATGACTCGATCCAATGAGGTTAGCAGCAAAAACCCGGTCCCCAGATGTGAGGAGGTGCTTCGCCTGAGAGGAGAAGCCAGCACGTAGGATGCCAGGGCATGGGCGCGCAAATCTTCACAGAGAGAACTTGTGATGGTGTGGTTGGCAAGATATCTGGTCGTCAACATGCCGAGCTCCAGACACTATGCGCCGGGGCGGGCTCCGAGCTGAGCTGAACCTTTCCGCTGCAGTGCGCAATCGCTGTCCAGCTCAAACACTTTGCTGGAATCCCGGAACTGGTTTACTCCAAAGTGCAACATGTAAAAATCAGCCATAGCGGCCCTGAACGTACGGGCTCCGCGAAAACGACTGCCTGGAACTCTGTCTGGCCGTGGGCTTCGCAGCCTCCTGCTGTGCAGCACCTCGCATCGGCGGAATGCAAAACTCTGCAAGCCAACCGAAAGCCCGAAAGCCCGACAAAGTAGATGGGCACACAACTCGGCAAAAGTGGACGGCGGCACCCAAGGATCCAATCCAACCGCGGCGTCAGCAAGGACATCGCCAGCAACCAAACGCCACCTTTCGTTTTCAGGGTAACCAGGCACCAGGGCTGGGGCAGAAGAAGGTTCCAGGTTTCGCAACGCAAGGTTTCAGGGAGGTCGAGATTCAAGCTTCTGGGTTGAATCGATGCAAGACATCGATACTACTCTAAATCAACCCTAACGCTATGTGGCTGCAAATCTAAGGGCAAAGGAAAACTTGGCCTCAAGCCGCGCGGTCATGTCCATACCATGTCCCGCACCCTCTCAGCAACCAAAACGGTCTGCGGTTGAAGACTTTGTGAAGCCAGGGTGAAGAATTGTTGAAGATGTTGATGAGAAAGCTTGACTTTATCACTCAAGGGTCACTTAAACTGGTCGGCTTGCAACCTTGCATGTCTTCAATGTTTTTTCATGCTAAAATCGTCCAAGAGTCCAAGAGCGACTGGCTTTGGAATCCCGGTGTGAGCTGTCCATGGGTTGGAGCAGTACCCTCGTCCTTGCGTCGAAATCTTCCAAGGTTCAATAAAACAGCAAGAACCGCTTCAAAGTTATGATCTCCTGGCAGATGGCGTTGCAAAAGCCTCCGGAAAATGTCCACATGTTTCAGTACCCAACTCGCTCCTTTCCTTTTCTTCTCACAGCAGTCTGAACTACACTGACAAGGAGTGACAACTTTTGTGAACGAGGTGGTGAAATCGCTTCACATCATCTCGATGCCGCGTGCTTCGCGGGCGTTGACTGGGCAGCCAGCTAAAGCACCATCGGGGCCTGAGAAAATGATGAGAAAAGGGTTCTAGGGTATATCATAGTATAGATAAAAAGCGGAACACTAAGGAATAATCGCAATAATTGCTTCTATACTACTGGAATGGAAACGAGTTGGCTGGCCACCCATGAGCGGAAGGAAGGGCCGCACGTCTTTGTGACAGCCCTCCATATTGAAACGGCTCTACGGTTTAGGGTTTAAGGTTAAGGGTTTCGGTCTAGGGCCTAGGGAATTCCTGCCCCACAACCACTTTGGGCTGCATCATGCCAGAGCGCCTGTCTTCGGCACGCAAAGGCCACTCTCAAGGGTTCTCCGCACCTTCGCAGGTTGCAGGTTTCCGCGCGAATCTCAATGCGTGCGAATCTTGAGCTAGGCACACACAGAGAGTGTCGGGTTACATAGACTCTCGAGTCCGATCTGCCCCCGCAGTGCTGGCTGTGCCATGCTGTGCCGGCTTGCGGGTTTCTACAAACATCGGGGCTTGAGCACGAATGAAGGGGACAAGAATGGGATCTCGAAGAAACCGTTCGGAGCCCTGTGTCCCCACGTGGTACTTGCAATGTTGACAGGAATCGTGCACGCCCCGGGAGCGTCATAAGCCCGTAAGCCCCGCAATACCATGGCTACACGCTATGAACCCGCGTGCACCCCAAACCTTATTCAGCACGACCGAGACCAGAGCATTGGATTCTCCAAGGCCGAGCGCCGAGCGCAGGTCAAAGGATGAGCCTGTGGGGTCTAAGGGATTTGGGAGGCCCGGTGCTGCACTTCATCCCACAAAAGGATCCTTGATCCGGAGAAGCACTTGGACACGGGATCTGTTTCGCTTCGTAGGAGCCTAGATAGTTCGCAGAGAGTCTTGCGCTACATTGTACTAGCGGGGGTATGAGTCGCGATCATTATGGCTTCACCCCTGCCCCACCGAAATCAGTTCCTAAGCCTATTGGTTAGTCGGTCAAAAGGCTCCCATCAATAAGTGCACCCGGACTGCTGGGCCCCATCATGCCCCATCTGCGTTGGAAGCGGCATGCTTTTCTTAACACGGTAGAGCAACAACAAGTCTCACGAAGCAAGACTTCGAGCAACTGCACCCTTGAATGGATACAGTCAAGACACCTGCACTGGCAGGGACAGCCCCAGACACCAGCACGGCGGAATTGGCCACCCTCCGAACTGTAAGCAGACGATACCCTTAACAAGCAAAGCGATATGCCCCATGGGTCGCGACAATCACCAACATTGCAGGAGCCTCGAGAAACAACCTACCACATCCCTAACATCAGAGTTAGCAACTTTGCGCCCTACTCCCCGATTCGTTCTCGGTGGCCTTTGTGAGAGCCCGCCGCAAACGGCGAGCGAGCCCACCCCTTTGCTGCAATCGTTCAGGTGAAAGGCTTAGGCACCAATTTATGGTTGAAGGCTAGAATCATGCACCGATATATTCGGGTGCAGTAAGATCGTTGGCCGAGTTTTGGGAGGGCATTCAAACAAAGGATCCAGATATAATGGTTGAAAGAATTAAGTTAGGGTCCCCACCCGTATAATGTAATTAGCCGTTCCTACCACAAACCTTAATTTGTGGAACCACCCCCCCACCCCCCCACCCCCCCACCCCCCCACAGATGAGAACCACATTTTTTTTTACCCGTACCCATCTTGTTGAGTTCTCAGGGTCAGGCCTCCTCCCGGGCTCAAAAGAGGCCGAACCCTGAAAACACAACTCCTGAAGACGCCTAGCTCTTCGAAGCTACACCTCGAAGCCACACGGGCCCTTTTGAAATCCAAGTCCCCTTAGACCCTGCAGTCATCACCCTCGAAAAATGCCCCCGAAATTCAACTACACTTAGCGCTTTGACTCCCTCAACCGGCTCTCCTGAAGCAAGGGGCAAGCCCCGGGCTGCAAGGTGCAACTAATGGATATTCGTCTAATGACCTATTTACGTCAAGCCAAAAGAAAAGAGAACAAAGAGAGACTCATCAATGGGCGGCTTCACAAGTTCCCTCTGCAGGCTGCTTGGCTGGAAATTGACGGCACTTCACCACGTGAGACTCATGCAACGCTTCCCTGAACTACCTAAAATGTCGGCGACAAGTTCGCTGTAAGTCGCTAGAGCTCGTCTTTATCGCCAGAACTTCCCTTGAGAATGGCAATCTTGTAGTTTGTCTTGTCTTTGAGCTTGCCCAAAGACTTCCTTAGGCCAGTTGCGCACAGCTCGTAGTGATTCGGGCTCGGGTTCGGGTTTCGGGTTTCGGGGTTTCGGGGTTTCGGGGTTTCGGGGTTTCGGGGTTTCGGGGTTTCGGGGTTTCGGGGTTTCGGGGTTTCGGGGTTTCGGGGTTGCGGGGTTTCGGGGTTTCGGGGTTTCGGGGTTTCGGGGTTTCGGGGTTTCGGGGTTTCGGGGTTTCGGGGTTTCGGGGTTTCGGGGTTTCGGGGTTTCGGGGTTTCGGGGTTTCGGGGTTTCGGGGTTTCGGGGTTTCGGGGCTTCGGGGCTTCGGGGCTTCGGGGCTTCGGGGCTTCGGGGCGGGCTTCGGGGCTTCGGGGCTTCGGGGCTTCGGGGCTTCCGGGCTTCCGGGCTTGCGGGCTTCCGGGCTTCCGGGCTTCCGGGCTTCCGGGCTTCCGGGCTTCCGGGCTTCCGGGCTTCCGGGCTTCCGGGCTTCCGGGCTTCCGGGCTTCCGGGCTTCCGGGCTTCCCGGGCTGGGCTTCCCGGGCTTCCCGGGCTTCCGGGCTTCCGGGCTTCCGGGCTTCCGGGCTTCCGGGCTTCCGGGCTTCCGGGCTTCCGGGCTTCCGGGCTTCCGGGCTTCCGGGCGGCTTCCGGGAGGCTTCCGGGGGGCTTCCGGGAGGCTTCCGGGGGGCTTCCGGGGGGCTTCCGGGGGGCTTCCGGGCTTCCGGGGTTCCGGGCTTCCGGGCTTCCGGGCTTCTGGGCTTCCGGGCTTCCGGGCTTCCGGGCTTCCGAACCATCAAGAGCCGAAAATTTTAGCGCGCTCTTTCCGGCCGAGGCTTTTCAGTACTTGAAACCAGGGGCTCAGCTCCTGTCTAGCGAGTCAGAGTGGAGTTCCTGAAAGTTTGAGACTCGGGGTGTATTTGGGCTGAAGCACTGGTAAAGCCCTGCGTCCCACCCGGACCGCAATCCATAAGACAGCAAGGCATCGGCTGCGGCAGGCAGGCTAACGCGGTTTGATTGCAATAAGGCTGGAGGTTTAAGGGTGACATCCGGATTTGAGGAGTTTTGGAGTTGGAGCAGATTGTGTTGCTGAGGCTTTGGGGCAAAACGGGCTCGGGCACACTGCGTAAGTGCTGATTTCTTCAATAACATTCTTCTTACGCTAAGGAATATATGGTGAATCTGTGTATTGAATGACTTGTGCGTCGAGGCCAATTTGAAATTTGAACACAGATTAGTTGGCATAGGGAGCTGCTGCATGGAAGGGTGAACAGGGCGGGCATTATTTAGATTTGTGATGCCTGACAGGATGACAGGATCATGTGACCTGGGCTTGCTCTTGCCGCATCATGTTTGTCAGTTCCAGGAGATTAAAGAGATGCCAGCAGATAAGATGAAGGAGGAGAAAGCCAGAATGCAGAAGGACGAGAGTTGCCTGATTTGAGTATGCTTCTGAGTCAACTCAGCTGAGCCCATGGTGCCATAGCCACAAGAGCAGAGCTCTGCATAGGCGTCACAGCATGTCACTCGAGGGTCACTGTGGCAGGAGATGGAGGATCTAGAAGGAGAGCACAAGGCAGCTAGCGATCTGTTTGAGAAGCAGAGGAAGAGGCCATGGCCACACATTACGAGCCGAACCCGAACCCGAGCCCGAACCCGAGCCCGAACCCGAACCCGAACCCGAACCCGAACCCCAACCCCCCCCCTCAAAACAGAATGCCCCCCAAACCCCGAACCCGAACCCGAACCCGAACCCGAACCCGAACCCGAACCCGAACCCGAACCCGAACCCCCCCCCCTCCTCAAAACAAAAGATGCCCCCCGAACCCGAACCCGAAACCCGAAACCCGAAACCCGGAACCCCGGAACCCGGGAACCTAGGGCCACATCGCCCCGTGTGACGGTGTTCTTCAAGAGATTCCGAAGCCAAAGAGCAGCCGATCCAACTCCAATGGGATGCGTCGACCAGCCACCTCCGTGGGCAGGAGCAGGAAGCAGAAATGAGGTTCCTGGGGGGACGTGTCCCTCCGAGAAGAGCCCCTCGCTCTTTCGCACCTCAAGCCAGACGGGAATCCAAGGGGCCTCGCCCAGACACAGCAGCGGGATGACGATGGGGAGTGCCCTGACCTTGCGAGCCAAGCTGACCTTAGTCCGTTCGGCCAAACATTCAAGGAAACCTCGAGGGTCGCCGTTGCAGGCGATCTCATCCAGCTGCAGGCACGTCACATTCTGGGCATCGCTGAACCGCAACCGACCGTAGGGGAGCCGACGAGGGTCGGCGACTATCTCCTCGAGCAACAGGACCTGAACAACGGTCAGCGGTGGCCTCTGGCGCACCTTAGCACGGTTGATGTAGTGGGAGTCAGCTGCCCCGCTGATCCTCCCCGATGTCAAGACCTCAGACACTCCCTTCAGTCCCAGGACATGGCCTGCAAAGCTTAGTGCGATCAAGAAAGACTTGGGATACGTGGGGGCCGCTGATGTCATGGCCTTAACGTAGTTATAGATCAAGGGCTCGGTGACAGGGAAGGGCGTCAGACCCTCTTGCAGCGAAAATTGAATGTATCTGAGCATAGGGCCAGCCCGGGTGTGCAGGGTGCTCGTGGCCCTTGAGGCGAGGGCATCTTTCACATGCTCAACAAGGCCGCCTTGTGCATATCGCAAAGCGGGTGCACCGAAACCAAACTGGACTATCTGCCAAACAGAAGGGCATACAGCTATGATGGCCACCCACTTCTTGCAAGCTGCCTTACGCTCATACGAAGTTTCTCGGTATAAAGAACTTCTGAGGCTTTGGCAGGCTTCAAACCCGCCTCCGAAAAGGCATCGAGGGCGGGGCGTGTGTCAGGAGTGCGCAAAGATGGCTCAAGAGGTGGGGCTTCCAGCGGAATGGGAGGCAATAATGCACCTTTGATCTGAACCTTGAACCTTTTATTGGACTCCCAGATCGGCTCCATCCGACGGTCCCACGGCATGGTGAAAGCACTCGAGGTGTTTGACAGCCAGCAATTGCGAACATGAGCACTTAATGAAGACGAAGATGCACATGCTGTATCATCCCCTGTCTGCTCGGAAGAGGACATGCCGTAGGAAGCAGGAAGCGCAAGCAGGGCACAAAAGAGAGGGGCAAGCCCGAAACGCATGGGAAGAAGGCCCAGGCAGTGGGCGTTGTGCAGGTGCAAGAAGCTCGGAAGGCGGCTGCCTTGGTGGAAAAGCTGCCCATCCGCTGGCACACCCAGGTGCCAGCTGCAAGATGGCTCGAGAAAGAAAGCCTAGAAGCTGAAACTAGCAAAGCATGAAGACATGAACGTGTATTCTGCTGTCTTCATATGTTCATTATGAATGTATAGAACTGTTGCCACATTTGCACACATGTCATGTTGCCACACCTGCAACTGAGAAGGGAAATTCGCGCATGCACAAGTATCATAAAAGCCCCATGAAAATCAAGGCGTGGGTGAGCATGGAAAACCATCTCACGAAGAAATAGCATGCACGCTGAAGAAACATGAATGAGTAAAATGGCAGGACAGAAGATCCTGCTTTCTTTTTTTTTTTTACTCGGGTGCTTCTGCATCGAAGCGATCAAACACATCTGTAAAGAGCTATTATCTAGCTAACAGCTATCACACCAAATAGAGCGACATCCTTTGGCGGCGAGCCATCTCCTTCCAGCGCTATTCCCAATGAAATCCTTAGTGATGCCAAATAGCGCTTGACTTCATTGTTCTTGCTCTCCAAAATGTCAGGTGGCACCAGCAGGGGATTGTGCTGCCTGTTTGGGTAGCCTTGAAACTCCTTTGATGTGAGCATCTCCATGTCCGGCCGGGGCAGTGTGCACGGGACACCACACCACTCTGAGGATTCGCTGTTCACGTTAAGCGCAGGCGGCATTTCAGTAAACGTGGCGATCACAGCAACTCTTTCATTCTTCGCTGCCCTCACAAGGGCGCCTCTTCGAAAAACTGGGTTCTTCTCCATTTTGCCATGCTCATCGACATGAAGCAGAAGCTTAACCCCACGATTCCCCAATATACCCTGGATCAATTGCGCATAATCCTTTCTGAGTTGGTCTGCATAGGTCACATTGCTGCGATCACAGATCAGTTGGCGCCATCGCGCAGATCTGGCATCAAAGCGAAGATGCGTCCGTGCACATGTTGAGGCTAACGTGCATCGCAAGCAGTGAATCAGGTAGGCAAAGCCAATTTCCTCAACATCGGAGGGGCTCATGTTGTTGAACATCCCCTCTGGAATGATGGGTGGCTCGTGATGAAGGTCGCAATTGTGAAAAGGCAGATATATGTAGTGGGTCATGGACCTGTCCCGTCGCATCTGTAGAAAAGCAGGCAAGATGCAAGCTGTCTTGCCACTGTGTGTAGGTGCCACAATGAACTTGACCGGTGATCTCTTCAAATGAGAGGCCTGCAACAAGTCAGTGCACAAACTTTGTAGTTGCCTGCTTCTGCAGCAAAACAGCAGCTCGTACAGCTTCAGGCTTTTGCCGCCAACATCCCGTGCGGGCAAGTGTTTCAGATAATTCACTATGTCGCCGAAAAGCTCATGCGTCTGGTTTTCCATGCCTGAGAAAGCCTGCTCCAGCTCTCGCATGTATTCCGAACTCTTCTCGAGCTTCGGGCTTGCCGTCTCTTGCTCTTCGGCCTCGAGCAAATGGGCATGATGGGGTGTTCATCCTGAGAGTTGTGGGTTTCATTGTGTGGGCACAAAATTACACATGGCTGCAATCATGCTACACGACCGGATCAATGAAGAACTAATGCGAGATGAAGCCAAGCATTTACAGCACGAGGTTGTCTCATCTTGTGCTGGAGGAATGGAAAGGCTCATGCACAGCACTAACACCAACCCCGCCTTCCGAACAGCGCGTACGCTGACCATCACATGGCTTTCTGTAACCTTGTCTGCTTTAGTCAACGGACTGAACGTAGCATTGACCACTTTGGGCAACGGACTGAACGTTGCATTGACCACGACTGTGCCAGGTGATCCGCCATGCGCCTGGAAGCAGGGGGGTTCAAAACTGAAAGTTGCACTTTTCGACCCCCCCCAAACCAGAAATTCCAAAAAAAAAACAGAATCTGGCCTATGGCCCCCACCTTCTTCACTTCTGAAGAGAGGGGCGTGCCAGTCGGACAATTGAGGAGCTTTCCACGCAAAGGGAATTTGAATCCTTCTCGGCTGACTTTCAAGTCATATATCCACACATCGTCTCCAGCATGTAACTTCTTTGTGTCCTGTGGCAGACTTGGCCGAGCTTGGTCTGAAAGCCCAAAGTTTCTGGGTTGACTTGCCATACTGACCATGCTGAAAAGGCACATACTTGCTCGAAACACATGGACACCAAGAAGAAAGCAAGCTATTGAAACGATACCATTCCAACATATTCTAACGTACTCCAATCCTGTATAGCCCTGTATCTTTACAGCAAAGATCAGCAAAACAATGAAGCTGAACAAAAACCGCCCTGGGCCTGGCAATTCTCCAGCCGAGTCAAGACATTGTCCTTCACTTCCACATCATCTCCCACACGCAGGACGCCATTAGTCAGATTTGGACCTTTCAAAACTTGTTCTTTCTTCAACTTGTTCAAGTACGCTATGGCCAACTGATCTTCAGTGACAGAATTTGCAGGCCGCCAGTACATGAGGATGCCTCGGCTGGACTTCTCCAGCTCGGACTCGGATTGCCTCACAGTCTTCCGGACCTTCTGGCCTCCGCCTGGGCTCATCTCCGTGCCTGCTTTTCTTTTAGGGGCTCTAGATGGGGTTCTAGGCGGACATCTTGTTGTCATAGGCGGGGTTGGAGGCGTGCATGCTTGGTGCCGCGGGCTTCTCGACCGAGATGTCTCTGACCTTGCGCGACTCCTTCTCGCCCTTCTTGATGATGCACGGCGACTGGATCTTGCCCGACTGTTACGGTGCACGGCCATAGTCTCACCTTGTGAGGCTCGAACCGGCCGGCATGGTGGCTGACCCACGGCGGTGCATGGTTGGTGCTTGCAATGCTGCGCTAGACCTGGTGTGCTGCTCTTATATCGTGCTTGAGCTGCACTTTTGTCCTTGAACTCCCCGCATCCTTCTTTTGAAAGCTGACAACCTATCTACGAGCACAAAAGACACAGAACACAGGTGATGTGACATAGGGATGGCCCAAAGGGTTTGCATCCTCAGGTAAAGTCGGCTACGCAGGGAAGGTCGACTTGTGCTTGTGATGCTTAGACAACGTTGCAGATCAACTTGGCACGTAAGACTCAGATGGATCACATGACACATGGTGGCTGACATGGATTGGTAAATGGGGTCGGAGGGGCAGGGAGGGCTGGTGGTACTAGTACCCCAAGTGGGCAAGTGTCCTGCTAACTTTGTCAGGGGAGCAGCTTGTGTAGATTCTTCGAACGGGTGTCCATCGCAACCTGGTGATGCAGCTACTGTCAGAATGATCTTTACTGGATCTCCGTTGGGCAAACCAGCTGATATTAGCCACTGACCGGGTAGGCTGCACTGCAAGTCTCTGAGAGTCGTTGCATTTTGCCCACGGCTTAGCTCTTGGCAGCTGACACTTTCATGTCGCAATGGCATGGAAGTGGCTGAGCTTGCTCGGCTTTTGCACCGCGTATACAAGCTCACTAAAATCATTGCGAGAGATGTATTGGAACAGATGCGACAAGCGCGCAAGACTTCATAGAGAGAAGGGAGACAAAGAATGGTGGACATATGCTTTGAAAGCACTGGGGCTTTTTGTTTGAGGTGTTCAACTGCTATTCATTTGGAGATGCTTGGGTGAAACACTTGGGAACAACACTTCTCTCTAAGGCTACACCTTCGACTTCTCTGAGATCTCTCTCGCTCTCTCTCATGAGAATCACATGTAGGAAGCCATGTGCCAGCAGCCATCTGTACAGATTCAAGGCGCGCTCTTTTCAAGCACACGCTGATTCACTCACTCTCCTTCTCTCTCCTTCCTTCTTCCCCCCTCTCTTCTGTGAGAGCTGTTGCTCTGTTGTGGATCTTCTTTTCTTGCATTATGTGTGTGCACTTCTCTTTTCTCAAAGGAGAAAAAGGCTTTTTTCTCGTTCTTGCACGCTCAATATTTCTATGCCAGGAAAGCCGCAACCCCCGCGCGGATCCACACCTTAAAGGCTGAAGTCCTGAAGAAAGCACAGCGAACATCACAAAAGCTCTGAAATCAGAGGGCTCCTGGCATCTGGATTGTCAACTGTGGGAAGGATCATATCCCGAACACAATTCGTACTGTGCCCGGTGGTGGACAAAGTACCCTTCCTGCTCACCTGCCAATGCTTTTTGAAGGGAGATAGTTTTCCTCCAACGCCCTCTGCAGAACCTCGCCTTGTAGACGGGGCAGGGGTAGACTCTAGACTCCAGGCTTGCCCTTCAAGTCCAAGGTAAGGATGAAATGGACCACTGGCACCTCTGCAAAGCATCCGTTATTTATTTCTCTCTCTCTCTCTCTCTCTCTCTCTCTCTCTCTCTCTCTTCTCCCTCCTCTCTCTCTCTCTCTCTCTCTCTATCTCTCTCTCTCTCTCTCTCTCTCTCTCTCTCTCTCTCTCTCTCTCTCTCTCTCTCTCTCTCTCTCTCTCTCTCTCTCTCTCTCTCTCTCTCTCTCTCTCTCTCTCTCTCTCTCTCCCTCCCTCCCCTCTTTTTTCATAAAAGGAACAAAGGGACTAAGTATCTCTTTATTCCCGAAAGCATCGCGAAGGGTTCTTCCGTGCGGAGCCCTCTGACCCAGCAACATAGACTGAAGAGCATAGAGTGAAGTGCATAGAGTCAAGTGCATAGAGTGAAGTGCATAGAGTCAAGTGCATAGAGTGAAGTGCATGAGTGAAGTGCATAGAGTGAAGTGCATAGAGTGAAGTGCATGGAGTGAAGTGCATAGAGTGAAGTGCATAGAGTGAATTGCATAGAGTGAAGTGCATGGAGTGAATTGCATAGAGTGAATTGCATAGAGTGAAGTGCATAGAGTGAAGTGCATAGAGTCAAGTGCATAGAGTGAATTGCATAGAGT
Source organism: Symbiodinium natans (assembly GCA_905221605.1). NCBI lineage: Eukaryota > Dinophyceae > Suessiales > Symbiodiniaceae > Symbiodinium > Symbiodinium natans. The sequence goes on from CAJNDS010002432.1 coordinate 138,395, forward strand.
CGAGTGCATAGAGTGAAGTGCATAGAGTGAAGTGCATAGAGTGAATTGCATAGAGTCAAGTGCATAAGTGAAGTGCATGGAGTGAATTGCATAGAGTGAAGTAGAAGTTAATAGAAACAGAATAGAAGTTAATAGAAATTTCGTCCTAGCTTTCTAAATTAAAATTACTCTTTCTAAGGCGGCGGGCTGGGTTGACATCGCCAATCGGGATTGCAACCCTCTGCGGGTTTCGGCGTGGTCGCGGTGCTAAAACCGTCGTTTTTTTTACGTTTCTTTCTGGCCGCGGACAACCCTCTGCGGGTCATCGCCGGGTCGCGGCGCTAAAGCCGTCGTTTTTTTTACGTTTCTCGATGTGCGCGGACAACCCTCTGCGGGTTTCGGCGTGGTCGCGGTGCTAAAACCGTCGTTTTTTTACGTTTCTTGATTTGCGCGGACAACCCTCTGCGGGTAATCGCCGGGTCGCGGTGCTATAAAACCGTCGTTTTTTACGTTTCTTTCTGGCCGCGGACAACCCTCTGCAGGTAATCGCCGGGTCGCGGCGCTAAAACCGTCGTGTTTGGAACTTTTTTTTGTGGCCGCAGACAACCCTCTGCGGGTTTCGACTTTGGCGCGGTGCCAGAACCGTCGTGCTTTTGCGTTTTTTGACATACAAACGTAACCCCTCTGCGGGTTTCGGCGTTGGCGCGGTGCCAAAACAATCGTGTTTTTGCGTTTCTTAACATGCAAAACGTAAGGTTTTCGTGCGGTCGCGGTGCTAAAACCGTAGTGTTTTTGCGTTTTTTTTTCCGACTTGTGTAGTACAGACGTAGTACGCCCGGAGCTTCCGTGGCTGGAAAGTCGACTTTTGTAGTACAAATGTAGTACGCCGGGGACGCCGGAGCTTCCGTGGCTGGAAAGTCAACTTTTGCTGTACTCGTGGAACGCGCTTCTCCATTATGGAACACATTACTCACGTTCCAAATTGCGCGGCACCAAAACGTGCATAAAATTGCGCCTCCAAGAAAGTGGGCATAAACTACTGTACAAATTAAATGGGTCGGGTGGGTGAGTAACTGAAAATCTAACGGGGCTGACCACTAAGACTGAGAAGCGAGCGCGGAGCAAGCATGAACCATCACAAGAAAGAAATTGTGCAAACTCACAGATACTGAAAAACAAAAATCGGAATATCAGAAAACCGACAAACATCACCGAGGCATAAAAGCCAGCATGACAAGAAGTAAATCACAACCAGCCCACCCCCCCCTCAGTCGTCCCCCTCCGTACAGCTCAACAGGGCGGAGCCCGGTGTGAACATCAGCTTTCCGACCTGCTGATGGCAGCCGGGTTGACGTTGTCACTGAATTGGAAGCCTCGGGATAAGAACGTTTTGGCAGATCAGCTCACTAATGAAGTTTTCACCCCCTTTTCAGCACAGCATCGTGTCAGTCTCAGCTTCTCAGACCTTCCCCTAGGGATTTTGTCTGAACTTTGGAAGACCAAAATGCAGTTCGAGTCTTTGCGCAAAGCGGCTCAGATGGTGCGCACTGAAATTTTTTTTTTGGACTGGCGCCTCTTTACTACATCAGTAGCACAGTAGGCCGGTCTTGTTGGGCTCGACGTAAAGGGTGAAACAGAGTCAGCGCACACAACCCGCAAGACACAACACGAAACCACCAAAGAACAGACACCGAAGAAACAAAGCGAGCAATCGCGCTAAACTACTAGATACCCCACGGACTCAGTACTCGAGGTCGTCAATGAAGTCCCGGTTCACAAGGAAGCACAGAGCTTGTGGGGGATTCGCAAAATGCGACATTGCCAGATTCTCAAAATCACCATCATGTAGCCACTGGTGCGACAGCGGTTAGTCAAACCGAGGTCATCAGACGAGGTTCGGATCACTTAATCGTTGTCAAGGAAAGACAACCGACACTCAATGGCGAAAGGATGTTGCAAGTCAGACTCCCTAGGGGGGATGAAAGATGTGCATATGCCCCATGGTGGTCAGCCAGTGGGGACTTAACAGCAAGAACAATCCAGGCAAGACCGGCCCAGGGCACTCCATGGTGGTCAGCCAGTGGAGTAGCTCCGAGCACAGGGTTCACCAGTCAACCTGGCGCACAAGTGTCCACCCTCAGAGGTGCCCGCGCACGGCCAGAGGGGGGGGCGAGAGTAGCAGCAGCTACCGATTACCTGGCGCACAAGGGCCCACCCTCAGAGGTGCCCGCGCACGGCCAGAGGGGGGGCGAGAGTAGCAGCAGCTACCGATTCCACGGGGAGAGTCCACAGCGAGTTACCAAACCCTTAACGCCACAGGGTTTATAATGACACCGAGGGACCTCCCAGTCCAGGCATCTCACACAAGGCTACGCCACTTTGGCGCTGGCCTGCGCATCGGCACGCATCAGGTCCCTCCAAACCCAAACCCGCGAGGTACGTCGGTAAGGAGATGGGAGGGCTCACATCACATTGGTGCCGAAGTGCAAGGATCTCCATGATATTGCTACATTGATCCAATCAGAGTCTTCAGGCAACATCCACGCGGGCGGGGAGCCCACTTGCCCTGCCGCAGGCCAAGCTCAGACGAGGGTGACCCTCAAGAGTCTCAAGAGGGTCAGGTTGTTCTACAAGTGGGGAGTGGCTCCCTGCCAAGTCAGCGGGTGCATAATCTCCACGCAGGAGTGTCCACAGCCAGCGCGCCGAACTGCTAGGTCACCCTGTGCACTCAGTACTCGAAATCGTCGAAGAGGCCGGGAGCACACATGTGGCACCGAGCGCGCAGGTGCGTCGCAAATTGCGACGTTGCCAGATTCACAAAACCACCATCATGCAGCCACCGATGCGAATACATTCAGCACCAGCCAAGGCCGTTCACGAGAAGGTTCACAAGTCCGCCATCACAGGTGGAGCAAAGTCGTGCCTTAGCACGGAACGTTGTAGGTGTCAACCTTCGTGTTCCGAAGTGTAAAGTTGCCCCATGGTGGTCAGCCAGTGGGGACTTAACGGCAAGAACAAAGGGGTAGGACCAGCCCAGAGTACTCCATGGTGGTCAGCCAGTGGAGCCTCTCCGAGCACAAGGCGCAACGTTCTTTTGACTCACAAGAGCTCGTCCGCCGGCCAAAGCAGGCTTGACTGCTTCGTTCCAATCAGAGCCATCAGGTAAACCAAAGCAGGCGGGGACCCCACCTGCCCCGCAGGAAGCGGGAGAGTCCCCCAGTCGAAACTTCGCACTCAAGGCCAAGCAACTATCTCCTTGGCCGGTGAGGGTTGAGGGTTCAATACCCAGAATCAGACCGTCCATGCCCAAACTGACAGACGTCGGCGAGGAGATGTGAGGGCTCACATCACGCTTGGCCACCTACCGTTGGGGAGGTAGTCCTGTATGGCTGCTTTGACGCAAGCAGAGATAGACACCAAGCAGGCAGGGAACCCCGTAGCAACCCAAGCACAGGCGAGAATGGCTCTCGTGAAGGCCAGGTTGTCCACAGGTGCTCGATGGCACATTGCCAGGGAAGTGGAAACCTGATCTCCGCATAGGAGTGTCCACAACCCGGAAGCAGCATCCCCTAGCTGGTCTCTCCCAATAGGCATGACGCCGTTGTACGACAAGGGGGTGTCACCTTCCAGACGAGAGATGGTCAACACTCTAGTCCGAGGGGTTCACACTCGGTCGTAGCACATAGAAGCAGGCAACCTGCCCACCTAGAGGGGGCAGAGGAAAGGAAGATTGGCCGTTTTACCGATGACTGAGCTAGAACATCCAGGCAGGACCGGTCCAGGGCAGTCCGTGGCAGATGGCCAGTGGAGCAACCACGAAAGAAAGGCCCCCCGTCACCATCGGCACACCGCGGGGCCGACACAAAAGGGTGTTCACAGCTGCAGGCAGTGAGCACACAGAAGACAAGCACGATCCAATCCGTGGCATAGACCACGAGAGGGTTGCCAAACCAAGAATATCCCGAGGTAGTCTTGCGGCATGTATCGGCGAGGAGATGTGAGGGCTCACATCACGCTAGGCAGCATGCCATGAAAGGACTCAATGGCGCGTTCATGGCGTCAGTAGGAGCCCTCAGATGACAGCTTGCTGTCTATTGCCAGGAGCCATCCCAGTCCGGACGCCGGGAGCGATGGCCATCTGAGGTGGTATGGGAACGCGTACGGCTGGGCATGACCTGCATTGGAGGCAGCTCTTGCTCATCAACCCCCCACTCAGGGATGCCGTCCGGAATGGGGATACCTCTGTATCTTGTCATTGAGGTTTGGGCCGCGAGCCACATCACCCGGACAGCGCCAATCGCTTGCGTTCTTGCTGCCTGTGGGCCGGAAGATACAAAGCTGGTCGCTCTCATGATGGACAAGACTAACAGCGTGCCGCAATTCCGAACCCAGGATATATTGCAGCATGGTCCGTGGCATGGCAATGCCGCCCAAACGTGCCTTGATGTGGACAAAATCGCCCTTGCAGTCAGGAAGCTTTTGGCGCTCATGCCAAGCGATAGCCACAGCAGCGCCCGTATACGACCCAGCAGAGAAACCCGTAACGCACAGTTTGCACTTGCCAGCTCTCCCCGCGGCGAGGCCCACATGCAGAGCGGTCAGCGCAGCAGTATGTGGCATGTGCAAGTGAGCTAGGGCAGGGCACATTGTCAGGGAGGCTTCTACCGAGCTGATTCCAGCACGAACCGCCGCTAGCAGACCGCATCCTTCGACCTGAGGTACAGAGCACGTGCCCACAGCTGGGCGGCTTGGGGCAGGAGCAGCAATGCATGTGCGGCATTACCGCTGGTCGAAAGCAACAACGGGCGTTGTGTGTCCTTATATCGGACTTTTTTGCCCTGGTTGTCCCGGACTGTTTCCATTTCTAAGCCAGTGAGTGCATAGGAATTGTTCTCGACCTTCCCATGCATCCCGCTGTGAAGAGCGACCGACATTCCCCTGAGGGGGTTAGGTGAGGCTTTGGGGGCGGGTACTGGTAGGCAGGAAAGGCAAAGGCTGCCAGGGCTTGTTGCACACGCATGGCGAGTCCATCATCCCAGTATTGACTGAGGCCCAACGGCGTGACCTTTATGTCTGCAGCAAAGAGAGGCCACGGCAGATCCGCCTGGGCCAGCCAAGCATGCGCAGCGGCAGCAAGAAGAGCAAGCGGCCCAGTTATTGGGTCGACTGCGCCATTTCGGGGTGGCCCTGCAGGAAGATAGGGCATCTTTCTTCCAAAACATGAGGACTCCAGGGAAGAGCTGGAGCCGCACTGGTCCACTGCCCTTTTTCCCAACAGAGGCCCACAGAGGGACGGTATCCCCGTTGCCCCAGACCGACTCGGGCAGAGTGGGCAGCCGTACCACACTCTCCCACTGCGGCAAGATGTTTTTGCCTTTGGCACCATATCCATGCACAAAAGGAGGGGGTATAACCTTGGCGTATCGGTTCGCCATGAATAAGTCAGAACCAGGTAGGATTGCCAAACGGAAGTGCGAGCCGCCGTAACCCCTGAGCAAGGGAAGAAATCCCTGTTCATACGGGCCTTGTCCCCATGTTTTGACCCCTCTGATCTGCCTGACTGGAGGCGCCAAACTGGATGTCTGGCTCTGGCCGGCCAGTAGTGAGGTCGGCCGCTTTCCACGCAACTTCATGTATGTATCTTCCTAAAAGTTGTGAAAAGCAGAGCTCGCGCAGCAGTCTCTTTTTCACTTCGCACTTGAGCCAAACACCAAAGTGTTCAGCAAGCTTCAGTTCTTGCAGCAAGCTCTCTCCAAGAGCTAAGGGCTCCAAAAGCTACGAATTCCATCTCAACTTTGTTCTACAAAGGAGGTAAAGCAAAAGAGCAATGCAACTGCTTTGGTCTACACCTCGGGGACTTCAGGTCACTTCCGAACAGCAAAACAGCGAAGCTTCAGAGTCCACTCTGCACTCCTACTCCCATCCTACACGTCCAACGGCAACGAACGAAGTGGCGGGGACACGGAGTGAGTCACAACAAGACAGAACCTCAGAGTTCTGACACGCACTTCTTCACTACTGCTCTCAAGCAGTTCCAAGTGCTTCAAAACTCATCCTGGCCATGCCAACAAGACAAGAACATGCCAAAGTCAAGCAAGACATGCCACACATGCTTAAGGGCTTTGGGACAAACCAAACATGCTCATGCCAAGTCATGCAGCAGAAAAACTCTCATGCTTCTCTCTGTATGGTCAAACACCACATGGCACCAACTGGGCAAACACTACAGGTGAATTTTACGTCTGCACGCTGCTTGGCGTAGCCACCCGAAGGGGCTGGGGTATCAGGGTGAAACTTACAAACTCTGCACAGTGAGACTACCGGTACTAGCCCTCACTTCCCTCAGACATTTGTCGAGGCCGAAATCCATTCCCTCAGACCGTGGTCGAGGCCGAAATTCCCTCAGGTCATGCCGAGGCCGAATTTCCCTCACTTGCACCCCTCAGACCGGAGTCGAGGCCGAAACTCCCTCAGGCAGCACGCCGAGGCGGTATTCCTTGATTTGGTTTGGGTGCCTCTCAGACCACTAGCCATGTTTCTTGTCTGGGCTGCGCTGGTCACTCATCAGCTTCGTCATATGGCATGCCCAACGTGATTTTCTGGATCTCTGTGGCCGGGACCGGAAGTAGGGTTCCATCCCATCCTCGTTTTGCAATCCCGGCATCCAGTAGGTGCTGGGCAAAAGGCCCGACATTGCCTACGCACGCCATCCAAAGCGCGCTGGCTTTGCCGTCGTACGTTCTGACCAATCCACGTATGGTTGCCAGTAGCTCCTCGTCATATTTCTCCAGGAGGCGTACGAGGCCGCTTGATAACTTGTATCTCTCCTCCTGCAGCGTCGACCACTCTGCCGTGTCAAAGAACACTGCCCGTGGTAGCGTTCCTGACATCGGGTTGGTCAGCCATGACGTTATAGCCACCAGGTAAAACAGGGACTGTCTGAGGACCCCGGCTTCTTGGCGATGTTCCTGCCACCATGTGTTGAACAGCTCTGCCCTGCGGATGATACTTCCATAGAAGTAGTGGTGGCAGTACCCCTCCACCGCCTCGTCGAAAAGGACTCCGATCCATCCTGCCCACAGGGTCCTGGTGACCAGGGTGGGGAATTGTTCCCCGTACCCTGCTTCGTTGCCAAAGCTCTGGGGTTCCATCGCTAGTTTCATAACCCATAGCCGATCCAGAGCATATCCTCGTCGAGTGCGCCCCGCACCTATAAAGGGAAGCACCCTAGGCTGTAAGCTTTGCCCTGTCGTTGGGTTGCGGACCAATTGGACCTCCCCAAGCCAGTGGAGCGCTGTCCTTGGCCTCTGCTGGTTCTGCAGCTTATGCACCAAAAGGTGCACAGGCTTGACTTGCCCCATTGCTTCCTTTTGCTCCTGTCCCTCAGCTTCGTGCGAGGCCATATTGTGGGCACCTGGTCCTTCCGCCAGCGTGACTGTGCGAGGCTGGCTTGCCTCTTGCTCTTCATTGACACCCTCAGCTTGGTGCGAGGCCGCACTGTCTTCTCCTCTCTCCCGTAGGCGTACCGGACCCACCGGAGATTCTGAAGCACTCTCCTCATCCCTATCCCAAGTCTGCTCCGGGTGTTTGGCCTGTCGAAGCGGGGAACGGTCTCGGGGCTGATCCTGCTGCTTGTTCTTGCTTTTACCCTTGCCTTTGCCCGGCCGATTCCTTAGCCAGGATGGCAGTCGGGACCCTTGTCTCCTCATCGTCGCATCCGTCTTCCATTGCCTCATTTCTACAGACCCGCCTTGTGCAATTTAGAAGCCCACAGCTGCTTCCGCTCTTCACTGAGGTAGGTCTCCGCTTGGTAGACCCAATCGTTCCTTGTGCGGCAGCGAGCGAGGCTGCGACACGCCGCTTGTAGGTGAGTGTAGTTTGCCCTCCTGGGGTCTGTTTCCAGGAACTGCTCCTCCAAAATTGGTTTCCACGAATCCTCAAGTTTGATTCGCACCTGGAGGGTCAATTTCTCCGGCTGCTCGTCCTCCGGCCGGTCTTGTGAGGATGAGGACGCCGTTGTTCCACCCTCAGCTCTGCGAGGCCGAGGCCTCTCTCTTTACCCTCAGCGATGTCGCAAGCACGCGGCACCGCGAGGCCGAATTACACTCCCTCAGCAAGGCGAGGCCGTAACACCAATCGCTATTCCCCGTTGCGAGGCCCTCACCCTCAGCTACGAGGCCGAAAACCCTGTCTCCTTGCACCAAACGGCTACGGAATTACTGCGTTCCCTCAGCTTGGCGAGGCCTAACAAACAATGACATCTTCTGCTGTGCACTGGCTTGGGGCTTAGCTTTGGCGTGTTTCCCACCAAACTGAACGCGAGGCTGTTGAAACTGGACGTTGCTCATATTTCCACCGTTGACAAGGGTTTGCGCTTGGGTTGCCAGCTTGCCCTGAGAAGTTCGCGATTTGCACTCACCCGCCAGGCTTTTATTGCACTTCTGGCTGACCGGTGCATGTGTTCTGTCACACTTTGTGCAAACCCATCGGATTCCCAAATTCACCATATTATGGGAGGGGTGGATACCCCACTCTTCCCGCACTCGCGCCTCCGGCTGGTTGACGCAGTACTGCTCCAATACCACCTCCAAGTTCGTGAGGGTTTGTTGTACATACAAACCGCACAGTTGGCATTTCAGTGTTAAATTCCGGGGGTGTTCACTGCCCTTCTCCCATTGGTGCCCTCGCTCCGGGTTTTCGAGCAACTGCCAAAGCCGCTGGCGTTTGTTGAGTTTGGCCCTGCCATGCTCTTTTCTGCATCCCTCAGCTTTCTGCGAGGCTTCCATCTTCTCCTTGTAATGCGCATGGTCCAGGATGAAGGGGAAATCTGCTTCGTTGCGCCTCCGCAATATGTGGGCTGCGCGTTCTCCGTAAGCCAGTGAAAGTGTACGCACCACATTGTCCAGCTCTTTGACACGCCTCTTGTGCGCTGGGCTGTAAGCAGCCGCCGCTACTTCGCCACATACTTTGTCCGCCATGTCGTTCGCTGTACGTCTCCACAACGTGCCCGGGCCCATTTTTTCCAGGAATGCTTCTTCTGTTTTGTGGGACGGGACCCATGTTGCTTTGATTCGTTTCTTTCCATTCCACACTTTGCTCCATTCCAGGTCATCGTCCGGCGGTTGTATTTTTTGCAGCGCTTGGACTGCCGGCTTGCAGTCCATTGTGACGTCAATCAGATCCTCCGTGTGCTCCATTAGTCTGAAAAGTGCACGGCGCTCCATGTCCACTACCGGCTGCCACGGGTAGACCAGCTCCGTAATTTGTCCGACTTTCACCAACTCACCATCTTTCCAGGTCATAGCCACCACTGCGAGGGCTGATGTTTGTACACGTGGGTCTATTCCTCCTGGACCTCCGCTGGCGTCAGTGGCGAAGATCAAGCCTTCTGCTTCCACTGTAGCGTCTGCTGCAAAGCATCCTTGGTAGCGCAGTCCCAAAAGATGCTCCGGCGGCTTGGGGTGCCACACCGCCGGCTTGGGCAGGAGTGCCCTTGTCCACAGGCACTCCCATGGGTATTTGTGGCGCAGGTATTCCTGGAGCTTGGGCTCTTTGAACCCTTGGTCTCGCCAGTAAGGTCATTCTTTGAGGACATGCTCCAGAGTGGCTGGCACTTGGCACTTCTTGCACCAGCCAGGCTTGGACTCCGTGATAACGCCCGCATGCCACACTGACTTCATCCCTTCCATAAGGCCCGGGCTTAAGCCTCCCAGCTTCGTCAGCTTGTGATGCGGCGTCCAATCCAACCCCTCCTGGGCCCCCTTTCCACCTGCTTGTCGCGTTATTGCAACCCTTTTTTGTTCCTCGAGGAATCCCTCAAGCCATTTGTAGGCGAGGCCTCCCATGCGTGGCTGGGTCCAATCGACGTTGAGGACATTTCCTCTCTTCCATTTGCCCGGGTCACTTGCATCCACCTTCAAATCCATTAAGTACGCCATGGTTGCTGCCATCGGTCCCGTGACCAGTGGCCAGTGGTGTTTGGCCGCACTTAACCTCCTCCAAGTGGCTTTCCAGGCCAGTTCAAAGTGGGCTTTGCCTCCACCAATCCATGCGCTGAAAACTTTTGCCACCACCTTGAAATGCTGCTTGTGGATTGTGCGCTTCGGGTCCTGACATTTCTTGGCTCCCATATCCAGTATGGTTTCCAAACTACCAAGCTTGTATTTGCCCAGGTGTTTGCCCACCACTGTTCGGAGCCACTTCATTCTTTTGGGCGATACCCCCACGGATGGGTGCCCCCACAAAGCAACGGATGTGATCGCGGCCTTGACTACGCGGAGTTTAGTGCTGGGCGGCGGCCCCAGCCTGGACAGCTTGCTCTGTCGGGCATGTGCTTTTTTTGCCCGTGTGGCCGACGTCACCAAACGACGCTTTCGCCCACCGGTACTGTCGACGCCCAAGTCCCGCATCACGTCGTACACTTGTGGCTCATGCGGTAACAGTAGTTCTCGCAGGTGCTTGCTCGCCTGGGTACTGCTGGCTACAAACCCTGTCTTCTTGGATGAAATCGTGAACCCATTTGCGTCCATCCCGTCCTTTAAGCTGCGGTAGACTCGGATCGCACTGTCTGCCGCTTGTTTGAAGGATTTATGCTGGACGTCAATTGAGACATCATCCAACCAGCAGTCCACATTTGCCACATCTTTGCGCTTTTGGATCTTGTCAATCGTCTGATGCAATGCCACTTTCGCTAATGACGGCGCCGCAGGGCACCCCGCTTGCACTCCATTCGTAGCTCTGATGCCTGCCGATAGCACCCCATCTGCTGCCAAGTATCTGGCACCCATGTACACTTCCAGTGCCATTTTCAGGATTAGCGGTGGATATTGCAGGTCCGTTGCTGCCGCTATCAGTTGCTGAAACTGGATGGTATCGAAAAAGGACTCAAGGTCCACAAATAGCGACACCACATGCACACCATTTGTCTTCGCCACCTCGTTTCGCAACAGTCTGCCTACAGCCACGTCCAGGCAGCAACTGCCTGGGACCGCCTTGTCGTACTTGGCATTTTTTGCGTAACTCACCTGCCAAGTACTTACCAAATCCCATCGCAATCGGACCCAGGTTCGGTACAGGATGTGCAACAAGGCGATTGGTCTCTCCCGGGTCAGATTCTTAGGCAGCATTGCAATAAGTGAGACTGTCATTTGTTTCGGCCATGTTGCTTTGGCCTCACACTCATGGTAGAAAGCCACTACTGCTTCGACCGCTTTGTCGTCCATGGCCTGCCAATGGTCGATCCGCCATCCATCCGGCCCCGGGCTCTTTAGGGCCAATTTCTTGATCCTTGCCTTGACCTCTTCAGGATTCAGCGGCTCCACGCTGGCCGCCTGTTTTTTGGCTGCATCCTCAAGCTCCAGCATGAGCGAGGCCGTTTGTGCCATCGGTGTGCCCTTCGTCCACACCGCCGCCCAGTGGTCACGTCGAATGTGTGGCCGTTCCAGCATGTCATATTCCATGTAGGGTCTCTGTACCACTTGTTCGTCTTTCCGCAAGGCATTGTACAGCGGTCGCATGCCCTTTTCCATGGCCTTGCTGAGCCATTGCTTGTACTGGTGGGCCGTCTCCTCTATGTCTGCCTTTCTCGCGTAGCATTGCTGTTCATCAATGCGCTTTAGGACAAGTCTGGCGTCTGTGCCTCGTCCCAGGATACTCACAAGCATATCCTCCCGGCTCTGCGCATCGCCCTCATAGTACACATTGAGTCTACTTTGGACTAGGCGCGCCACCGGATGCGCGTCTCCATGATGTCTGCCTTGCTTGACCCATTGTTGGACACGGTTCCAAAAAGCTGCCCTCTTGCCTGTCCAGACAACGTTCTCCGGGTTGTGGACCACCAATTTCTTCCGGACGATTTCAGCTTTGACACCCATACCGTCGATTCGTCCTGTGATCGACCTCTCCACACTTACACTCAGGTGAGCGAATTTCTCACTGAGTTCATCTTCCATCCTGGGTTCATCCAAGATGTGGATGGTCTGTGTGTTTTTAACCGGTGTGTATTCCACGGTTTCCGTTACCAGTGCTCCCGCCTTCTTCATTTGGGGAACATCAGGGCTACTGCACGGTTGGGCTATCCTCCAATGCATCGCAGCATGAGGCCGAAAAGGGGTTTCCCAATCCGTTTTCACTTGCAGGATGGGCACCAAGCATTTCGCAACCAGCCCATAATCGATTTCGTCCGATCCTTGGGCCGTTGGTTCCCCCACTCCCACAAGTGCACCACCAACTTCTGTCGCCAGAGTTGTGCCCCTCATGGTATCCTGGGTTTCATTCCAATCACCCAGCACCATATATGGCACTTTGCAGCCCTTGAGAAAGGCTATCAGTCTCGCCAGTACTTGGGTATTGTTTGGAGCCTGGAATCCGACCCCGCTCTCCAAATACAGACTGACGATGATCAAATCCCAGCCTTTGTTTCTCATGGCACATGCCAGGAAGCCCGCCGGTCCTGAACCATACTCGGTAAGGTATCGCAGGTTCCTATGTCGGGGTGCCACCACTGCCAGGCCTCCTTGTACACCCTTAATTTTGGTACTGCCAGGCATGCCAATGAAGGTATATCCCATATCTTGGCAATGGCTCATGGCTTGCTGGATACCCTCCGTCTTGAGATGGGTTTCCTGCAGCACCACCAGGTCCGGTCCTAGTTCGTGTATCCATGCCGCTATGGGTTTCCTCCAGCTGGTGATGTTAGCCGCTGTGATTTTGATACATTCGGCCTTATCATCTTGGCGATACCCACTTGCCACATCCTCCAAGATCCATTTGGCATATTGTGCGTCCTGCTCCACAAAGGAACGAAGCACTTCGTGGCATGCTCGTTGTTGTAGCGGGTTGAGTTCCTGCTCTTCCAGCTTCTCAATGGCTTCGAGTGCGGCAGCCTCACTGGAAGCATCATATCTACCCACCACTTGGCATAGCGTTTGCCACTCCTGTGGCAGATCTTTTGGTGGTTCCTTGGGTTTTGCTTTCCGCTTCTTGGGCTTTTGTTTTCCTCTGCGACCCTCAGCACACGGCGAGGCCGAAAACCGTATTTCCTCAGCTTCCTGCGAGGCCTTCATGTTCTCCCCTCTAACCGCTGCATGGTCTCTCATCTGTGTTTGGCTTCCCTCAGCTTCTCGCGAGGCCGAATGCTCACATTCCTCTTCGATGTCTTCCTTTGTCATATGGAAGTATCTGGGCCCTGTGACCGCCCAACTGCTTTCTACAGCTCGGACAGGAGTAGGACCTTTCGTAACTGGACTCCAGCGCTCTTGGCTGTCCTCCACTGTGCTGTTTGTACTAGGCACATGGGTACTAGACACAGCTTGACTGCCTTCCCCATGCGCCTGTGGCCATACAATGTCCCCGTGACACTGCTTCTGGCCACCTCCAAAAGTGTAAACAGAGTCTCCCCCTTGAGACTCCTCGGGTTTTCCTTTCTTCTTTAGGCTGTTCGGACCAGAAGCTGCTCTGAGGTGTCGGCCCCTCCGCTCCTGTCCCAGCCCGAGGTTTCATTCGCCGTGGGCACGCGCCGGCGAGCGCTCGCGCCCCGTCGGCGTTGCCCTGACTGACACATCTCGAGACATGCGCATCGGACCATACATGCCAATTTCGACTGGCATGCCTGGCTCTCTTGGTCCCAAGACTCCACTCCAGTCTGTCTCCACGACCTTGACTGCCATCTTCGTTTTGAGCGCCTCCGCTTGCTCCTCGGACAGGATGATCCCTTCCTTTTCCAGGTATGACGCGACGTCCTTGTACGGCGAGTCCTCTTCATCTTTCACACAGGCTTGTACCTTCCTCTGTGCTTCCGCAACCTCAAGCTCCGTGGCCTGGATGGCCTGGCTGACTTGCGCAAGCTGCTTCATGGCCTGCTCGAACTCGCTCTTGATCTTTTCCGTTTTGTCTTGAAGCCGGACCTTCTTCTCAATGAGTGATCTCAGCTTGTTTGTCGTCCTTCTGTCTGTATGTACCAACATGGCGGCTGAGCTCCTGCTTTGGCGTCTCGTCCTCAGGCTTGTAGTCCCCTGGCGGGGGAATACCCGCTGCTCTGAGCAGCCTTTGCACTGCGGGCTCAGCTCCTTGCCACACCGTTTCAATGGCCGCGTGGTACTCCTTTTGCGTCATGCTTTCAACTTGCGATCCACTGCCTGGTAGTCCCGGGGGCCATATGGGCCCCGGCTCCATCGTCTGCGGCTTCCATCCTGCTTCTTCGATGGCCTTCTTTGCCTCCATAGAAAGCGTTCCCCACGCCTTCGTGAGGGCCTGGTCGGCCATCCCTTCTTTGTTCTTGGCCTGTCTTGTCCACCATGCAGCGTCTTCTTTGGGCCATTGCCACCTCTTACGCTGGCTTGGCCATGCCTTCTCGCGGTGGTTGGTCTTTTTTCACGCCTTTCCGCAATGCCAGCAGTTCGGGTTGTAGTACAGTTCTGCATTCCAGACCCAGCCCACCTCACAGTGGGCACACACAGTGCAATGCTTCCCCATGACTGCTGCACGCCTGATGCCAGTCCCACCAGCACCTCAGCGAAGCGAGGCCGGAAATTCCCTCAACCGCAGTGAGGCCGAACTTTATGTGTCCTCAGCCGGGGCGAGGCCGAAGCTGGCCACTCCCTCTGCCGAAGCGAGGCCGAAAACACACCCTCTGCCGAAGCGAGGCCGGAAAGTTCCCTCAGCACTTGGCGAGGCCGTACTCAGGCAGCTATGTTGCTTGCAGCCAACTACCAAGCAAACACAGTGGTTTCGGTTTGAGTCCTGTTGGAGCCCACCCTTAGGTACAGTCTCCAGGCAACAGCACTCCCTACCTGAGCACCCCACCGGGGTTGAGCCGAAACCTTGAGCCAGGTGAATTTTACGTCTGCACGCTGCTTGGCGTAGCCACCCGAAGGGGCTGGGGTATCAGGGTGAAACTTACAAACTCTGCACAGTGAGACTACCGGTACTAGCCCTCACTTCCCTCAGACATTTGTCGAGGCCGAAATCCATTCCCTCAGACCGTGGTCGAGGCCGAAATTCCCTCAGGTCATGCCGAGGCCGAACTTCCCTCTCTTGCACCCCTCAGACCGAAGTCGAGGCCGAAACTCCTCAGGCAGCACGCCGAGGCGGTATTTTGATTCGGTTTGTTGGTGCCTCTCTGACCACTATCCATGTTACTTGTCTGTTCTGCGCTGCTCACTCATCAGCTTCGTCATACGGCATGCCCAACGTGATTTTCTGGATCTCTGTTGCCGGAACCGAAAGTAGGGTTCCATCCCATCCTCGTTTTGCAATCCCGGCATCCAGCAGGTGCTGGGCAAATGGCCCGACATTGCCTACGCACGCCATCCAAAGCGCGCTGGCCTTGCCGTCGTACGTTCTGACCAATCCACGTATGGTTGCCAGTAGCTCCTCATCATATTTCTCCAGGAGGCGTACGAGGCCGCATGATATCTTGTATCTCTCCTCCTGCAGCGTCGTCCATTCCGCCGTGTCAAAGAACACTGCCCGTGGTAGCGATCCTGACATTGGGTCGCGCCCAACGTTGCTCACCGTGATATCCGATAGAGCAACTCCTTGCATGGTCAGCCATGACGTTATAGCCACCAGGTAAAACAGGGACTGTCTGAGGACCCCGGCTTCATGGCGATGTTCCTGCCACCATGTGTTGAACAGCTCTGCCCTGCGGATGATACTTCCATAGAAGTAGTGGTGGCAGTAACCCTCCACCGCTTCGTCGAAAAGGACTCCAATCCATCCTGCCCACAGGGTCCTGGTGACCAGGGTGGGGAATTGTTCCCCATACCCTGCTTCGTTGCCAAAGCTCTGGGGTTCCATCGCTAGTTTCATGACCCATAGCCGATCCAGAGCATATCCCCGTCGAGTGCGCCCCGCACCTATAAAGGGAAGCACCCTAGGCTGTAAGCTTTGCCCTGTCGTTGGGTTGCGGACCAATTGGACCTCCCCAAGCCAATGGAGCGCTGTCCTTGGCCTTTGCTGGTTCTGCAGTTTATGCACCAAAAGGTGCGCAGGCTTGACTTGCCCCATGGCTTCCTTTTTCTCCTTTCCCTCAGCTTCCTGCGAGGCCATATTGTGGGCACCTGGCCCTTCCGCCAGCGTGACTGTACGAGGCTGGCTTGCCTCTTGCTCTTCATTGACACCCTCAGCTTGATGCGAGGCCGTACTGTCTTCTCCTCTCTCCCGTAGGCGTACCGGACCCACCGGGGATTCCGAAGCTCTCTCCTCTTCACTATCCCAAGGCTGCTCCGGGTGTCTGGCCTGTCGAAGCGGGGAACGTTCACGGGGCTGATCCTTCTGCTTGTTCTTGCTTTTGCCCTTGCCTTTGTCCGGCCGATTCCTTAACCAGGATGGCAGTCGGGACCCTTGTCTTCTCATCGTAGCATCCGTCTTCCATTGCCTCATTGCTACAGGCCCGCCTTGTGCAATTTAGAAGCCCACAGTTGCTTCCGCTCTTCGCTGAGGTAGGTCTCCGCTTGGTAGACCCAATCGTTCCTTGTGCTGCAGCGAGCGAGACTGCGACACGCCGCTTTTAGGTGAGTGTAGTTTGCCCTCTTGGGGTCTGTTTCCAGGAACTGCTCCTCCAAAATTGGTTTCCACGAATCCTCCAATTTGATTCGCACCTGGAGGGTCAATTTCTCCGGCTGCTCGTCCGGCCGGTCTTTTGAGGATGAGGACGCCGTTGTTTCACCCTCAGCTCTGCGAGGCCGAGGCCTCCTCTCTTTACCCTCAGCGATGTCGCAAGCACGCGGCACCGCGAGGCCGAATTACACTCCCTCAGCAAAGCGAGGCCGTAAACACCAATCGCAATTCCCCGTTGCGAGGCCCTCACCCTCAGCTACGAGGCCGAAAAACCCTGTCTCCTTGCACCAAACGGCTGCGGAATTACTGCGTTCCCTCAGCTTGGCGAGGCCTAACAAACAATGACATCTTCTGCTGTGCGCTGGCTTGGGGCTTAGCTTTGGCGTGTTTCCCACCAAACTGAACGCGAGGCTGTTGAAACTGGACGTTGCTCATACTTCCACCATTGACAAGGGTTTGCGCTTGGGTAGCCAGCTTGCCTTGAGAAGTCCGCGATTTGCACTCACCCGCCAGGCTTTTATTGCACTTCTGGCTGACCGGTGCATGTGTTCTGTCACACTTTGTGCAAACCCAACGGATTCCCAAATTCACCATATTATGGGAGGGGTGGATACCCCACTCTTCACGCACTCGCGCCTCCGGCTGGTTGACGCAGTACTGCTCCAAGACCACCTCCAAGTTCGTGAGGGTTTGTTGTACATACAACCCGCACAGTTGACATTTCAGTGTTAAATTCCGGGGGTGTTCGCTGCCCTTCTCCCATTGATGCCCGCGCTCCGGGTTTTTAAGCAACTGCCAAAGCCGCTGGCGTTTGTTGAGTTTGGCGCTGCCCTGCTCTTTTTTGCATCCCTCAGCTTTCTGCGAGGCTTCCATCTTCTCTTTGTAATGCGCATGGTCCAGGATGAAGGGGAAGTCTTCTTCTTTGCGCTTCCGCAATATGTGGGCTGCGCGTGCACCGTACGCCAGGGAAAGTGTGCGCACCACATTGTCCAATTCTTTGACACGCCTCTTGTGCGCTGGGCTGTAAGCAGCCGCCGCCACTGCTCCACATACTTTGTCTGCCATGTCATTCGCTGCACGTCGCCACAACGTACCCGGCCCCATCTTCGCCAGGAATTCCTCTTCAGTTTTGTGGGACGGGACCCATGTTGCCTTGATACGTTTCCTGTCATTCCACACTTTGCTCCATTCCAGGTCATCCTCCGGCGGTTGTGTTTTTTGTAGCACTTGGACTGCCGGCTTGCAATCCATAGTGACATCAATCAGATCCTCCGTGTGCTCCATTAGTCGGAAAAGTGCACGGCGCTCCATGTCCACCACCGGCTGCCACGGGTAGACCAGCTCTGTAATCCGTCCGACTTCCACCAGGACACCTTTTGTCCAGGACATAGCCACCACTGCGAGGGCTGATGTTTGTACACGTGGGTCTATTCCTCCTGGACCTCCACTTGCGTCAGTGGCGAAGATCAAGCCTTCCGCTTCCACTTTTGCATCAGCTGCGAAGCATCCTTGGTAGCGCAGACCTAAAAGGTGTTCCGGCGGCTTCGGGTGCCACACCGCCGGCTTTGGCAGGAGTGCCCTTGTCCACAGACACTCCCATGGGTATTTGTGACGCAAGTATTCCTGGAGCTTGGGTTCTTTGAACCCTTGTTCACGCCAGTAAGGACATTCCTTGAGGACATGCTCCAGAGTTGCTGGCATTTGGCACTTCTTGCACCATCCTGGCTTGGACTCCGTGATGACGCCCGCGTGCCACACTGACTTTATACCTTCCATAAGGCCTGGGCTTAGGCCTCCCAGCTTCGTCAGCTTGTGATGCGGCGTCCAATCCAGCCCCTCTTGGGCACCAGCGCCACCTGCCTGTCGCGCTATTGCAGCCCGTTTCTGTTCCTCCAGGAATCCCTCAAGCCATTTGTAGGCGAGGCTACCCATGCGTGGCTGGGTCCAATCAACGTTGAGGACACTTCCTCTCTTCCATTTGCCTGGGTCACTGGCATCCACCTTCAGATCCATTAAGTACGCCATGGTTGCTGCCATCGGCCCCGTGACCAGTGGCCAGTGGTGTTTGGCCGCACTCAACCTCTTCCAAGTGGTTTTCCAGGCCAAGTCAAAGTGGGCTTTTCCGCCACCAATCCATGCACGGAAAACTTTGGCCACCACCTTGAAATGCTGCTTGTGGATTGTGCGCTTTGGATCCTGGCATTTCTTGGCTCCCATGTCCAAGATGGTTTCCAAACTCCCAAGCTTGTATTTACCCAGGTGTTTTCCTACCACTGTTCGGAGCCATTTCATTCTTTTGGTGATACCCCCACAGAGGGGTGCCCCCACAAAGCAACGGATGTGATCGCTGCCTTGACCACTCGGAGTTTAGTGCTGGGCGGCGGCCCCAGCCTGGACAGTTTGCTATGTCTCGCATGGGCTTTCTTGGCCCGCGTTGCCGACGTCACCAAGCGACGCTTTCGCCCCCCTGTACTGTCGACGCCCAAGTCACGCATCACGTCGTACACCTGTGGCTCATGAGGCAACAGGAGTTCTCGCAGGTGCTTGCTCGCCTGGGTACTGCTGGCCACAAACCCTGTCTTCTTGGATGAAATCGTGAAACCATTAGCGTCCATCCCGTCCTTTAAGCTGCGGTAGACTCGTATCGCACTATCCGCCACTTGTTTAAAGGACTTATGCTGGATGTCAATTGAGACATCATCCAACCAACAATCCACGTTTGCCACATCTCGTCGCCTTTGGATCTTATCTATCACCGGGTGCAATGCCACCTTTGCCAACGATGGCGCCGCTGGGCAACCCGCTTGCACGCCATTCGTAGCTCTGATGCCTGCCGACAGCACCCCATCCGCCACCAAATATCTGGCACCCATGTACACTTCCAGTGCCATCTTCAGGATTAGCGGTGGATATTGCAGGGCCGTTGCTGCCGTGATCAATTGCTGAAATTGGATGGTATCGAAAAAGGACTCGAGGTCCACAAAGAGTGACACCACATGCACACCATTTGTCTTCGCCACCTCATTTCGCAGTAGTCTGCCTACGGCCACGTCCAAGCAGCAACTGCCTGGGACTGCCTTGTCGTACGTGGCAGTTTGGGCATAGCCTGCCTGCCAAGTACTTACCAAATCCCATCGCAAACGGACCCAGGTCCTGTACAGGATGTGTAGCAAGGCGATTGGTCTTTCCCGGGTCAGATTCTTCGGCAGCATTGCTATAAGGGAGACTGTCATTTGCTGCGGCCATGCTGCCTTGGCCTCACATTCATGGTAGAAGGACACAACGGCTTCAACTGCTTTGTCGTCCATGGCCTGCAAATGGTCAATCCTCCAGCCATCCGGCCCCGGGCTCTTTAGTGCCAGTTTTTTGATCCTTGCCTTGACCTCGACAGGGTTCAGCGGCTCCACGCTGGCCGCTTGTTTTTTGGCTGCATCCTCAAGCTCCGTCATGAGCGAGGCCGATTTTGCCAACGGCTGGCCCGTCGTCCACACTGCCGCCCAGTGGTCTCGGCGAATGTGTGGCCGTTCCAGCATGTCATATTCCATGTAGGGTCTTTGTACCACTTGTTCTTCTTTTCGCAAGGCATTGTATAATGGTCGCATGCCCTTTTCCATGGCCTTGCTGAGCCATTGCTTGTACTGGTGGGCTGTCTCCTCCATATCCGCCTTTCTCGCGTAGCATTGCTGTTCGTCGATGCGCTTCAGAACAAGTCTAGCGTCCGTACCCCGGCCCAGGATACTCACGAGCATATCCTCCTGGTTCTGCGCATCACCCTCGTAATACTCGCCGAGCCTGCGTTGGACCAGACGCGCCACCGGATGCGCATCGCCATGATGTCTGCCTTGTTTGACCCATTGTTGGACCCGGTTCCAAAAGGCCGCCCTCTTGCCTGTCCAGACAACGTTCTCCGGGTTGTTGACCACCAACTTCTTCCGGACAATCTCCGATTTAACACCCATACCTTCGATTCGGCCTGTGATCGACCTCTCCACACCGGCACTCAGGTGAGCGAATGTCTCACTGAGCTCATCTTCCATCTTGGGTTCATCCAGGATGTTGATGCTCTGTGTGTTTTGAACTGGTTCGTATTCCACAGTCTCCGTCACCAGTGCTCCCGCCTTCTTCATCTGGGGAACATCAGGGCTACTGCACGGTTGGGCTACCCTCCAATGCATCGCAGCATGAGGCCGAAAAGGGGTTTCCCAATCCGTTTTCACTTGCAGGATGGGCACCAAGCATTTCGCAACCAGCCCGTAATCGATTTCGTCCGATCCTTGGGCCGTTGGTTCCCCCACTCCAACAAATGCACCACCAACTTCTGTCGCCAGAGTTGTGCCCCTCATGGTATTCTGGGCTTCATTCCAATCACCCAGCACCATATATGGCACTTTGCAGCCCTTGAGAAAGGCTATCAGTCTCGCCAGTACTTGGATATTGTTTGGAGCCTGGAATCCGACCCCGCTCTCCAAATACAGACTGACGATGATCAAATCCCAGCCTTTGTTTCTCATGGCACATGCCAGGAAGCCCGCCGGTCCTGACCCATACTCGGTAAGGTATCGCAGGTTCCTATGTCGGGGTGCCAACTGCCAGGCCTCCTTGTACACCCTTAATTTTTGTACTGCCTGGCATGCCAATGAAGGTGTATCCCATATCTTGGCAATGGCTCATGGCTTGCTGGATACCCTCCGTCTTGAGATGGGTTTCCTGCAGCACCACCAGGTCCGGTCCTAGTTCGTGTATCCATGCCGCTATGGGTTTCCTCCAGCTGGTGATGTTAGCCGCTGTGATTTTGATGCATTCGGCCTTATCATCTTGGCGATACCCACTTGCCACATCTGCCAAGATCCATTTGGCATATTGTGCGTCCTGCTCCACAAAGGAACGAAGCACTTCGTGGCATGCTCGTTGTTGTAGCGGGTTGAGTTCCTGCTCTTCCAGCTTCTCAATGGCTTCGAGTGCAGCAGCCTCACTGGAAGCATCATATCTACCCACCACTTGGCATAGCGTTTGCCACTCCTGTGGCAAATCTTTTGGTGGTTCCGTGGGTTTTGCTTTCCGCTTCTTGGGCTTTTGTTTTCCTCTGCGACCCTCAGCACACGGCGAGGCCGAGAATCGTGTTTCCTCAGCTTCCTGCGAGGCCTTCATGTTCTCCCCTCTAACCGCTGCATGGTCTCTCATCTGTATTTGGCTTCCCTCAGCTTCTCGCGAGGCCGAATGCTCACATTCCTCTTCGATGTCTTCCCTTGTTATATGGAAGTATCTGGGCCCTGTGACCGCCCAACTGCTGTCCACAGCTCGGACAGGCTCCGGACCCCTCGTAACTGGACTCCAGCTCTCTTGGCTGTCTTCCACTGTGCTGTTTGTACTAGGCACCTGGGTACTAAACACAGCTTGACTGCCTTCCCCATGTGCCTGTGACCATACAATGTCCCCGTAACACTGCTTCCGGCCACCATCAAAAGAGATAACAGAGTCTCCCCATTGAGACTCCTCTACTTGTCTTGCCTTCATATTTCGGCTGTTCGGACCAGGAGCTGCCCTGAGGTGTCGGCCCCTCCGCTCCTGTCCCAGCCTGAGGTTTCACTCGCCATGGGCACGCGCCGGCGAGCGTTCGCGCCCCGTCGGCGTTGCCCTGACTGACACATCTCGAGACATGCGCATCGGCCCATAGATGCCTAGTTCGGCTGGCATGCCCGGCTCTCTTTGTCCCAAGACTCCCGTCCAATCTGTCTCCACGACCTTGACCGCCATCCTCGTTTTGAGCGCCTCCGCTTGCTCCTCGGACAGGATGATCCCTTCCTTTTCCAGGTAGGACGCGACGTCCTTGTATGGCGAGTCCTCTTCATCTTTCACACAGGCTTGTACCTTCTTCTGTGCTTCCGCTACCTCCAGCTCCGTGGCCTGGATGGCCTGGCTGACTTGCGCAAGCTGCTTCATGGCCTGCTCGAACTCACTCTTGATCTTCTCCGTTTTGTCTTGAAGCCGGACCTTCTTCTCAATGAGTGATCTCAGCTTGTTTGTCGTCCTTCTGTATGTACCAACATGGCGGCTGAGCTCCTGCTTTGGCGTCTCGTCCTCAGGCTTGTAGTCCCCTGGCGGGGGAATACCCGCTGCTCTGAGCAGCCTTTGCACTGCGGGCTCAGCTCCCTGCCACACCGTTTCAATGGCCTCGTGGTACTCCTTTTGCGTCATGCTTTCGGTTTGCGATCCACTGCCTGGTAGTCCCGGGGGCCAAATGGGCCCCGGCTCCATCGTCCGCGGCTTCCATCCTGCTTCTTCGATGGCCTTCTTTGCCTCCATAGAAAGCGTACCCCACGCCTTCGTGAGGGCTTGGTCGGCCATCCCTTCTTTGTTCTTGGCCTGTCTTGTCCACCATGTAGCGTCGTCCTTTGGCCATTGCCACTTCTTACGCTGGCTTGACCATGCTCGCTCACGGTAGGTGGCCTTTTTCCACGCCTTTCCGCAATGCCAGCAGTTCGGGTACTAGTACAAGTCTTCATTCCAGACCCAACCCACCTCACAGTGGGCACACACAGTACAATGCTTCCCCATGACTGCTGCAGCCTGATGCCAGTCCCACCAGCACCTCAGCAATGCGAGGCCTGAAGATCCCCTCAACCGTAGTGAGGCCGAACTTTATGTGTCCTCAGCCGGAGCGAGGCCGAAACTTGCCCCTCCCTCTGCCGAAGCGAGGCCGAAAACACACCCTCTGCCGATGCGAGGCCAAAAAGTTCCCTCAGCACTTGGCGAGGCCGTACTCAGGCAGCTATGTTGCTGGCAGCCGACTACCAAGCAAACACAGTGGTTTCGGTTTGAGTCCTGTTGGAGCCCACCCTTAGGTACAGTCTCCAGGCAACAGCACTCCCTACCTGAGCACCCCACCGGGGTTGAGCCGAAACTTGAGCCAGGTGAATTTTACGTCTGCACGCTGCGAGGCGTAGCCACCCGAAGGGGCTGTGGGTTCAAGTGAAACAAAAGCTTACTAAAACTGTGGGGTGAAACTGCCGGTAAGTTCCCCCTCTCATTCCTTGTCCTCGGTTTTGACGTACCGCTACCCTCAACCGAAGTGAGGCCGGAATGTCGTTTTGACCAAGTCGTTGCCATTGGCTTGAAGACTTTGGCCAAGGCAAATTGCCTGTATGCTTGCACATTCTCTGTGTTGTCTATTCGGGAGGTGATCCATGCCCTCGTTCGTGGAGGCCGCTATCCCTCAACCGAATGGAGGTCAATTCCTGTAGACCCAGATGCTCGTTCTACGAGTCTCATTGCATGTCCTGAGTGCTTCCATCCACACCCCTCAACCGTAGTGAGGCCGGACATGTCTTCAAACCAGGTCATGGCCCGAGGCTTCATGGACTCTGGTTACGGTGGCTGCCTCTTGCATGCACAGGGCATACTTCCTGTGGCTTTTGCCGGGAGGTGATCCATGCCCTCCGATTCTCAGAGGCCGCTATCCCTCTACCAGCGGGGTGGTCAATCCCCATAGACCGTTCCATATTGATTGAGGCCCAATTCTGCACTTTCTCGTCATCTCACCTTGACGGATCCATGCCCTCGATTCACACATCTCCAACACGAGCCAAGCAGGAGGAACAGGTGAAGTACCTGCCCAAACATACCCCTTTTTAGGCCGGAGGACGCTAAGCGACCGAAATCGCCGCTACGCACCGGTGACCCCACGCCACACACCTTCAACAGGTGGCCGGTACAGGCGCCTGACAGGGGGCCGGGCAAGGTGCCGACTACCAGGTCAAACCCACCCTGCCTGTGAGGATATTATGTACGAGGCCGCTATCCATTGTGAGACTTGACATTCTCCAATCCAGCCGTAGCCATTGTTCCAAAGACAGTCGGCTGGCTCTCTTGTTTGCCACCAAAACTCCATACTCTCACTTGGGAGTCGATTACCCTCAACCGAAGTGAGGCCCACTGCGACCACGGGTTAGCTGCATGCTTGGTCCTTGTGGGCATTTCTGAAGGTGAATTTTACACACGAAAGCGGGCTGCGTCGCTAGCCAGGTTAGGCTCTTCGGAACCGAAGTTCCGGAAAACATTAACTATGCACAGAAAAGGAAAAACTCTCGAGGTGTCCTTGGCCTGCTTAACACGGCCGAACTATGTGCAGGGAACACCGAGAGAAAGCATTGAGGGCTTAACCAGTTCCGCGAGAAGCTCGGCGGCCTACGGCTACTCACTGGTTTGGCTCTATACAAAGCCCTAGGCAAATGTTCTGCAGGTTGAACTGCCTGGTCTGTACTGCCTACCCTATAAGCCCTGCCTGTACAGGGGAGAAACTCACCCACATTCGGCTCACTCAGAAAAGGCAGAAGGTCCGGAACCGACACATGGGCAATGCCTGTACAAACTGCAAACAAGTGGATTGGCAAAAGTCGCCAACCTCCGGAACAGGCCTAAGCTTTCTCGCACTTACTAACCTAGGCCCCAGAAACTCATGCCGCAGCAGCACTGAGCTCCTGTTTGCCCCGTATGCTGACCTGGTTTTCTCGCACTTACTCACCAGGGAGGAAGAACCAACTTTCTCGCTCTTACTCACTGATTCAACCTCAGCGGCTCCAGAGGAACCCACACCACTTGCACGCAGGGAGGGCTTGGTTGATTTGGGCATCTCAGCTGGGCAGGCTTTCGGGCACCGAGCCACAGCCTTTAACCTCCGCAATCTGGTGCCTCAGGCTGTCCGTCAGCCTAGGTTTTGGTCCCTAACAAACAACGCCTGCCGCTAGGCTCCTCCTGGCTGGGCTTGCACCACCAGGAGAAAACAACACACCCTGCAGGGACAGCAAAGGAAATACTCAAAGGCCAAACACGGGTAACCCCAAACTGATGCAGGGCATCATGCCCTCGGCCTCAACCTGCCGGTGTACTTGGATCCTCGTCCGTTCCTCAACATCTCAGCGCGCAACCCTCCCCTCATCAACCAGTGAGGATCTACAGGGACCGGTACTGACGTTTTCCGTGCGTGCGCTGCGTTTGCGAGAACCCCGTGTTGGGCCTGAAAGTACCCGCAAGCACCTGAGCCCGAAAACCCGGTCCAGCGGTCTGCTTGACAGACCGAGCAAGGGTGCCGAACCGGTGTCAGGCTGAACACAGGCCGCATCATGGCGGCCAGTCCTGCCGGGTGTCCAACGGAACAACTGCGAACCTATTCCGTTGGATGGAAAAGGGGGTGCCGGGACTGGGCACTGAACTGCTTTCGCTCTAACCTGCTTCCTTATGCAATCATTGCAAGCAGTTTCGCTTTGATTTGTACATCCTTGCTTGAAAAGGAGAGTCTCCTCTATGACATTGGATTCCGGAGGGGAGAGTCTCACCCTTGATTCTGGCAGGGCATAGCTCCTGCAATTTGAGTGGGTTGGGGCCGTATTAGGTCAGACCTCCCAGGGGATGTCTTCCAAGTCTTCAAAGCCACACTCAAGCCATTCACTGCTGCATGCTTCTTCTGGGGAGTCTAGATCCTGAGAACACCCTTCCTCAAGGAAGGTCCAGCCATGTGCGCTGGCTGCAGAAGACAGCGGCGCCAGCGAAGATTCTACGGGCTCCGTACCTTGGTGACCTAACTGACGCAAGTCAGCCAGGGAGGCATCGTCCAGAAACACCTGTCTCCTGACTGCTTGATCGAAGCTCGGCCAGCTCCACGTGCACTCCAGGAAGTTTTCAAGACAAAGGGCACATTGGAGCTCGATGCGTCTTCCATCCTCTCCATACAAGATCGCTGGTTGCCTTTCCCCAGGACCAGGCACGAAGTTGAGGTTATGGGTTGGAATGTTGCCACAGCCAGTGCAATTGAAGTTCAAAAGGCGAAGCCACTGCACGGGCGGGTCGCCTCCCGTTCCCCCGTGGAGCTCTGCTGGGTCTTCCATGCATCTCCATTGCCCACAAGGTCCGGCTCGGACTGTTTTGCCGGATTTGCTGGTGCGAACAAAAAGGTGAATTTTACTCGAAAGCGGGCTGAGTCGCTAGCCAGGTTAGGCTCTTCGGAACCGGAGTTCCGGTAGGTATTAACTATGCACGGAAAAGGGACTCTCGAGGTGTCCTTGGCCTGCTTGACACGGCCGTACTATGTGCAGGGAGCACCGAGAGAAGAAAAAGGGCCTAACCAGTACCGCGAGAAGCTCGGCGGCCTACGGCTACTCACTGGTTTGGCACTGTACAAAGCCCTAGGCAAAATGTTCTGCAGGTTGAACTGCCTGGTCTGTACTGCCTACCCTATCAGCCCTGCCAGTACAGGGGAGAAACTCACCCACTTCCGGCTCACTCAGAAAAGGCAGAAGGTCTGGAACCGATACATGGGCAATGCCTGTACTAAACTGAACGCAAGTGGCTTGGCAAAGTCGCCAACCTCCGGCACAGGCCTAGGCTTTCTCGCCCTTACTAACCTAGGCCCCAGGAACTCATGCCGCAGCAGCACTGAGCTCCTGTTAGCCCCGTTTGCTGACCTGGCTTTCTCGCACTTACTCACCAGGGAGGGGAACCAGCTTTCTCGCTCTTACTAACTGGCTCAACCTCAGCGGCTCCAAGGAGCCCATACCACTTGCACGCAGGGAGGGCTTGGTTGATTTGGGCAGCTCAGTTGGGCAGGCTTTCAGGCACCGAGCCACAGCCTTTAACCTCCACAATCTGGTGCCTCTGGCTGTCCGTCAGCCAAGCATTGGTCCCTAACAACAACGCCTGCCGCTAGGCTTCCTCCAAGATGGGCTTGCACCACCCGGAGAGAAACAACAGCACCCTGCAGGAATCTCAAACAAGATCCTCGACAGGCCAAACACGGGTAACCCCAAACGGGTGCAGGGAAATGCCCTAAACCTCATACGGTCGGCGTACTTAGGATCCTCGTCCGTTCCTGCCACACCTCAGCGCCCTCCCTCCCCTCATCAACCAGTGAGGATCTTCAGGGTGCGGTTCTAACGTTATCCTTTCGTGCGCTGTGTTTGCGAGAACCCCGTGTTGGGCCTGTGGAAGACCCACAAGCACCTGAGCCCGAAAACCCGCTGCTGCACAGACCGAGCAAAGGGGCCGAACCGGTGTCAGGCTGAACAAAAGCCGCATCGAGGCGGTCCGTCCTGCAGGGTGTCCATCGGAACAACTGCGAAAATATTCCGACGGATGGATCTGGGTACGTGCCGGGACTGAGCACTTCTGCTTGCATTCTTACAACCTGCATCCTTATGCGATCATTAAATGATCCAATTCTATGCAAGATTCTCCGTGGTGCCCTATGGCACTCTCAGTTTGGGAACGGACTCACAGGACCGTCGCTGATTGGACGGGGAGAAGCATCACCCGTGACAAAGGGATTCCGGAGGGTGAGCATCTCACCCTTGATTCTGGCAGGGCATAGCTCCTGCAATTTGGGTGGGTTGGGGCCGGATTAGGTCAGACCTCCCAGGGGACGTCTTCCAAGTCTTCAAAGCCACACACCAGCCAATCACTGTTGCCTGCTTCTTCTGGGGAGTCTAGATCCAGAGAACACCCTTCCTCAAGGAAGGTCCAGCCATGTGCGCTGGCTGCAGAAGACAGCGGCGCCAGCAAAGGTTCTACGGGCTCCGTACCTTGGTGACCTAACTGACGCAAGTTAGCAAGGGAAGCGTAGTCCAGAAACACCGGTCTCCTAACTGCTTGGTCGAAACTCGGCCAGCTCCACGTGCACGCTAGGAAGCTTTCTAGACAAAGGGCACAGTAGAGCTCGATGCGTCTTCCATCCTCTCCATGCAAGATCGCTGGTTGCCTTTTCCCAGGACCGGGCAAGAAGTTGAGGTTATGGGTTGGAATGTCACCACAGCCAGTGCAATTAAAGTTCAAAAGGCGAAGCCACTGCACGGGCGGGTCGCCTCCCGTTCCCCCGTGGAGCTCTGCTGGGTCTTCCATGCATCTCCATTGCCCACAGGGTCCGGCTCGGACTGTTTTGCCGGATTTGCTGGTGCGAACAAAATACACGCTGCTGTCCTCGGAGAGGAGCAGCCACTCTTTCCGGCCCTTGTGATGCCAGCGAAAGCAGAGTGCTTGGTGGAAAGTCCTGCATTGGCTGGGACCACAATTGGCTCTATGGGCCCAAGTTCGCTCTGGATTTGCCAGGCTGCTCGAGCATCTTACCTGGTCTTCCAAGGCTGGAGAAACTCCACAGCCGGCTGTAAGAGGACTCGCATAAGGGAAGAGTTCCCCAAGCCGGGCTGCTTCGCCCTCCAGTCGGGCCGTGCCTTCTTTCTGGCTCTCTGCAGAGCAAGTTGGGTGGGATGACTCCAACCCATCACTTGCTGGCAGTGAGGAACTCGACTGCACAGGTGCTCTGGACATGGCTCAAATGAAGGCTGTGAAAAAGCAGGCCTGGCACCCAAAGCAGTTAGGGGACTCGAGGCTGGTTCACACAGCTACAGCTCTGCTACCTGTGCACCCCACCGGGGTTGAGCCGAGATCTTGAGCCAGGTGAATTTTACTTCTGCACGCTGCGAGGCGTAGCCACCCGAAGGGGCCGTTGGTCAAGGTGAAACTAAACTAAAAATTACCTCGCTTGAGGTGTTGCGTTCTCAGCTAGGCCCTCTCTCAGCTGCAACCCTCAGCACTCGCGAGGCCGAACTTTGCCCTCCGCATGCATTGCTGTTGAGGCACTTGTTGTGGCATCAGCCTCCGTAAGTTTGGCAATCCTCACTCAGCACTGGATGTTCTGTTCGAGGCATATTTCCTCAGCGCATGCGAGGCCGCAAAGTGAAACACGTGAGGTATGAAAGACTGCTACTCCAGGTTCGTCCGCAGCTCCGGCTTTCTCGCACTTACTAACCGTGCCTTGCAGCCTCCCCCAAAGTAGCGTCACCCTGGCTTTCTCGCTCTTACTCACCAGTTGACCAATAATGCATCTCACGCGGTTGCTTCATGGTAAAACTGCAGCTCGAGGTCCCGGCGTTCTCGCTCTTACTAACCCGGACCGATACTGCAGAGAAGCATTGACTGTTGTTCCCTCAGCGGAGGCGAGGCCGAACAACCATTCCGCTGCATCTGCGCAGCCAGGCCCTCAGCTCCTCACTGAGCCAGGGCTCTCTCTAGACAGAGTTCCCTTGCTGGCAAGCCCTCTATCTCTATGTGACCCCCGCGGTGCCACGTATAAGCAGCTGCTCCGCGTGTCTTAGGACCACAGTTTTCATTCGGATTTGTTGTTGTAGGCCCTCCAGTGCTTGAGGCCGAATCCAAACACCACATCTCACGTCACACGGCTAGGCAATTTGGCTCCAACATCTGAAGATAGTGACACATACTCTGCGTGGCGTCCGCGTGAGCTAGCCTGTCCTAGAGTTTAGGAGTTCGGCTCCTTTCATCGCTTGTCTTACCACAGGTCTCTTTCGGTGGCCCGTACTCAGCAGCCAGCACATGTACCATCCTCAGACGCCAGAGCCGCCTTGCCCCAGCAAGTGCCCATACAAACCACTCACCAGATAGTGAGAGCCAACATCTTCAAACAACCTCCAGCGGCCGTGCCGCGAGGACCTAAACATCTGCAAGGTTCCGCCTTGTCTGTGTGCACGGACAGACCCCAGCCCTTGCAGGAGACGTGGATGTAAACAAAAGCAGGCCTGCCATGTCCAGCAGGCTGATTACCATTGGTTGCCTTCAGATGGGAAAAGCGCGAAGATCGGGTAACCTCCACCTGAATCCTTTCCGGCCAATACCAACCCTTACAAACCCTCAGCACGGAGCGAGGCCGAAGGAGGCTTCTTGGACTATTGGTTTTCCGGGGAGCAGCCACCAACAGCTGCTCGTCAACTTGCACTGCGCCGCACCACAGTCCTACTGCAAGTTCTTTGGCAACGGTTTCTCAGTAGCACCAGTCAATGAGCTTTACGACACTGATGCCTCTGGTTATTTGTGTCCAGGCAGATCCACCAGGGTTGGGCCAAATCTTTTCTACCTGATTCTACCTGCGAAGAAAATCCTGTTGTGCTCAGCTTGCAGATCCCCGAACACCTGCAAGCTTGGGCTCGAGCACACCGCAATTGTTCGGGACACTCCTGTCGCCACTGCAAGGATGCCGCTTGCAGTGCGACGTTGGCCTGCACTGTCTGCAGCGTGCCTGGCCGTTTTCCCCCGTGTTTCGGTCTCACCTTCGTTTTCCACACAAGTGTGCGAGGAACCCAAACTCACTTCAGCACAGCCCTCAATCCAAATGAGGGTCGGTGGGTTTTGCTCACCCAGAGACAGCAGGAATCTCTGGTGAGCAACAGGCTAGCGTCACCCCTCAAGCAAAGCGAGGCTGCAACTCTCACTGTGACCCAGAGCAGACTGTAGGTCACAAGGTTCCCTCAGCAACGCGAGGACGAAAAGCTTCCCTCCAGCGAAGCGAGGCCGAAAACTGTGCACTCACGCCCTTCGTCGACGGCAGCAGTTGGCGGGCCGCCGCTCTATGACAGCTTAGCCGGTCAGCCGGCCTACGAGCAAACACAGTTTCGCCAGGGCCTCAAAACGGAACCTACCCTTAGTTACAAGCCCCAGGGCCAGCCACAACGGCACTAAAGACGCTCTCTACCTGAGCACCCCACCGGGGTTGAGCCGAAACCTTGAGCCAGGTGAATTTTCGTCTGCACGCTGCGAGGCGTAGCCACCCGAAGGGGCCGTTGGTCAAGGTGAAACTAAACTAAAAATTACCTCGCTTGAGGTGTTGCGTTCTCAGCTAGGCCCTCTCTCAGCTGCAACCCTCAGCACTCGCGAGGCCGAACTTTGCCTTCCGCATGCATTGCTGTTGAGGCACTTGTTGTGGCATCAGCCTCCGTAAGTTTGGCAATCCCCACTCAGCACTGGATGTTCTGTTCGAGGCATATTTCCTCAGCGCATGCGAGGCCGCAAAGTGAAACACGTGAGGTATGAAAAACTGCTACTCCAGGTTCGTCCGCAGCTCCGGCTTTCTCGCACTTACTAACCGTGCCTTGCAGCCTCCCCCAAAGTAGCGTCACCCTGGCTTTCTCGCTCTTACTCACCAGTTGACCAATAATGCATCTCACGCGGTTGCTTCATGGTAAAACTGCAGCTCGAGGTCCCGGCGTTCTCGCTCTTACTAACCCGGACCGACACTGCAGAGAAGCATTGACTGTTGTTCCCTCAGCGGAGGCGAGGCCGAACAACCATTCCGCTGCATCAGCGCAGCCAGGCCCTCAGCTCCTCACTGAGCCAGGGCTCTCTTTAGACAGAGTTCCCCTGCTGGCAAGCCCTCTATCTCTTTGTGACCCCCGCGGTGCCACGTATAAGCAGCTGCACCGCGTGTCTTAGGACCACAGTTTTCCTTCGGATTTGTTGTTGTAGGCCTTCCAGTGCTTGAGGCCGAATCCAAACACCACATCTCACGTCACAAGGCTGGCAATTTGGCTCCAACATCTGAAGATAGTAACACATACTCTGCGTGGCGTCCGCGTGAGCAAGCCTGTCCTTTCTTTAGGAGTTCGGCTCCTTTCATCGCTTGTCTTACCACAGGTCTCTTTCGGTGGCCCGTACTCAGCAGCCAGCACATGTACCATCCTCAGACGCCAGAGCCGCCTTGCCCCAGCAAGTGCCCATACAAACCACTCACCAGATAGTGAGAGCCAACATCTTCAAACAACCTCCAGCGGCCGTGCCGCGAGGACCTAAACATCTGCAAGGTTCCGCCTTGTCTGTGTGCACGGACAGACCCCAGCCCTTGCAGGAGACGTGGATGTAAACAAAAGCAGGCCTGCCATGTCCAGCAGGCTGATTACCATTGGTTGCCTTCAGATGGGAAAAGCGCG
The DNA here is from genome assembly GCA_905221605.1 of Symbiodinium natans. Classification (NCBI taxonomy): domain Eukaryota; class Dinophyceae; order Suessiales; family Symbiodiniaceae; genus Symbiodinium; species Symbiodinium natans. Next base: position 170,695 of record CAJNDS010002432.1, read on the forward strand.
AAGATCGGGTAACCTCCATCTGAATCCTTTCCGGCCAATACCAACCCTTACAAACCCTCAGCACGGAGCGAGGCCGAAGGAGGCTTCTTGGACTATTGGTTTTCCGGGGAGCAGCCACCACCAGCTGCTCTTCAACTTGCACTGCGCCGCACCACAGTCCTACTGCAAGTTCCTTGGCAACGGTTTCTCAGTAGCACCAGTCAATGAGCTTTACGACACTGATGCCTCTGGTTATTTATGTCCAGGCAGATCCACCAGGGTTGGGCCAAATCTTTTCTACCTGATTCTACCTGCGAAGAAAATCCTGTTGTGCTCAGCTTGCAGATCCCCGAAAACCTGCAAGCTTGGGCTCGAGCACACCGCAATTGTTCGGGACACTCCTGTCGCCACTGCAAGGATGCCTCTTGCAGTGCGACGTTGGCCTGCACTGTCTGCAGCGTGCCTGGCCGTTTCCCCCGTGTTTCGGTCTCACCTTCGTTTTCCACACAAGTGAGCGAGGAACCCAAACTCACCTTCAGCACAGCCCTCAATCCAAATGAGGGTCGGTGGGTTTTGCTCACCCAGAGACAGCAGGAATCTCTGGTGAGCAACAGGCTTGCGTCACCCCTCAAGCAATGCGAGGCTGCAACTCTCACTGTGACCCAGAGCAGACTGTAGGCCACAAGGTTCCCTCAGCAACGCGAGGACGAAAAGCTTCCCTCTAGCGAAGCGAGGCCGAAAACTGTGCACTCACGCCCTTCGTCGACGGCAGCAGTTGGCGGGCCGCCGCTCTATGACAGCTTAGCCGGTCAGCCGGCCTACGAGCAAACACAGTTTTGCCAGGCCTCAAAACGGAACCTACCCTTAGTTACAAGCCCCAGGGCCAGCCACAACGGCACTAAAGACGCTCTCTACCTGAGCACCCCACCGGGGTTGAGCCGAAACCTTGAGCCAGGTGAATTTTACTCCACGCAAGCACGAAGCGGCCGGAGGCCTTGAGTCCATTGGCTCTGTGTGAAACAGTCGGGTGAACACCTACCCTAAGAAAGTAAAAGGCCACTCACGCAGTAGCTGCAAGGAGTAGGCCTTGAGTCCAAGCTCAGAAGTGAGACAGTCGGGGTTACACCTACCCTACAGCTACAAGCTGCGCCACTCACTTCAGGCTGGCACCCATGCCTGAGGCCTGGTTACACCAAGGCCTAGCTGCACTTGGAACGCCCAAGCACGACTCACGGTAGCAGGCAATGACAGTCGGGGTTCAACAACCCGAGCATCTGCAACCACACACAGCAACAAGACAGGGCCCACGCCTTGAATGGTCTGGAGACCCCAAGACCTGACTGACAGCACCAAAAGCTTGGAAGGCCCAAGCTTATTGGTTAGCCAATGCAGCAAGGTGAGCCCAATCAGAAAGTCGGCCGTCCATGAGGACCATTTGGATTTCCAAGTTTGCCTTGAGCGCAGCGGGGAGACCTGCAATAATCTCGTTGAGGCAAGGGACCACCGCCTGCCTGCGGAGATACGGCTCCAGGGGCGTAACGTCACAGACACATCGAAGGGTCTCGACGAAGCTGCGCAAGCTATACTTGGGAATCCACCTTCCAGCATGAAGCCCTTCGAAGTGCCAATCCGCGAGGTCGAAAAAACACAACATGGGCGTCGCAGCACTGAGTCCTGGCTTAATTCCCAGGTTGGTTTTTGACACATCACGAAGAGCAAAATGACGGCTCAATTGCAAAAGGAGGGCGAAGGCATACAAGGACCACTGAGGGTGGATCTGGTTCCGAGAACCATAATCCGTGAGGAGCTCGATTTTTTCCACCATCGACCACGCCACCAAATGGGACCTGAACTCCCATGGGCGCCCAGAGAGCAGCACCTGCAGTGTCGTAGATCCAGCCCCAATGATGGTGGCTGCCACCTTAGGCAGCAAGGCCGAAATCGCCACCTCATCACCAAAGGCCTGCTTCGTCCCAACTTTCAAGACGTAGCCCCCACCAGCGTCATATCCGAATCTGGTTCTTCCATTGTGGATATACGCCGCAGTGCTGTCCCCCGTGTCATTGAACCACACGTGGATCAGGTCCTTGGGAAGGGCCTGGAAAACACCAGGATAGCCCAGATCGGATTTGAAAGCCACCAGTCCTGGCTTGGTATTGCGAGCCCTCTCAGCAATAGCAAAGGCTGCGCCCGCTTCTTGATCCATATCGTCAAAGTTCAACGGGGCAGGCAACATAGGCGCAGCTGGCGGTGCTGGAGGAGGCTCGGGATGCACAATGGGATCAGGCACCATTGGCTCCTCTTCGCTTTCTTCAGAGCAGCTGTCCTGGTCTGGGGCACCCAAAACCGGACCAGCCCCAGGTGCATGGGGATTCTCCCGAAGGACAATTCCAGGAGGTTCATCCCTCTCAGCCTGGTTTGCCACCACGGCTGGGGGGCGGTGCACAGGATTGTGCTGCTCGAGCTGAGGATTTTCCCGAAGCACAACTCCAGGATTCCTCCTCCCCTGAGCCTGGTTATCCACCAAGGGCTCAGGGGGTTGCACGTGTTGTGGCCCGGGCTCAGGGGCTTGCTCATCCTGCGGTTCCACCCTTCTCCGCCTGGGAGGCGGGGGGTTCACACCAGCAGGCGGCGCTCTCTTAGGAGCTGCACCTCTAAGCCGAGCTCTCTCTCGCTTGCCCGGCCGGGCTTTTGAGTAGGCCTTGGAGGCAGGGGATTTATGCTTCGGAGGCATACTCAGGAGGCAGTCTTAGCGGCAGCGTGCTAAAAGGCAATCTTAGCTTGCTTGAGCCCAGACTGCTTCGCTTTGGATTTTGGCTTAGGCTTGGGAACAGAAATTTTAGGTGAAGGTTCCTGACTGGAGGACGACACAAAAAAGGCCCGAACACTTTGAACCCCAGTGTCAGTCACCTCCTTTGCTTTTTTGGAGCTAGCAGTAGCAACCTTACTTTTGGTGGGCCTGCAAGGCGCTACAATCCAGGTCGGGATTTTGCGGACACCAACTTTGACCATCTTGTCACACTTTGAGCAAACCCAGGACTTACCTAAATTAACCCACACATGATCAGGGTGGGGATCCCAAGGAGGAGGGTCCGCCTGAACACCTAGGCAAGGGTGCTTGATCTTAAGGGAAAAGGTAGGGAGGGGCTCAGTCTGCTGGATGTATAGCTCACACCTCGAGCACCGCGCTGAAAGGTTGGAAGGAAGCCTACAACCCTCTACCCAGGTGTGCCCCAAGTTCTGTGTACCAGCAAGAAGGCCTTCAATCTGTTCCCTTTTGTTAGGACCTTTGATTTTGGGGAGCTTAGAATTTTTTAGGACACCCGAATCCCTGACCCTGGGCTTTTGGCGGAGCTTTCGTTGCTCTTTGTCAGGCCACTGAACCAGCGGTCCTTGGTCCTTGTCATACGAAAGGAGAGCTGCAGCTCTCCTGGCCAGTAAGGTGTTAACCTGAATGGCAACTGCATCACGCTTTTTAATTTGGGATTCAAAGTTCAGGTCCCTACGAGCTTCGGCAGCCGTGCCAACAAGCTGGTCCACAATTTCGTTAGCACGTCGCCTCCAAAGCTGGTTAGCACCAAACTTTGCTCGGAATTGTTCTTCCGTTAAATGCGAGGATACCCAGTTAAGGCTGAGTCTCTGTGCATGCAGTCGAATGGGGTCGAAGAGGTCGGCAGACTGGATGGAAGGTGTACCATTCACTCTGGGCAGGATGCCCTTGCAATCCAAGGTGAGGTCTGCGTTCCCTTCACTATGCTCAGCTACAAACTTGACAGCCGCTGCCTCCGCCCGGAACACCGATAGCGGAGATTGCAGTGAGCCGACAGCTGTCGCGATCGTGACGGGCTCATCCCCTTCAAGCTTAAAGGCAATCGCAGCCCAGGTATACCGATGGAACCTGGGGTCCTTGGATTTCCCCGGGGAGCCATCAGTAGCAAAGTATATCGCCTCGCCACAAATGACCTGGCCATCACACCAGGCACCAGTAGTTCGTACCCATTCCCCATCATCAGGGTAAGGCGAAATCGGCAGAAGGCCTCTGGCCCACAGTGACGAAATGGGCCACTCTTGCCGAAATCTAGGAAAGGAAGCCGGTTCCGGGAGGTTGGTTCGCCACCAGTCACACTCCCATAAGACATGTTGCATGGTAGCAGCACAGCCGCACCTCAGGCAAGTGGCACAAGGATCAGCACGAATTGCTCCTTGCCAAACAGCCATGAGTCCTGACCTCTCCTGGCCTGCCATCTTATTCCTAAGCTTTCTGAGGGGGGCCCAATCAATTCCCACACTCAGAGGTTCAAGCATGTCGTGCTGGGCTATACGTGCGAGCCTCCACCTATCTGTTTCCTTAGAAAGGGAGCAAAGGAGGTGGTGCATGCCTACTTTGGTGGTGACGCTGTGCGGTTGTTCAGGGCATTTCCAAGTGTCCGCACTGACCGGGGTCCAACCCAAGTCAAGCAGGTAACATAGGAGGGCCCCAACCGGCCCTGCAGCGCGCTTCCAGGGGTACTCCACCTGTGAGTATTCAAGCCACATACCCGGCAAGACATCATCAAAGTGCTGCCTTTGGCTATCGGGAATGAAGCCCAGAAGCCTGTGAATGGCCTTGAAGTGCTGGGAAATGATAGTAAAGGCCGGGTCCGGCCGCTTAGGGCACGCATGGTCAATGGTGAGGTCAACCGAGCCCAAAGACATTCGCCCCAATTCATGTGCGAAGGAAGCACGCAACCAATGCATACGCTTTGGCGCAAGCCCAACTGCCTCATGGCCATAGAGGCCCACAGTTTGGACCCCCGCCCTCAGGGCTCTGACCCTAGCTGGCATCGATTTCACACGCAGGGTCGAGAGCCTAGCCTTGCGCTAGGTGAATTTTATTGCACGCTGCGAGGCGTAGCCACCGGAAGGGCCGTTGGTCAAGGGAAAATCAAACTAAAAAATTACCTCGTTGAGGTGTGCGTTCTAAGCTAGGCCCTCTCTCAGCTGCAACCCTCAGCACCTCGCGAGGCCAATTGCCCTGCCGCATAATGCAGTGCGGGTTGAGGCAAATTGTTTCTTGTGTGGCAAGTCAAGCCTCCTTAAGTTTGGAAATCCCCATCTCAGAATGGTGGATGGTTTCTGTGCGAGTGTCATAATATTTCTGGTTGCCGGCATGCGGATTGGCGAGGCCGCAAAGTGAAACACGTGAGGTATGAAAAAACTGCTACTCCAGGTTCGTCCGCAGCTCCGGCTTTCTCGCACTTACTAACCGTGCCTTGCAGCCTCCCCCAAAGTAGCGTCACCCTGGCTTTCTCGCTCTTACTCACCAGTTGACCAATAATGCATCTCACGCGGTTGCTTCATGGTAAAACTGCAGCTCGAGGTCCCGGCGTTCTCGCTCTTACTAACCCGGACCGACACTGCAGAGAAGCATTGACTGTTGTTCCCTCATCGGAGGCGAGGCCGAACAACCATTCCGCTGCATCAGCGCAGCCAGGCCCTCAGCTCCTCACTGAGCCAGGGCTCTCTTTAGACAGAGTTCCCCTGCTGGCAAACCCTCTATCTCTTTGTGACCCCCGCGGTGCCACGTATAAGCAGCTGCACCGCGTGTCTTAGGACCACAGTTTTCATTCGGATTTGTTGTTGTAGGCCTTCCAGTGCTTGAGGCCGAATCCAAACACCACATCTCACGTCACAAGGATGGCAATTTGGCTCCAACATCTGAAGATAGTAACACATACTCTGCGTGGCGTCCGCGTGAGCTAGCCTGTCCTTTCTTTAGGAGTTCGGCTCCTTTCATCGCTTGTCTTACCACAGGTCTCTTTCGGTGGCCCGTACTCAGCAGCCAGCACATGTACCATCCTCAGACGCCAGAGCCGCCTTGCCCCAGCAAGTGCCCATACAAACCACTCACCAGATAGTGAGAGCCAACATCTTCAAACAACCTCCAGCGGCCGTGCCGCGAGGACCTAAACATCTGCAAGGTTCCGCCTTGTCTGTGTGCACGGACAGACCCCAGCCCTTGCAGGAGACGTGGATGTAACAAAAGCAGGCCTGCCATGTCCAGCAGGCTGATTACCATTGGTTGCCTTCAGATGGGAAAAGCGCGAAGATCGGGTAACCTCCACCTGAATCCTTTCCGGCCAATACCAACCCTTACAAACCCTCAGCACGGAGCGAGGCCGAAGGAGGCTTCTTGGACTATTGGTTTTCCGGGGAGCAGCCACCACCAGCTGCTCTTCAACTTGCACTGCGCTGCACCACAGTCCTACTGCAAGTTCCTTGGCAACGGTTTCTCAGTAGCACCAGTCAATGAGCTTTACGACACTGATGCCTCTGGTTATTTATGTCCAGGCAGATCCACCAGGGTTGGGCCCAATCTTTTCTACCTGATTCTACCTGCGAAGAAAATCCTGTTGTGCTCAGCTTGCAGATCCCCGAAAACCTGCAAGCTTGGGCTCGAGCACACCGCAATTGGTCGGGACACTCCTGTCGCCACTGCAAGGATGCCTCTTGCAGTGCGACGTTGGCCTGCACTGTCTGCAGCGTGCCTGGCCGTTTTCCCCCGTGTTTCGGTCTCACCTTCGTTTTCCACACAAGTGAGCGAGGAACCCAAACTCACCTTCAGCACAGCCCTCAATCCAAATGAGGGTCGGTGGGTTTTGCTCACCCAGAGACAGCAGGAATCTCTGGTGAGCAACAGGCTTGCGTCACCCCTCAAGCAATGCGAGGCTGCAACTCTC